>CM068379.1:32047313-32394421 GCA_034770075.1 Aralia elata
AACAAAACTCTACTATATAAACTAGGGTTTCAGTCCCTGCTCAAATCTTCCTAGCCTTGCCCGCTCATCCGTGTTGACCTGAATATGGTCGCAAACCGCGCAAAAACTACAATACCAAAACAAACAAACCCAGCTCATTAAACTTTTGCAGCATGATTCAGGTACCGTCTGGGTACCGTTGCTTTCAGTTCCAGAAACTGCACCTTCCATCCTTTTGATTTTTTGAGCACAAGTGGCCGGATAAATAGGTCTCGAAAACAAGAGATCTCCTTAAATCGCGCCCTCCCACCGGAATAATCCCTTGACCACGACTCGAGTTCTTATTTGCTTGCCACCAGTAGCTGGCTTCCTGATTTTCAGCATAAAGGTTGCAAATGTCGTCTTTTTGGTCCTCATTAGACCCTAGCGACCATCAAACTACCTTCTCCATCTCCATGACCCACGTTTGAGCTTTAATGGGAGTTCATAGAGGCCGTGATTATTTCTGGAGGTCCGACAACCTTGAAGTTTTTAAAGGTTGTAGGCCTGAGCTTGTGGGTTGATTTGCAAAGGCTCCCCGTTAGCAGATTCACCAGTTCTTGGCATTAGGTTCGGACGTTGGCTTCTTCGTTATTAGTAGATCCCCTCAGGGGTCTGTTGAACGTGTTGGTTGTCTTCTTGGCGGCATCGGACTGTTAAGAATTCTCGTTATTAGACAATTGCTCAAGTACTTATAACATTAAGTCTTAAACTTAAACATGTTATAAACAACCACTTAAACACACAGTACAAACTGATAAACTTTCACATTCTTATTCATTAAACGATAACTGCTTCCAAAACATAATAGAGAGAACATCGTAGTTAATTACATCAAATCATCTATCCTGATATCACAAAAGTTTCACAGGATATACACATCATTATTTTATTCCCATTGATGTAAACTGGGATTAACAACTTATTAACTCATTAAATTTTATTTTTTCACCCTCCCATAATAACTATAACTACATCATAATCTATGATGACATCCTACGACGCACAAGCTTCCTGGCGTTCCTCGCTCCTCATAATACAAGTCCACCATCCTTCGAACTCCATCCATATCTGGGATGACAGATGAACCTCGATCCAGAGCTCTATCCACGGTGGAATTGGAAAAATATACTCCAAATCATCTATCTTGGCCTTCTTTGACCGCCAAACCTCACACTCAATCACGATCTGCGCGCCGTTAGCCTCACCTTAACCAGCGGCTTGTTCAGCTCGCTATTCTCCTCGCCCGATTAGCCGACTTCCTCAGTCCATACTCATCTCGGACAAATTTCATGTTCCCTCTGGCTATCACAACTGTCCGCGGCTGTCGATACTCAGACTGTGCTAGCCTCTGCTCAGGACCTCTGCACAGAACGTGATGAAAGGTCTTGAATCTCCAGCATCCTTCTTCTCTAGAGTGGCTCGACGTTCCGCAGCCCTGTGGTTCCTCTAACTCCTCCTTTTCATCTCTCTAACATGAATCCAGCTTCCACTCCACGTCTCCAAGACGTATATCTAGCTCCTCAATCTCACTGTTCTTCTGCGACAAAGCAGACTGTCCGCTCAGCCAACTAACCCCCTCTAACTCCTCCACTCTGTCCTGCAACTCTATGTTGCGATCATACACCTGCTCGTCACATCTGAACAACACCCAAAGTAGATAGTGTTATCTCTTCAGAGGGTCCTCCTCCTCCTCCTCAGAGGGTCCTCCTCAGGATCAGTCTCAGGCTCATACTCGTTACCGGCCCTGTAACTGTAATCAATGGGGATGGCTCCCTCTGCACTAGCTGCTCATACAGAACCCACGTGAATATCTCGGAGGCTCCTGATCCTCCGCCCTAGTCTGGCTGGGCTCCTCCTCTATCTAGTCATTCCTACCAAACCAAAATTTTAAATTTTAATTATCTAATCGAATAATACCTTCGCCCGAGCACATAAGTTTGTTATCAAATAAGCCACAGATAGCTCATAATCGTTTTTTATTGTCTTGTTATGAATTTCCGTAATTCAGCATCCTTAAAACGCCTGATAAGCAGTTTATCTCCTCGATACTTTCTCTAGCTTCTAAAACGGCTACTACCCTAAGGGTTTCCCCACCTAAAGGTTCATAACCCTATCTCGCTCTGATACCAACCTGTGACACCCCACCACCAAATCCAGGTACTTAATTTTCACACAGATTTGGTGTTCACTATCTCATTCAAATCACATCTAACTATCCAATATAAAGAACAATTAAATAAACTTAAATAAACAACTTCCCAAAATGGTTTAACATCAACCAACACTATTAAACAATCAAATCCCAGGTAATCTTAACCCTTCAATACATCAAATGGCCGGAATAAAACATAATTTAAATATGTCTTTATTACAATCAAACATCAAGTAAATAGCAGGTCTTTAACTATTTATGGCATCGTTGTCGTTTTGCCTTGCTCGTAGGACGACTCATACCTGCTTTTCTGGCTTAGCTACAATGTTTATTGCAAGAGTGAGGAACAAAACAATTGCTCACAAGTACGATAACAATAATATCTAAATGAAAATAATTTCAACTGAGGAATAATAATTTTCTGAATCTCAATCAATTAATGATCAAAGTCTAAAAGCTCGTTAGAATGTTTGATTCCAAAGAAAATAGATTTCGAAGATTTAGAAATTATATCTGAGGGTCACAAGACCTCGAACTATGTCCTAGGTTAACAAGTATCTCTACCGTAACCTTTAACAGTCATGTAGACTATGGACCAACATCTCGTACTCAGGGGGGGATCAGCCCTTTGTACAATGTATTGTGCACAAACATTTTAACGCTGTCGCGTAAGAAATCCCCTATATTAGGGTTGTTCATCTCAGTTTATCGTCTGAATCCATACCAAAAAGGAAATTGGCTTGGAACAAGTATAGAAAACATTCTAAGTCTTTGAAACGCTCATCAACTAAGGACTAGCTGAATCAATAAGGGTTTGCTAGTCTAATTCAAAAGAGTTTGTTCAATAGAAACTATACTCGAAGTTTGAATAACAAACAATGATTGGAATAAAGCTTAAGTATATAATCATGATAGTAACCTTGCTTGAATATCAATAAGCTAAGGTCAATAAGCTTGCTCAATATAAGTAAACTTGTCTTCAATAAATTAACAAGTTTAAAAGAGAAGAACAACTTGCTATAAATAATTTTCAAGTTTAAAGGAAGGAAACTTGCTCAACGTGAAATTAATAAGTTGAGATAAGGAACTTGCCTCAAGCGTAGATTAAAAATTAAATATCTCACGATCCTTAAACAACCTATACATTTAATTATAAAATGGTAACATAATTAGTTACAAAATAATATACACTTTAAGCTTGCTCTTATCTTTTATATTATAACATCTCATTTAGCATACCATAGTCGACAAGTACTAGTTTAGCAACCATCTTGGCAATTCTTTAATCATCTAATACATTAATAGAAGTTTTAAACTTGTTTATAGCATCATAGTAAAAGCACAAAGAAAATAAAAATTTTTAAAAATTTCAGTACTGTTCCCTCGCCGAGGCGAGGATTTACTGAACAAATATCTCGCCGGGGCGAGCTTTTCCTTAACAAAATTTCTCGCCGGGGCGAAGATTACCAGCTCATTTTCTCGCCGGGGCGAGACACCCGGCAGTCGTCTCCTACAGTTCGCGAACAGTGAAAACTTAGGCCAAATTGGCCAAATTTTCCGAATTTTATCATCTAGTACACAAACTAAATATACCCAGACATCAAATATGCTAGAAAACAAATAACCAACATGTTTCTAACTAATTTAACTATTATAAAACACATAATCAACCAATTTAAAACCAAAAATTCACTATTAAACAATTTATTCATGCTTTGACTATTTTCATGAAATTAAACTCTGTAAATTCATTCTTCAACCAATTAAAACCATTCTTCTTGCATTATTCATGTTTTTCATCACATAATCATAAACAATTATTAATTCATTGATTGATAACCAAATTGAATCATCAATTTTCATACAAATATGCCATACATGAAATAAAGCTCTGTAAAACTAAGAACTCAAATTCTAAAGCATGTTTTACATGAATTAATTCTTCAAACTAGTTTATAATCACCACATAATCTCTAATTCATGCTTACTAACAATTATAACCAAATAATTCATGTATTTGGCATATAAATTCATATACAGTGAAGTAAAAATCACATACAGAGAAGTAAAATAAAAAAAAAATATAACTAAAACAAAACTAATAAGAATTATACCTTCAAGTTATGTATATAATTCCTTACTAGCACTTCCCTTCCTTCTCTTTCTCAATTCACAAACTCTCAATTCTCTCTTTCCTCTCAACTCTCAAACTCACAGAGCTATATTCTTTTCTTTCTCTCAAACTCTGTGTTTCTTCTTCTTCCTTCTTTTCTTTTTTTTTTCTTAACTGACGTAGTTTAAAAATATAACTGATAAAATAAGAATAAAAACTGATAAATAAAAACTGATGGAACGTATAATCTAATTAACTCATCAGTTATAAAAATTCAAAAGCCATAAGGCTTGTTTGGAAAATACAAAATAAAATAACCCATTATTCTAACTAAAGGTCTTAAGGCCTTGTTTGGTAAAACACAAATAAAATAACCCATTATTCCAAACAAAGATCATCGGGCCTTGTTTGGTAAAACTGAATTAAACACTTTCTCATTATTTTAATAAACCATTATAACATATAATTTTAAAATGTCACACTTCTAATTTAATTGAACTTATCATTAAATAAATTCAATTAAACCTTACTAACTTAAATAATAAATTTATTTAACCAATAACAATAATACCAACTGAATTATATTATTCAAATAAATCATTTATTCATAATAAACCTTTTCATCATCTAATTTAATTATTAAATTAAATTAGAATAAACATAACAAATCACATTCAAATAATATTTATCATTATTAAACTTAACATATACCCATTCCACAAAACTTAATAAATTATTTATTAAGCTCTATAAATTAATAAAAATATTTATATAATTCAATAAATATTTTTATTCAATCACAAAAATTGCATTCGTTATAAAGCACATGCCAAACGAGGCATATTAGGTGTGTGACGTGTAAACGTCGAAACGCCGCGTAAAGTGTTAATGAACTTAAATAGTGTTTCGAGTTAAACAAAACGTACATTATAATGGAGTGGAATTATATTAATGTAAACCAATATATGAAGCCTTTTTAGTGGCTAATTGGTATTTTATTGTTAAATAAATTGTGTAGGATATTTGAAGGACGAGTCATCATAATTTGGCAAGAAACGCTTAAGGTAAGTTCTTTCAGTAACTTGTTGATTTGTTTAAATGTATTGATGTACATGAAATTGATTGCTAAAACTTCTACTGTTATAGTGAAATTATATGCGAGCACGAATAAAGTATGCTCAATGTCCAATTATGTGAACTATATTGTTCTATGTGGAACTTGAATTATTGTAAACCTACAATGTTAGATGCATAGAGTATTTTTCGAGATGCATGATACCTATATAGACGAATTGCATAAGATTTCATAATGCATGAGTAAGATGCATAGTATGAGAATCATGGAGCATAGATAAAATGCAAAACTTATGTGTTAAGTGAAACATGAAATGTAAAAACTGTTTAGTTTCTTGCATGAGCAGTCCATGCTCATAACTCTTGCAAAAATAAAACTTTTGCAGATTTACGATACAATACAATTACCTTAATATCTTGATGATAAGGATTAGAGGCGCATGGAAACATGAAGGTTGCTACATGTTCCTTTATTGTAATTATTTAGAGCTGTGATGAAAAACGGGGTTTAATATGATGTACGAGAATTTGACTATGGTAAAACCTTGAGTCAAAAACGTAGGTCATCCATTATAGTATGTAAGAATTGATTCTTTTAAGATTACTTGTTATAGGGTAAACTACAACGGATTCCGATGAAGTATAAAGGACATTTTTAATAACGAATGTATAGTTGTTGAAATAACATTGTAAATATTCAGGGATTGAATAAAGTCAGAATCTGAACCTTGCGTTCACAATAACAGATTTTGTAAAGGAACATGGTATTTTTATATTCAAACCTTGATCATAATGGAATTATTTAAGGTCTTTTCGTGCCTGGGATTAGATGAGGATATGTTGTAATTTTATTGTAATTGTATATTTGTAGTAAGCCTATATTGCATGGGTTTGTACCGTTAAACGGGCGCCCGAATCGGGTTCAAGGTAAGACCCGAGTTTCGGGGGCGTTACAGTTGGTATCAAAGCTGATAGGTTATAAACAATAGGTATGGTTATCCTATGCTATAACCGTAGAGAGGATGATAAAGAATAAACTCAAATAGAGTTTAATCAATAAGTAAATGAAATTTAGAAAAAAAAAATCATTGGAAGAATTGAGATATGTATTGATGACGATTCAAGGAGGAATCTTGATAGCGTTATAAAAGATGAGAATTATGAAGTTACCTAACTCCATTGATAAAGATGACAAGTGTTAATAAATAGACGAGGTCTATAAGAACAAAAATGGTAATAACATCATAAATTATGATTAGAGAGAAGCGTATTAGAAGATCGTAGGATGAAACGATTGTAGGATAAGGAAGATCGTAATGTAAAAACTATTGTAGAGTAACGATCACGAAGTGATTGGAGTTAAACATAGAATGACAGATGACAAATTGAATGAATGAAAATTTTAGCTCAAATGCTATAAATAGATGGTACTATGAGAATAGTACGAGTAAAACTCGGAAAGAGTTTATGGATGATGAAACACGAATTAAATTATTGTTTGAGCAATCGAGTAAGCTAGGAATTGGGGGTGATTTCAATTGAGGACTCATGTTAAGTGGCTGAGTTGTACAATTCCTTGTAAAGGCGGGGAATTCGAGCTTGGTTTGAGAACCACTTAGCTTCCTATATCGGTATAGTGGTTAAGTTGAACAATACCGATATAGGAAGCTAAGTGATTCTCAAACCAAGCACGAATTCCCCGTCCATACAAGGAATTGTACAACTCAGCCACTAACATGAGTCCTCAATTAAAATCACCCCCAATCCTAGCTTACTCGTTGCTCAACAAGCATTTAATTCGTGTTTCATCATCCATAACTCTTTTCGAGTTTTACTCGTACTATCTCATAGTACCATCTATTTATAGCATTGTGCTAAAATTTTCAATCATTCAATTGATCATCTGTCATTCTATGACTTAATCCAATCACTTCGTGATCTTACTCTATAATAGTTTTACATTACGATCTTCCTTATCCTACAATCCTTTCATCCTACGATCTTTTATACTATTCTCTCTAATCATAATATATGATTTTATTACATTTTTGTCTTATAGATCTCGTCTATTTATTAACACTTGTCGTCTTTATCACTGGAGTCAGGTAACTCCTAATTCTCATCTTTTATAACGCATCAAGATTCTTCTTTGAATCGTCTCATACATATCTCAATTCTTACTATGATTTTTTTTCTAAATTCATTTACTATTGATTAAAATCTATTTAAGTTTATTCTTTATCATCGTTTCTACGGTTATAGCCCAGGGTACCCATACCTAAGGTTTATAACCTATCAGCTTTGATACCAACTGTAACGCCCCTGAAACTCGATCTAGTCTTAACTTGAACCCGATTCCGGCGCATCACGGTACAACCCATGCAATATAGGCTTACTACAAATATATAATTACAATAAAATTACAACATATCCTCATCTAATCCCAGGCACGAAGACCTTAAATAATGCACTTATGATCAAGGATTGAATAAATACCATGAATCCTTTACAAAATCTCTTATGTGAACGCAAGGTTCAGATTCTAACTTTATTCAATCCCTGAATATTTACAATGTTATTCAACAACTATACATTCGTTATAAAAATGTCCTTTATACATCATCGGCATCCGTTGTAGTTTACTATAACAAGTAACTAACATAATCACATCTTTCATACTATAATGGATGACCTGCATTTGTGACTCAAGGTTTACATAGTCAAATTCACGTACATCATATACCGTCATCACAACTAAATAATTACAATAAAGGAACATTTAGCAACCTTCCTGTTTTCAAGGTAATTGCATTGTATCATAAATCCGCAAAAGTTTTATTTTTGCAAGAATGAGCACGACGACTCAGCAAGAACTAACAATTTTTACATTTTATTGCTTCACGTAACACATAAGTTTGGATTTTATCTATGGCATCATGATTCTCATACTATGCATCTTACTCATGCATTATAAATCTTATGGCAATTCGTCTATATATGCATCATACATCTCACAACATACTCTATGCATCTCACATTGTAGGTTTACAATAATTCAAGTTCCACATAAAACAACATAGTCACATAATTGCACATTGAGCACTCTTTAATCATGCTCGCATATAATTCACATAACAGTAGAAGATTTTAGCAATCAATTTATGTACATCAATACATTTAAATAAGTCAACAAGTTACTGAAAGAACTTGCCTTAAGCGTTCCTTGCCAAATTATGATGACGCGTCCTTCAAATATCCTACACAATTTATTTAACAATAAAACACCAATTAGCAACTAAAAAGGCTTCATATATTGGTTCATATTAATATAATTCCACTCCATTATAATGTTCCTTTTGTTTAACTCGAAACACTATTTAAGTTCATTAACACTTTACGCGGCGTTTCGACGTTTACACGTCACACACCTAATTCGCCTCGTTTGCATGTGCTTAGCAATGCTCATACATTGGGTTATAACACACTATCATGTTTCATTATTATTAGAAAGAAAATATTAAACAAGGTTATACACACTTGTTACGGCGTTACGACGTTTGCACGCCCATATGCCAAACCTGCCTATTCGAACGCCCAAGCAACACGCAATTGTGTGCGCCTAGCACGCCCATTCGATTTATCTAATACTCATTGGTTAATGCTAAGTATCATTAAAATTCATAACATTCATGTTTTAGAACTTAGAACATCATAACTTAGCGTCAAAAACATTGCACGTTGCACACGCGCATGTCCGACGCCCTCCGATTGTCTCAAACCGCACATCAGTCCTAAATATGGCCAATTTGGGAATTGATCCCGACCTTAAATGTTAAAACTTATTAAAATAAATTTTAGGTCTACTCGTTCTCTTTCTGAATCATCTTGAATCACTTCAATCCGAGTTCGTATGAGAAAGTTATGCGTATTTTAGTAAAGGACGTCAAAGCTGATTCTGGCCTAAACTTGACCTGCCGTAGCTACGCCCAAAGCTTGCCTTTGGGCTGCGTCATTACGCCCAAGTGCAGCACGCCGGCATAAAGCCAGTGTCGCTATGCCCAAACTCAGTTTCCTTCCCTCCTTATAAGGATTCCGTCCCCAGAATCACAAATATCACATCTCTTACTCGGTTTGCATAAACTTTCTTCCAAAATTTTGTCGTTGAATTATTTCAACGCATTACTATATCATAGGTTTTACATCGCCTATTTAATCTACTTCCTTAACAGATTCTTGTAGGTTTTATTCTATAACTTTTATCAACTCAATCATACTCTGTGTATTATCCTATGTTTAACCCATCAATTTCCTTTTCTAAGGATCATTGTATGTCACAATCATCATAATAATTTAATATCATGATTTACTAACTCATAAAACATTCGGGATATTACATTCACCCATTCTTCTAAGAATTCCGTCCTCGAAAATTTCAACGCATTCATCTTTGCTCATTCTACCCATCAAAACTAGGATTTCAATCTAACCTTTACACTATTCCTCTTTCAAGGATTCACTTAAAATTGTCGCATTCTACGACTACTTCTCCTTGGAAAAATTAACCTTCCCACAATCAGTTTCCCGAATAATAGGAACCTTTAACAATTGTTTAATAATTGTGAAGTAACTTGAACAAATAGGAAATAAAATATTCCTTAAAAACTTTTCATATTATGCTAAGGGGCCATAAAGACCATGACTATAGAGGTTTACGGATATTACTACCCCTACTGATTTCAATTATGAAAAAGGTAATCTACCTCATAAAGACCATGAATATAGAGGTTTACGGGTATTACTACCCCTACCGATTTCAATTAAGAAAAAGGTAATCTACCTCCGTACGCCAGGTGATCAGCCTTTTGTACTCTGACGTTGTGCACAACTTTCTAGCTAAACGACTATATGCGTTTGCTTGACCACCATAGGGTCAGTCGGGATTTTTTTTTCCAACATTAAATTCCCCAATTATAGGGTTGTTCACCTCAGCTTACTACAAAATTCCGCACCAAAATAATTTGGTTTGGCATAAATTCTCAAATACTGCTTGAATTTCATAAACATATTGCAACATTCGTCTAGCCGAATCAAATAGCTTAGACTTCCATCAACAACTCGAACATCAATCGAAATATTTTAGCCAACTCAACTGGCATGCTTTTTCATACATTAAGAAAAATAAAAATCATTTTATGACGTCATGATACCGCACTGTTTCTACAGTCCGTTGAGAATTCCATCATTTTTTGACTTTGTCATACTATATCATACCATAGTGGCCTTACGATCCTACGATCACATCCAACACTAGGTTACTCTGCATTGATGACTCCATCGTTTATCATCTCTGCACTAAATGCATTAATTATATATAAAATACATTTTGATATTTGCAAATCATTTTGTCTAGCTGGAGCAATTAGCATAGACACCCATGAATAACAATACATTTAAAAATCCTTGGTCCAAAAATCTGGCCCCGTATATTTTTCAAAGACACAAAAGTGCAAATATCAGCACGAAGTCAATAAATTTCGAAATCTAGCATAGCTAGAAGATTTGGAATACCTACGCTTCCACCATCAACTCTAATTTCTCCCATGATCCATTACCTAATAATTCTATCTATTTCTAACATCACCAATGCTCATCATTTTGAGAATTCACAATTCTCGCTCTACAACTTTCCTATACCCCAATATAGTTTATCAACTTACCACACATTATGAGTTCAGGAACTTGCCACAATAATATGAGTTTAGGAACTTGACCTAGCAATACGTAGTCCAAGAAAAAATCAAGGAATGTCCATACGTTGAGGGGCTCAAAACATACCATATGATTATGAGTCACAAACTTGCTGTAGACACCCAAATTTTGCACTTCGTATGCTAACCCTGACAGGAGGGCAAATTCGTCAAATGAACCGGCCTACGAGAGCAAAGGATGGACAAGTGCGAACATTCGACGCCACCGCGACGATTTACAACCGAAACCGACATGACAATAAGGCCGGCCGAAATGAGCATTCCCGAATGATGTGGCACGTCTCCAAGTAATTCTTGGACTGCAAAATACAAGCTTTTCAGCGAAAATCGACGCCACGACACGAGAATCGAGGCATGGCCCGAAAATTAAGAAAATCAGCCCACCCAGCCGCGGATTGATCTGTTGCCAATGATTAAAATAATTGAAGTGCGCGGTGGGCGGCTGAGCGGCTGAAGTGCGTGGCGGGCGCGGGGAAACCGAGGCCAGCCACGGATCAATCTGCGGCCAGCCGCGGATCAATCTGCGGCCAGCCGCGGATCAATCTGCGGCTACCTCTGATTAAACCTATTTCAGCTCATTCAGGATACAGAGAATGGAGAAGCGGCGGAAGAATGTTGAGAGAGGAAGAAAAATAGCAACAGCAGCAGCGAGTTAAGAGAGAAAAAAGAGAGGATTTATATTTCTTTTGTGAGATTATATCCAAGATAATTTCTACTCTATTCATATACTCAAATTTGCACACATCTTGGTGATATTTGCAAGGTGAAAAGACCATTTCTATAGCAATTTTTGTATATCATTTTTTTAATCTTCTTGTCAATTGGGTTATGTGAAATGTAGTTTTTCTTGTATATTGTTGTGGATCCATGGGTTGAGGACTATTAGTGAGGGTTCTAAATGGAGCGAAATTCTTCTTAATGGCCCGATGATATCCATTTGGTGATTTTAGCTTGTTTAACTTTTGTAGTATCCATTGCGTGGGTATGTATAAATTGTGGATGTGAGCCTAGGAACGCGACCTCGTGGTCCAAATCCGATGATGGACATCTTTTGATGTGAGTAGGAGCGATGTAGTTTTCATTGTAAATATGTAATCGTCGGGCCTTAAAACGACGCCAAGGCGAGAATCGAGTTTAAGGCCCCGTAATAGTGGAGTATGTGATTGTGGGCGTTGGGGTTAATTGGATGGCTTACATGCCCATGAATAGCCCCAATGCATTTTAATGCTTGATTTGGTTTACGACCTAAAATTGATTTCAAAGCTAAAACAATGAAGACTTTCATAAAATCAATCAAATTAGGTCATTAGCTTCACGAGGATAAGAAATTGAAAGTGCTAACGAATGTCGATTCCTATTTAACGAGAAAGCTAAAGAAAATCGTTTTCAAACATCACAAGAAATGGTTTTGTGAAATAAATGACGTTTTATTAAACCGTTGTGTATAGGGTTAAAGAGAGTCTAGAAGTTGCCCATCATTTGAGTTACAAAGGCAACGTATAGATCTCGATTCCTATTTTCACGAAGGTTTAGAAAACTCTTGTTTTTGCTAAAACGACACCTAATGAAAATCTCATAGTTTTTGACAATTAAAATCAAACCTTTCTCATAAAACTTTCTCGTGTATGCCGAAAAGACATCCCGAAGCGTTCTCAAATTAAAGCACAACTTTTCCTAAAAATCCAAATGATTCTTTCATACAAACTCACCACAACATTCACATAGGCACACACACACACACGCGCGCGCGAATGCACACACATTTCATGAATTAAAGGATAGGAATGCATCGAGATTGCGGTAACCGTGCTTCACGGAAGTCGGGGGGTGCCTAACACCTTCCCCTCGCTTAAGCAAGCCCCCGAACTCTATGAATCTCGGTTCGCAGACCAATTAATTCGGAGTCACATAAGAGCCAGCGATTTACGAAAACGAAACTCGGATGAGTTGGTACATCCATTTCAAATATACCAATTGGCGACTCT
Organism: Aralia elata; assembly: GCA_034770075.1. Classification (NCBI taxonomy): domain Eukaryota; kingdom Viridiplantae; phylum Streptophyta; class Magnoliopsida; order Apiales; family Araliaceae; genus Aralia; species Aralia elata. The sequence goes on from CM068379.1 coordinate 32,060,427, forward strand.
GGTTAATTGGCTCATCATAAAAAACGATCTTTCAAAACCCCGTCGACACTCATGCCGACCTTTTCCAAACATCATCTAATAACAAAGGCTAAAATCGGAAAAGGACAAATATCGCAAAGGAAGAGACGAAAACCGGCGTCGACAGCTGCCCCTCTTTATCATGTTTATGAAATGTTAAATGAAATGAACAGGATAAAGAAATAGACACCCGATGCATGAATGACAGTGTATGAGAACGACAGTACATACATGATGCAACACATGTAACTCATGATGCAACACAAGATGTAAAGTTATGCAAAACATTCGTAAAAGTGTTAATGCCTCCATCCCTGGTCGCATTGTTAGTCATCGGGTTCAGTCTTTCAATCTATCGTCTCGTTTGGGGCCGGGTCTCGTATCCGGTCACCCATCTCGCAATCGCCGAGTCTCGTATCCAGTCGATCGTCTCGTCGGGGCCGCGTCTCGTCGCCGGTCACCCATCTCGTAATCGCCGGTTTTCGTCGCCTGTAGATCATCCTGTCGGGGCCGGGTTTCATCGTCGGTCACCCATCTCGTAATCGCCGGTTATCGTCGCCGGTCGATCGTCTCGTCGGGGACCGGGTTTCGTCGCCCGGTCACCCATCTCGTAATCGCCGTTTATCGTCACCGGTCAATCGTCTTGTCGGGGACCGGGTTTTTGTCGCCGGTCACCCATCTCGTAATCGCCGGTTATCGTCGCCGGTCGATCGTCTCGTCGGGGCCGGGTTTCGTCGCCGGTCACCCATCTCGTAATCGCCGGTTATTGTCGCCGGTCACCCATCTCGTAATCGCCGGTTATCGTCGCCGGTCGATCGTCCTCGTCGGGGCCGGGTTTCGTCGCCGGTCACCCATCTCGTAACGCCGGGTATCGTCGCCGGTCCAATTGTCTTGTCGGGGCCGGGTATCCGTCGCCGGTCACCCATCTCGTAACCGCCGGGTATCGTCGCCGGTCGATTGTCTTGTCGGGGCCGGGTAACGTCGCCGGTCACCCATCTCGTAACCGCCGGGTATCGTCGCCGGTCGATTGTCTTGTCGGGGCTGGGTATCGTCGCCGGTCACCTATCTCGTAACCACCGGGTATCGTCGCCAGTCGATTGTCTTGTCGGGGCCGGGTATCGTCGCCTGTCACCTATCTCGTAATCGCCGGTTATCGTCACCGGTCGATCGTCTTGTCGGGGCCGGGTTTCGTCGCCGGTCACCCATCTCGTAATCGCCGGTTATCGTCGTTGGTCGATCGTCTTGTCGGGGCCGGGTATCGTCGCCGGTCACCCATCTCGTAACCACCGGGTATCGTCACCGGTTGGTTGTCTTGTCGGGGCCGAGTATCGTCGCCGGTTACCCATCTCGTAATCGCCGGGTATCGTCGCCAGTCGATTGTCTTGTCGGGGTCGGGTATCGTCGTCGGACACCCATCTCGTAATCACCGGGTATCGTCGCCGGTTGGTTGTCTTGTCGGGGCCGGGTATCGTCGCCGGTCACCCATCTCGTAACCGCCGAGTATCGTCGCCGGTCGAATTGTCTTGGATCTCATGCCCTTCCCAGGGTGGTTAGTTGTTTGGATCTCAGCCCTTCCCAGGGTGGTTAGTTGTTTGGATTTCAGCCCTTCCCAGGGTGTTAGTATTTGGATCTCAGCCCTTCCCAAGGTGTTAGTTGTTTGGATACCAGACCTTCCCAGGGTGTTAGTTGTTTGGATATCAGCCCTTCCCAGGGTGTTAGTTGTTTGGATACCAGCCCTTCCCAGGATGTTAGTTGTTTGGATATCAGCCCTTCCCAAGGTGTTAGTGTTTGGATATCAGCCCTTCCCAGAGTGTTAGTGTTTGGATCTCAGCCCTTCCCAGGGTGCTCACCATCTTGTTGTGGTTTGCTTGGATGCCTTCCCCGGTTTGCTCACCACCTTGTTGTGGTTTTCTTGGATGCCTTCCCAGGTTTGCTCACCACTTTGTTGTGGCTAGCTTGTATGCCTTCCCAGGTTCACTCCTTGTTTGGATACCAGCCCTTCCCAGGGATCATTGATTGTTTGGATACTAGCCCTTCCCAGGGGTCGTTGATTGGTTTGGAGTGATTTTTTTTTTTTTTTGAAATGGGATGGGTGATCGGCTTCATGTCCCGGATCTCCCACCAACATCGTCCACGTACCATGCCGCAAAAGCTATCACTCTGATCATTTGTGAGGTTGAAAAGCGACGTGCTTGTACTTTTCCTGAAGATTTTTTCATTTTGATCGTACCTGCATGCATGATCTGGCAGATATGTTATGGACAGATGCATATACGCAACAGTTGTTTAGATAGAAATGACCCCTGTTCAGTCAAATGATACGATTCGACAGTCGTCATTGTTTGCCAACATTTGACTGGATCACGCCTCGTCGTGAAGTGTAGTTCCTAGACTTCAACATTGGTTTGGTACTCTGCCTGTTCTTGGTCGTCTTCATTTCATCAAGTTGAGGCAGTCTGTTTCGCTCTCTGTGATGATCGACAGCTATGTTGGGCTCCTTGGCCTTTTGATCATTTCGGATGGTCGATATGCTGTTGTCCCGCATTATATCATCCTTATATATGCTCATGCATGTGGATCATTTGGATGTCGAGGCAGTGATAGTCAGGATTGGGGAGATTCCCCAAAGACGAGAAGTTCTGTGCAGCCTCAGCTTCCTTCCATTTCATGATTCTTAAATGCCCCTGCCTTGGCGCGTGTCGCTACCAAGAATTTCTATCGAAAACTCGCGACGTTGACCGTGCTGAGTTATCCACAGCTCTGCAAGATCCTGCATATCAGATGACTAACAAATGCCAAAACTTGAAAGCTCGGGCCGTTAGTGTTAGTTCAACACAAAGATATTACAATCTCGACGAAAGAGTAAATGCAGTTAAAGCACAAGAAATTGAATATCTGTTGATCGCACAATCTAGCAAGTTGTGAACCGTGAATGTACTAGATTGGAAGTTTTTTTTTTTTTTTTCAATCCCTCGTGAGTTGATGATTTTCAATTTGACGAGTTATGAAATCGTAACAACACCTTCAAGCATTCATGGTCATTGTATGTGAGTAAGGTTGAATTCAAAAGAACTACCTTCCCTCGTCAAAGGTATCCTGTCTCCATTCTCGACAACGTTCTCAGCAGGATTGACGTCATGTGACAAATGCACTATGCGATGCAGCATTCAGTAGGGGTTTCTCTTCCATGACTCATTGTTTAAGGCCGAGAGTTTTTCGCATTATCTTTTCTCTTTATCAGTCCACTTCACTTGTCTCATTTTCTTAGGCTTTTCAAAGTTACCCATTTAACAAGTTTTTGGACCAATGACTCCCAAACCAGATGGTTTTTGGGGCATTAGGTGTACAGACACCCCTTCGGGTTTATTTACTCGAGTAACAAAGGCCACGGTTCGAGACAAGCTGGTGGTCTGCACCATTCATTCTTTGCTTGACCTTGCGCAAGATTCGTTTTCTTAGGCTTGAGTTACCCATGTAGCGAGTGTTAGGCCGGTGACTCCCAAACCAGACGGCTTTAGGGCACCAGATGTAGAGACACCCCTTAGGCTTAATTACTCGAGTAGCCCATGTCACGATTCGAATCTGCTCGGGCCTCCTCTACTGTAATGCTCATTTTCTTAGGCTCTGAGTTACCCATGTAACGAGTGTTGGGCCAGCGACTCCCAAACCAAATGGCTTTAGGGCACCAGGTGTAGAGACACCCCTCGGGCTTAATTACTCGAATAACCCAGGCCACGATTCGAGACATTAGCTTGATAATCATTTATCGTCTGACTTCTTGATATGAGCTTGATAATCATTGACTGTCTGACTGCATGTTAATTGCTATCAGCGTCGTCATAGTTTTATACCCCACAACTGAAAGTTTGTGCAAATGCAAAGTGAAGGCTGTCACATGAGGTCGATTCTGTCGCAAACGTTGCTTTGAATTAAGGCTTTGTACCCGATCAAAAGGTTGAATAGCCTTCTTCATCTAATCATACTCACGATCGTGCTCCACGGTTGCTTGTCAGAATTAATCCGATTCCTATCAAGCCAAATAAAATCCCCTTTCACGGGGATCATCGTATCCCGGGAAAACTATGCTTTATAAATGCCAGATGATCGTACCATTGAAGATTGAATTGACATGAGGTAGCATTTGATGATGATGGTGCATGTTGATGGGATTGTTGCATGGGTGCCAATTTGCACGTCATCATTTCTTGGGTAGTGACAAATGCCCCAGATTTAAGTTGTTTTTCTTGTGATCTCCCTCGTACTGGTTGCATCGGTATCTCGCTGGGCTGACAAAAGATCCGGTCCTTTGACTTGTTGAAAGGTTTGGGGGATTTTGGATTTTTTTTTGTGACGGCTCCTTTTAATTTAGAGCGAAATTCCCCATAGCTTCGTCTTGGCAGGGCGCGATCCTTTTGAGCACTAAATCGTTTATTTTGAATTTTCGGGATCGCACCCTCTTGTCGTATGCCCGGGAGATGCGTAAGGGGCTGCCCCTCCAAATGTGCGAACTGAGGTTCGATAGGCAAACAGGGTGAGCGACAATAAATCCGGCCATCCCCGATGATTGGCGGACATTCTTCCCATGATCGTCTTTGTGTTTTATTTGCAGCCCCCACTGCCTCATTCATTTTGGGCCGATAAATGACTGAATCAAAATGTTTGATCTTGAATTTGTCATATATCTCCTCCTTGAAGGCATCGTTCAGATTTCTATAGTCGATGCGGCCCCTTACTTCTCCTCCAGGCTGTGGTACTGGGATTCTGTCGGAAAGCCTTTCAGGGTGAATAGACACCCGTGATGATTCCTGCTTTAAAACCGCTTGATAATCTCGTCTTTTACTTTTAACCCCCATTCCGGATTCAACGTTCTAAATTTTTGCTTAATTGGGTCGGAACCCTCCTTGATGGGCAGTCGATGTCCCATAAACGTCTGTGGACAATCCAATCATGTCGCCATAGGACCAAGCGAACATATCTCCATACAGGCTCCAACAACTCGGCTATATATATATATATATATTTTTTTTTTTTTGCGTTCGAATTTGCCCCTACTCCGGGTTCTTTGTGATCGTTAGGGGGTTCTGATGTTTGATGGCGATGGTTTGGTCTAAGTCGGGTTCGGGTTTATTCCTCGACCCCTCCTTTGATCTCGTCAGGCGTATTGTCGATATCTGTCTCATCCTGCTCAATCCCCATCAGATCGAAATCTAGCTCTATACTAAAATCGTGATCCTCCTTCAAATTTGGCCTATCGCTTGTCAGGCTAGAATGCCTCAAATCGGGGTACCGTGACATAAAACAAAATGCTTGTCATATATATAAAACATTTCCGCACATGATCTTTTTTTTTTTTGGATAACATGACAAAATGACATGAGTGTGCAGGGATTTGATATAAAACTCAGAATTCCAAAACCCATTGATCTTCTACTGGCTGGGATTCACTGCCGTACTCCTGGATTTACCCCTTCCTGGATATCACCTGCTGCACGGTCCCAACTGGCCACGGTGAGGTCAAGCAATGGAGCTCATTAGGAGGTGCATGGATTGCATTGGCATGGATCTGGCATTGATGGCATTTCCTGACATGAGCATCGCAGTCAGTTTTCATGGTTAGCCAGTAGTGACCCGTTCACATGATTTTCTTTGCCAAAAATGTTCTGCTCATATGGGCTCCCGCACACATCGCCATGTACTTCGTTCATTTGTCTGTGGGCTTCTTTGGCTTCCAGATATCTCAGCAGTCCCGTAGCTAGGTCCCAATTATGCCCTTTGGTGCTGTATATTCCCATGGGCCTGCCGGATGACCAATTCGAGTCTCCAACTACTATCATCTTTTTTCTTTTTTCTTTTTTTTTTTTGTTCCCAGGGCTAATCTCAGTCCTAGGATGAATCCCCGTATTCGGCCGTATTGTTGGAGTGGTAGAACTATAATTTCATGGCTATCGACCTCTGCCATTTGGATGGATGGAGTATGGACTTTATGGCCTCTTAGTTGGGTCGTAGGGGCAATCTCGCAAAACAAACAAGGGCCGTAGTTTAGTACTGTGCTAGTTACAAGTTGGCAGATGCGTGTCAACACTGATGCATGATTATTATTTTTTTTCTTTCTTTTTTTTTTTTTTTTTAAGGTTCTCTAATCTTATCCTGCAAAACAAGGTCAGTGTTTGATGACAGGATAGTATTTAGAAGTTTTAGAAAACCTTGGTACGTGGCACGGATTACCCTCTTGCAAAACCATGTCAGTATTCTCTTTATATGTGCAGGTGATGTAATCACATGATACAGGACATATTTATTACGATGATGACGGTATGACAGTTGTATGCCATTTACATGACATTTTATTTATTTGATTGAACGATAAAAGGGCATGAAGAAGCTTCCCTTTCGTTAGGTTTATCAGAGGCTGACCTACCATAGGGTTACTCTCGCGGGCTTTTCGGCATGAAGGTCCCCAAATCTTCGTAATCTACTCGTCTGAATCCTTTCGATTGGAGCGGATTTGGGTGGTGCGTTTCCTGAGCCATCTCCGGGGAGCAGCCCCTTCGGAGTCCAGTAATAAGCAACCGACAGGTTCACCTCAGGAGGAGGTACTCTCTCAACATACATTCACATTCATCGTCCTCACCGCATGCAATGATTGCTTTTAAAGTAAAGTCATTCCATTCAGCCATTCATTCATTGGTAAAACACATTCACACAACAACAGGTCAAAATATCGCACGCACACACACATTCATGAATTTTAAAGGATAGGACAACATCAAGACTTGAACGCGGCTTAAGCCCTCTAATGTCCCCAGCAGAGTCGCCAGCTGTCGACGCCGGTTTTCGTCTCTTCCTTCGCGATATTTGTCCTTTTTCGATTTTAGCCTTTGTTATTAGATGATGTTTGGAAAAGGTCGGCATGAGTGTCGACGGGGTTTTGAAAGATCGTTTTTTATGATGAGCCAATTAACCAGAGTCGCCAGTTGGTATATTTGAAATGGATGTACCAACTCATCCGAGTTTCGTTTTCGTAAATCGCTGGCTCATATGTGACTCCGAATTAATTGGTCTGCCAACCGAGATTCATAGAGTTCGGGGGCTTGCTTAAGCGAGGGGAAGGTGTTAGGCACCCCCCGACTTCCGTGAAACACGGTTACCGCAATCTCGATGCATTCCTATCCTTTAATTCATGAAATGTGTGTGCATGCGCGCGTGTGTGTGTGTGTGTGTGTGTGCCTATGTGAATGTTGTGGTGAGTTTGTATGAAAGAATCATTTGGATTTTTAGGGAAAGTTGTGCTTTAATTTGAGAACGCTTCGGGATGTCTTTTCGGCATACACGAGAAAGTTTTATGAGAAAGGTTTGATTTTAATTGTCAAAAACTATGAGATTTTCATTATGTGTCGTTTTAGCAAAAACAAGAGTTTTCTAAACCTTCGTGAAAATAGGAATCGAGATCTATACGTTGCCTTTGTAACTCAAATGATGGGCAACTTCTAGACTCTCTTTAACCCTATGCACAACGGTTTAATAAAACGTCATTTATTTCACAAAACCATTTCTTGTGATGTTTGAAAACGATTTTCTTTAGCTTTCTCGTTAAATAGGAATCGACATTCGTTAGCACTTTCAATTTCTTATCCTCGTGAAGCTAATGACCTAATTTGATTGATTTTATGAAAGTCTTCATTGTTTTAGCTTTGAAATCAATTTTTAGGTCGTAAACCAAATCAAGCATTAAAATGCATTGGGGCTATTCATGGGCATGTAAGCCATCCAAATAACCCCAACGCCCACAATCACATACTCCACTATTACGGGGCCTTAAACCCGATTCTCGCCTTGGCGTCGTTTTAAAGGCCCGACGATTATATATTTACAATGAAAAACTACATCGCTCCTACTCACATCAAAAGACGTCCATCATCGGATTTGGACCACGAGGTCGCGTTCCTAGGCTCACATCCACAATTTATACATACCCACAGCAATGGATACTACAAAAGTTAAACAAGCTAAAATCACCAAATGGATATCATCGGGCCATTAGGAAGAATTTCGCTCCATTTAGAACCCTCACTAATAGTCCTCAACCCATGGATCCACAACAATATACAAGAAAAACTACATTTCACATAACCCAATTGACAAGAAGATTAACAAAATGATTATACAAAAAATTGCTATAGAAATGGTCTTTTCACCTTGCAAATTATCACCAAGATGTGTGCAAATTTGAGTATCATGATAGAGTAGTAAATGTAATTTTTTTCCCCTTTTGGGGGGATATAATCTACACCAAAAGAAATAATAAATCCTCTCCTTTTTTGCTCTGTTTTTCTCTCTTAACTCGCTGCTAGCTGTTGCTATTTTTTCTTCCCTCTCAATCAAATATTCTATCCGCGGGGGGGGGAGGGGGGGGGGGGTGGACGCTTCTCCATTCTCTTTATCTCTGAATGAGCTTTTGAAAATAAAAAAAAAAAGGTTATTTAATTCACGAGGTAGCCGCAGATTGATCTGCGGCTTCGGCCTCCGAAGGTTTCCCCGCAGCACCTCCGCCGCGCACATTCAGCCGCTCAGCCCGCCCGCCGCGCACCTTCAATTATTTTAATCATTGGCCGCAGATCAAATTCCAGCGGCTGGGTTTTTTAGGCTGATTTTCTCAATTTTTGGGCCGTGCCTCGATTCTCCCCCCCGTGTCGTGGCGTCGATTTTCGCCCGAAAAGCTTGGATTTTTGCCAGTCCCGGAGAATTACTGGGAGGACGTGCCACAATGGGATTCGGCGAATGCTCCATTTCGGCCCGGCCTTGTTGTCAGGATCGGTTATCGGTTGTAAAATCATCGCGGTGGCGTCGAATGGTTCGCAACTTGTTCCATCCTTTGCTCTCGTAGGCCGGTTCATTTTTGGAAAAAACCCGAAAATTTTGCCCTCCTGTCAGGGTTTAGCATACGAAGTTGCAAAATTTGGGTGTCTTTATACAGCAAGTTTGTGGACTCATAATCATATTGGTATGGTTTTGAGCCCCTCAACGTATGGACAGTCCTTGATTTTTTCTTGGACTACGTAATTGCTTAGGACAAGTTTCCTAAAACTCTATATTATTGTGGAGCAAGTTCCTGATAACTCATAATGTGTGGTATAGTTGACGAAAACTAATATTGGGAGTATAGGAAAAGTTGTAGGAGCGAGAATATGGCAGAAATTCTCAAAATTGATGAGCATATGGTGATTGTGTTAGAAATAGATAGAATTATTATTAGGTAATGGGATCATTGGGAGAAATTAGAGTTGATGGTGGGAAAGCGTAAAGGTATTCCCAAATCATTCTAGCTATGCTGAGATTTCGAAATTTATTGACTATCGTGCTGCATATTTGCACTTTTGTGTCTTTGAAACAATATACTAACGGGGCCAAGATTTTTGGACCAAGGATTTTTAAATGTATTGTTATTCATGTGTCTATGCTAATTACTCCAGCTAGACAAAATGATTTGAAAATATCAAAATGTATTTTTATATATAATTAATGCATTTAGTGCAGAGATGATAAACGATTGGAGTCATCAATGCAGGGTAACCTAGTGTTAATGTGATCGTAGGATCGTAAAAACCCACTATGGTATTGATAATAGTATGACAAAAGTCAAAAAAATGATGGGAATTCTCCTAACGACTGTAGAAAACAGATGCTGGTATTCATGACGGTCATAAAATGATTTTTTATTTTCTTTATATGTATGAAAAAGCATCGCCAGTTTGAGTTAGGCTAAAATATTTCGATTGATGTTCGAGTTGTTTTTGATGGAAGTCTAAGCTTATTTGGATTCGGCTTTAGTACTGAATTGTTTGAGCAATTAATGTTTATGAAATTCAAGCCAGTATTTGAGAATTTTATGCCAAACCAAATTATTTTGGTGCGGAATTTATGTAGGTAAGCCTGAGGGTTGAACAAACCCTATTAATTGGGGTATTGTAATGTTTGGAAAAAAAAATCCCGACTGACCCTGATGGTGGTCAAGACAAACGCATATAGTCGTTTAGCTAGAAAGTTGTGACACAACGTCAGAGTAGACGAAAAGGACCAGCTGATCACCATGGCGGTTTACGGGAAGGTAGATTACCTTTTTCTTAATTGAAATCGGTAGGAGGAGTAGTTAATACCCGTAAAACCTCTATATTCTATGAGGTCTTTATGAGGTACGATTACCCTTTTTCATAATTTGCGGAAAATGCAGTAGGGGTAAGTAATGATGCTTTGACGTTAAAACACATCCTCTATAGTCATGGTCTTTATGGCCCCTCTAGCTGATAATATGAAAAGTTTTTAAGGAATATTTTATTTCCTATTTTGTTCAAGTTATCTTCACAATTATTAAACATATTGTTTAAAGGTTCCGATTATTCAGGAAAAACTGATTTGTGGGAAGGGTTAATTTTTACCAAGGAGAAGTAGTCGTAGAATGCGACAATTTTAAGTGAATCCTTGAAAGAGGATAGTGTAAAGGTTAGATTGATAAATCCTAGTTTTGATGGGTAGAATGAGCAAAGATGAATGCGTTGAAAATTTCGAGTGACGAAATTCTTAGAAGAAATGGAATGAATGTCAATATCCGAATGTTTATGAGTTAGTAAAACTATGATATTAAATTATTATGATGATGGTGACATACAATGATCCTTAGAAAAGGAAATTGATGGGTTAAACATAGAATAATACTCTAGAGTATGATTGAGTTGATAAAAGTTATTAGAATAAAACCTACAAGAATCTGTTAAGGTAGATTAAATAGGCGATGTAAAACCTATGATATAGTAATGCGTTGAATATAATTCCAACAAACAATACAAAAATGACAAAAATTTTGGAAGAAAGTTTATGCAAACCGAGTAAAGAGTATGTGATATTTGTGATTCTGGGGACGAAATCCTTATAAGGAAGGAAGCAAACTGAGTTTGGGCATAGCGGACACTGGCTTTATGCCGGCGTGCTGCACTTGGGCGGTAATTGAGCAGCCCAAAAGGCAAGCTTTGGGCGTAGCTACGGCAGGTCAAGTTTAGGCCAGAAGCAGCTTTGACGTCCTTTACTTAAAATACGCATAACTTTCTCATACGAACTCGGATTGAAGTGAATTCAAGATGATTCAGAAAGAGAACGAGTAGGACCTACAATTTAATATTAATAAGTTTTAACATGTTAAAAAGTTAGGATCAATTCCCAAATTGGGCCATATTTAAGACTGATGTGCGGTTGGAGACAATCGTTGAGGGCGTCAGACATGTGCGTGTGCAACGTGCAATGTTTTTTGACGATTAAGTTATGATGTTCTAAGTTCTAAAACATGGAATGGTTATGAATTTTAATGGATACTTAGCATTAACCAATGAGTATTAGATAATATCAAATGGGCGTGCTAGGCGCACACAATTGCGTGTTGCTTGGGCGTTCGCAATAGGCATGGTTTGGACAATTATGTGCGTGCAAACGTCGTAACGCCGTAACAAGTGTGTATAACCTTGTTTAATATTTTCTTTCTAAGATATTAATGAAACATGATAGTGTGTTATTAAACCCAATGTGATGTGCATGCTAAGCACATGCACACGAGGCGAAATTAGGTGTGTGACGTGTAAACGTCGAAACGCCGCGTAAAGTGTTAATGAAACTTAAATTGTGTTTCGAGTTAAACAAAAGGAACTATTATAATGGAGTGGAATTATTATTAATATGACCAATATATGAAGCCTTTTTAGTTGCTAATTGGTGTTTTATTGTTAAATAAATTGTGTAGGATATTTGAAGGACGAGCCATCATAATTTGGCAAGGAACGCTTAAGGCAAGTTCTTTCAGTAACTTGTTGACTTATTTAAATGTATTGATGTACATAAATTGATTGCTAAATCTTCTACTGTTATGTGAATTATATGCAGGCATGATTAAAGTGTGCTCAATGTGCAATTATGTGACTATGTTGTTCTATGTGGAACTTGAATTATTGTAAACCTACAATGTGAGATGCATAGAGTATGCTGTGAGATGTATGATGCATATATAGACGAATTTCATAAGATTTATAATGCATGAGTAAGATGAATAGTATGAGAATCATGATGATGCATAGATAAAATCCAAAACTTATGTGTTACGTGAAGCATGAAATGTAAAAACTGTTAGTTCTTGCTGAGTCGTCGTGCTCATTCTTGCAAAAATAAAACTTTTGCGGATTTATGATACAATGCAATTACCTTGAAAACAGGAAGGTTGCTAAATGTTCCTTTATTGTAATTATTTAGCTGTGATGACGGTATATGATGTACGTGCATTTGACTATGTAAACCTTGAGTCAAAAATGAAGGTCATCCATTATAGTATGTAAGATGTGATTATGTTAGTTACTTGTTATAGTAAACTACACGGATGCCGATGATGTATAAAGGACATTTTTATAACGAATGTATAGTTGTTGAATAACATTGTAAATATTCAGGGATTGAATAAAGTCAGAATCTGAACCTTGCGTTCACATAAGAGATTTTGTAAAGGATCATGGTATTTATTCAACCTTGATCATAAGTGTATTATTTAAGGTCTTCGTGCCTGGGATTAGATGAGGATATGTTGTAATTTTATTGTAATTATATATTTGTAGTAAGCCTATATTGCATGGGTTGTACCGTGACGCGCCGGAATCGGGTTCAAGTTAAGACTCGAGTTTCGGGGGCGTTACAGTTGGTATCAAAGCTGATAGGTTATAAATCTTAGGTATGGGTACCCTAGGCTATAACCGTAGAAAGGATGATAAAGAATAAACTTAAATAGATTTTAATCAATAGTAAATGAATTTAGAAAAAAAATCATAGTAAGAATTGAGATATGTATGAGACGATTCAAAGAAGAATCTTGATGCGTTATAAAAGATGAGAATTAGGAGTTACCTGACTCCAGTGATAAAGACGACAAGTGTTAATAAATAGACGAGGTCTATAAGACAAAAATGTAATAAAATCATATATTATGATTAGAGACGAGTATAAAAGTTCGTAGGATGAAAGGATTGTAGGATAAGGAAGATCGTAATATAATACGATTATAGAGAAAGATCACGAAGTGATCTAATTAAGACATGGAATTGATGTATCAAATCGAATGATTGTAAATTTTATAGCAGAATTTTTGTACGAAAAAAGGTTACTATGAGGATAGTACGTAAGATAAAACTCAGAAGAAAGTTATAAATGATGAGATATGAATTAAAAGTTTGTGGGTGAGCAGAGGGAGCAAGATAAGATTAGGATTATGTGGTTTTAAATTGAGGAATCATGTTAGTGGCTGAGTTGTACGATTCCTTGTATGGACGGGGAATTCGTGCTTGGTTTGAGAATCACTTAGCTTCCTATATCGGTATAGTAGTTAAGTTGAACAATTCCTTGTATGGGCGGAAAATTTGTGCTTGGTTTCGAGAACCACTTAGCTTCCTATATCGATATAGTGGTTGAGTTTGAACAATTTCTTGTATGGGCAAGAGGATTTTTTCCTTCGGCTCTAACAACCGCATTAGCTTCCTATTATTGATTAGTGGCCGAGTTGACCGCGCAGATTCCTTGTATGAGGCAGGGGATTGTATTTGGTTCGACACCATCCACTTAGCTTTTCCTATATTGATAATCATTGGAAACCTTGGTTGTCGGCGCTTATATCGCTATATGTATGTTGAGAAGGTGATTCTTTTCTTCATGTGTATAACGAATAGGTAGATGATGTAAGATTAGTAGTGCGGAGTTCTTTAAAACTCACGCTTATGGTAAGTTTGTGACTCATAAATCATATGGTATATTTTTTGAACCCCTAAGCGTATGGACAGTCCCTGATTAGTTCTTGGACTACGTTATTGCTAGGACAAGTTCCTAAACTCGTATTATATGTAGCAAGTTTCCTAAACTCATAATGTGTGGTAAGTTCGATGAAAAAGTTGTTTGTGGTATATCATTTACAGGACCATTAAAAGAGGGTTATAAATTAAAGTGTGATTTAAGAGTTCTAAGTGATGGCTGCGAACACTTTGTAAATATCAGAAGTTGAATAGAGAATTTTAAGTAAAGTTGAGATGATAAATTGATAGATGATTGAGGATTCTAGGTATTCCCAATTTTTTTCTTTTCTAGCTTATGCGTAGGTCCTTAAATCGTGCTTTATATTCGCTCTTATACGCCTTTGAAAAATCTTTGTCATTTGTATGTCTACGCTACTTGGCTTCAGGCTAGACAAATAATTATTTTTAACTCATTCAAAAATGTATTTTAAAATCGTTCAACGCACCATTACAAAGCGTGGTGTTGAGATGATTTAATGATGGCAATCCTAACACACTGTTACAAACAGTGCAGCATTATGTCGTCCTATAAATGGAATTTTAGTTATATTGAAAACCGTTTTTATGAAGTATGTCCATGCTAGTTGTGTTGGCGTGGACAAAGCTTGTTTTTGATAAACTTCAAAAATGTATTTAATCATCATCTTACCATTAAAAGCCGTGGTGTGGATGATGATAAAATGACCGGAATCCTTAACCAACTGATTTGCAACAGTGCAGCATTATTACGTCTTTTAAAATGATTTTTAGTTTACATGAACTGGTTTAAGAAATTTCCTGTTGGCACATAGAGTTACTATGGTGAGAACTCTAGGGAATCCTATGTTCCAGATTACAAGTTCTGTAAACATAAACAATTAGCTTTTAAAATTACAAGTTCTTGACATTCAATGAAATTGAATTTTATGAAATGAGGTCTGATGCCAAAAAAAAATACACAAACACAAAAAAATTTGTTTCGGCAAGAACAAATTGTTATTGATAATTTAATGAAATAATTTTCTGGAATGTTTTTAAGCTTGAGATGAACAACCCTAATAATGGGTAATTTTTTTATGTCGGGAAAGAATCCGACTGCGGGAGCGCGCCATAAAAGTGTAGTAAGTGTTGTTGCACGGACCACCGGGGTACAATAGGTTGATCTTCCTGCCTAACTGTTACCAATTTGATGGGATGTTTTACAGTTCTTTATGATTGTTAATATTTTCCTGAGATTTTTCAGTGGAATAACTGTTAAACCTCGTAGCAGTTCATGGGTCTTAATTATGACCACTCAGCAGGTATGTGAAAAAGTTTTTTAAAGGAAATTTTATTTTCTATTTGATGATTTGAGAAGTTTTTTTTTAAGGAATATTTGTAATTTCCTGTTTGTTCAAGCTGCTTCACAATTACTGTGAACAATTGTTGAAAGACTCCTGAAATAATATTTCACTATTTTGGAAGGTCGAAGTTTAGAAGAATGTGAACTTCTTAGTGAAGAATGGGACTTATAGAATGTGACGAATAATAGAGAAATCTTTAAATGAAGGAAAGTAGTTTAGTAGTTATTAAAGTGAGAATGTAATGGTTGTAATTTGAAAACCTTTGTTTGGTGAAATAGAAAGAGTAGAGATGAGTATGAATGTAATTTTCGAGGACGAAAATTTCTTAGAAGATAGGGGTGAAATGTAATATCACTTGGTATAGTTATGAGACTTGTTAAAAATAGTTAGAGTCTCTAATATAATATTGAATAAAAGTGTTAAATTAAAGTCGAAGAGATAACGCTAGATTGTTAACAGTTGAGAAATGTGTAGATGAAATGTATCTCAATATTTTCTTTGTGGGTTTTTGGAAAGGAACCGTTATATGAATTTGAGGGACGTAATTCAAATAAGTATTATGCGATGTAAATTGTGTTAGTAAAATGTCGCAAGCTAAGTTTAGAAGATTGAATATTATAACCGATAACGTGGTGATGGCGTTGATTAATTCTCTCCCGGTATTGTTAGTAGGTTTAGGTTCTGATGATGGAATCCTTATAAGGGTTTGAGTTTTAAATAGTCCTGAGTTTTGGAAGAAGATGATTGTGTAAGATGATATGTTTAAACACTTTGAACCTAATCTCTGGTGTTAGAAATTGATTGTAATATGTGTGAATAAACGATATGTGAAGGGATTGGAAACCCCTAGGGAAGTTGAATAAGGTGGTATACAGAGATATATGGGTATACAAACAATGTATAAGCTAGATTGGGGTTAGAGAAGCTTACCCTAAAAACTTTTCATAAGTAGAAAGTTTATAAGAAGCAATGATATATTTGTGTATTATGATTTTTTAAGTGTGATCAATGAAGATGGATTTCTGCGATCTAAATCAAATTGTGTTATGTTGATACCGACTATAAAGCATTAATGAATCGTAGAGGAAAAACATATTTTCTTAGAAATATTAAACGCGGAGAAGAAACACTATTCACTGGGCGAGAAACGCTTCTTCACTTTTCGTAATTTTTCACACCGAAATAGCGTTTTATATGGAGTATTAGAGCGGTATTTACTATTCCAAAAAATACGAGGAGGAGAAGCTTTCCATAAATGGAAAGTTTGAGAATTCTCTATAAAAGGAAAGTTGTGGTGTATAGATGGTCCACCAATAAGAAAGAGGTTAGAGACCTTCCAGCAAATAAGAAAGTGCTTGGATGACAGGCGGTATTCTAGGACCGGTTAATGATCCAAGCCTAGTATAAGTAATTAATTAGGTTTAATTAATGAGATACAAGAATAAAACTATGTTATGAATTAGAACAATAGCTATGAATTTTGGCCTTGATTGGCCAAACGAGAAGGGGTGATCATCATTAGGTAATTTAAATCTAGTGTGATTAAATGTAGGGAATCTTGAATAAGAGGATTGAATTTTTTTTGTTGTTTTTTTATTGGGGGAATAGCCCAATATGGGATTGCCTAGGATGTGAAGTGGCGTAATTTAAATATAAGCCCAAATGTATGATGATTGATTAGTCACTCTCAAGGGGGGATTTATTATAAGTCTAAGCTATGAGTATAGGATTAAGGATTTAATAGTGTTTAGGGTTTTATGAGTAACCCCAACAGAAATTGAGCCTCTAAAAGGATGAGTAAACTAGGTTAACCATATTTTATACGCTATACCTTGAGTTAAAGGAAGCCCAATGAAATGGAAGGGTAGAAGAAACTTTCCATAAAATGGGACAAAGTTTGGGAAAACTTTCCCTTACTAAATGAAAAGTTTAGATAACCAAAGAGAGAGCTAAGAGTCATGTGTATTGGTGTATTTATATATATATGCGGTTAGTATATTTTGTATACATATTAATATAATTGTTTGGCATAGTGATGTCCCTTATTACAAAGAAAAGGAAAAAAAAAATTAAAACAATGTGGGTAGACTTTTGCTTTTGGTTTTATCCGACAAAGTTGCATTGGTAGGGAGCAAAAAAGGGAATGGAAAGTGGGACAAGTTGGTGATGTGTGTAAGTAGTGTAAGAGAGCTTATGATGGGATAGGTTTGGTAGCTTGTGTTGGAGAAGATGAAAGGTTGTTAGAGAAATTAACACATGGTATGTAAGGTTAATTGTAAATAATCCTAGGTGGTATATACACAAGATGGAGGGCATTGAATACTATAACTCATTGGTTATTTGCTAGATAGAATTGCATGTTGATGATGAGAATTAACCATAGATGGTTTTAATTGAGTATCCCTAGGTGGTAACTAAGTTAAAGGCTTTAAACCTCATGCATGGGTTAGAGTTGATCTAGGTACAATAATGTTGTAGTAAATATATATATTGTATGTATACATGATAGATGAGACTTAACTAAGGTGGAGTTAGTGAAATTCACCTCTTAGGTTAACTTTCTTATAAGGGAATATATTGACCAACATGGAGGAATTAGTAAAGTAACCATAGGATTATATGTTTGTAGAGAATTAACCATACATCTTGGTTAATTTATTGGGAGAAGGAGAATAAGTTGATAACATAACTAAGGTTGATTGAATTTCCTGACCTTGAGGTAAATGTTAGAAAGGTTAACCTACAACTAAGTTAAAATGGTGGAAGGGATTAGATTAGATACACATATGTGTATGTAATATTATTGACAAAGTTTATACTTATATATAAATTAAATGAATTAATAAAAAATAAAAGTTGTGGGGAAATGGAAGCATGGGGTGGAAAACCGCCCACTCTTGGGCCAAGATGAGGGCTATAGCTAGCCTCTTTCCCCCACCTCTTACAAAGTAGCCCAAATGTTTTGTCCCATCTACTTTAATAAATGTCTTGTCCCATCTACTTTATATTAATGCCTCGCTGTCCCCTAGTTTATTTAACCCACCTTTGGGTTACCTAGCTTTGGTGAAGTGGTAGAGAGAAAAGAATAGATATACATATATGTATGTAATGTTATTACAAGCAATAATGCATGCAATGTTGAGAGAGAGAAGCTTGGTTGATTCAAGAGTACCAAAGGCTTGGGCAAATTGTCATTTCATTCATTTTCATTTCTTTTTCCTTAAGCTAAATAGCTCTAGAAATATAGGAGCGAGGATAGAAGAAAAGGAGAAGGCTACCAATAATGGAGAAAACAAGGAGGAAGAAGAAAGCTTAAGGGAAGCAAAAGAAACCATGGAAGAAAGATCCATGGAAGGGAAAGAAAGAAAAAAATGTAAGAACGCTAGGTATATAACTCAAAATTTTACCCACTTTATTGTGTATTTTAACTTAGATCTAGTGGTTTGGATTGTTGTGATTGAACTAGATAATGATAGAATCTACATGATTTATATAATAGATTCATAGGTTGGATCTAGAGGTCTGATGGGTTATTAAACTTAGATTTGAGAAATAATTTCTTAAAACTCTTAAAACCGTCATTTTCCTCTTTGATTCCTTAAAGATCTGCATAGTGGGGTATTGATGAAAAATTGTATAGATTTAATATGTTGTAATATTTATGAAGTTAGGAATTCATAGACTTGAAATCATTTGATTTGGGTGTGTAAAAACTCAAAATATGAAAATCGAAAGGAGAGAAGCGAAGGTTATTTTCCTCAAATTAAATGATCTAGTGATGCTGACTGTCCAAAAAATAAAAAATTTGGGGCTAGCTAGATTGCTCTAAAAAATTCTTGTCTTTTGGTATGTTATTATACACTTGAATAAGCTGTTCCATAGACTCCGGAAACGGACTAATGCCAGACTTCGTAGCAAAGAGTTTATGGACCCAATCTAGTTTGTCGTTGCCAAATACTGTCCATGCGGAATATTTATGGTCGGGCCCCTTTCGTGCGATTCCTGTATTGATGTGTTGGGAATTGGAAACATTTCAGTAGGACAAAGTTGTAGATACGGAAGTTACTTCGCGTGGCCGTAGTATCATCCACCTCAAAATTGTAAAAAACGAAAGAAGTTATGACTGTTTAAGGAGCTGAACTGTTGTCAACCAGTTTTCCTGCTAAATTCCAATACTTTACATACCCTCCCTAAAACATTCCTAAAACCCAAACTACCCAGGCTTGTGTGTTTGGAATATATCAAAATTACAAAAAATCCAAATCCTCCCAACCCCATACCAAAAAACTTAAAAATCCAAGTAAACCACAACACCACAACCCCCCCCCCCAACCCAACCCCCCCCCCCCCCCAACCCCCAAAACAAACCCCCCCCCCCCCCCCCCCCCCAACCAAAAATAATTTCACCCCACCCCCCCCCCCCCCCCCCCCCCCCCCCCACCCCAACCCCCCCCCCCGCCCCCCCCCCCCCCAACCCCCCCCCCCCCCCCACCTCCACCCCCCCCCCACCCACCCCCCCCCTCCACCCACCCACCCAAACAAACCCCCACCCTACCCCCCCCCCCGTCCCCCCACCCCACCCCCCCCCCCCCCCCCCCCCCCCGTGTGCCCCCCACCCCCCACCCCCCCCACCCAACCACCCCCACCCCCCCACACACACCCCAACCGCCCCACACCCCACACTCACAAAACAGCCCACCCACCACCCCCCACCCCAACCCCACACCAACACCAAACCCCAACATACCCACCCCAAAACCCCCCACCACCCAACCAATCATACCCCAAAACCACAACACCCCACACCAAACACCCCCCAATCCTACCCGTCACCAACAACCCCACAAAACACACAACACCCACCACGCAACCCTAACAAACCCCAACACACCCACACCCCCTCCCCCACACCCCCCCCACCCCAAACATATCCCACCTATCCCAACCCACACACCCAAACACACCCCAAACGCCAAAACAACACTCAATATACAAACAAAAAACAAACAAACAAACAACAAAACACCCAAAAATTTCTAATTTATATAATCAAGTTTTCATATTTAATATTCATATTGGATTTTTGTGGAATTTATTTTTTTTTAATAATATTTTTATTTATAAATGCTGTCCAAAAAAAAAAATACCTACACGCGTTGGATGAAATTTCAGAAATCTGTTTTAAAATGGTTCAGGGTCTAAACTTTAAGACCTTCGATGAGGTTGTAAGTCCACTGAGTAATGTTTTAATTTTGATTATAAGACAGGAAACAATAAGAGTAATGTAAATCGGAAAGGAGTTACGTTAAAAACGAAAAACAACGTTTTGTTAAAGAAAATGTGAAACTGGATTTTTCTAATTTTATTTTCTAAGTAAAATTTGGAAATGCTAGTAATGTTGTTCATGTGATGAACTCCCTCCCCCCCCCCCCTCCTTTCGTCCTCCCCGCCGGGCTCATGCGCGGCACATAACATCCACCTTAGTCCCTGCTCTCCTCCCATCCCAGGCCCCTGCGACTTCATACGCTTTCCTTACGATCCACCCCCCGCTCCCGCCCATGCCCTCCCCCCCCCCTCTTTCTGCTTTCCACCCATCATCCCTTCTTATATTGACATGTTGAAGGATCATAGTGAATCCGGTGCATTAAGGATAGATTAATTATTGATGTTAGGTGCTTATATGTAGTTCATAACATGTTAAATTGTTACTAAAATGCATTACAACTATGCTCGATTAAAATGCCTAAGAGAAATTGTCATATCTTAAACATTGGAGGACTTTAAAAGTATCCAATGTAATTGGTATTAAGTGCTTGGAGTACTATATAATTGAAGAATATTTTAAGTTATATTCATGATTATTTAAATTTTTAATATTTAATATATAAGTGAGGATTATTTTAAGTCTAGTAAATGATTATTTAATTTTTAATAATTAATATGTTTAGTGATGATTATTTTAACTGATATTAATAATTATATAATTATATTATTAAGTATAACAAATAAGGAGTATTATGGTTTATATTAATAATATTTAGAAGCATAATATTTTAACGTGCTTAATTGGTGAATATTTTTTCATTATAATTTAGGTTGTCAATCGAAGGGAAGAAGACGTAATATTCGAGTAGCGAATAATATAACGCGATGATCTACGGACTGAGGCACGTTTTTCAGAACTTGCTATTATGTGTAAAAGTGTTTATTATATTTTATTGCGATGTTATATTATAAACATAAGTTTGATGATGGAAACCCGATCATTGTTAAACTTTATAACTTTGCAAATGAAAAAACATGATTATATGTGATTTACGTGTTAATATGCCTTACATGTATAATTGTCATACATTGAAAATATTGGGAAAACATGCATTGATACATTGATTGTATGTGTTATGTGTAACTGTTAACCTTGCGGGCAACATTTGTTGATCACCCACACCACAACCAGATTTTTGACGGAGCTAGCGACATAAAGGACCTGGATGGTCAGAAGAAGATAACTGCAGAGAAAGGCATTTAAACAAGAACAAGTGAAGTCTCATGTTGCGATATTATATTATTTTAATCTCGTAGTTGTAGACACCAAGATTTTGCTGTTTTCCTTCTACTAACCATGACAGTTGAGGGCGAAATCGTCCAATTGAACCGGCTTGCAGGGAAGCAAAAGGATTGCCGGGCACACAAGGAGCAAGCCAGCGCCACGAGCAACCGCCCGCATCATCTGGTTTAGGCGCCCCCCCCCCCCCCCAACCCAAGTTTTACGTGACAATAACGCCGTCCGAGATGCGGCATGCATTTCCGGCATGAGGGATGGCACGCTCTCCCGGAAATTCCCGGGACTTGCAGACTCTGAGCCTTGTCGTGGGAGAGCGAAAAAACCGACGTTTTGCGGCACGAAAATTTGAGGTCGTGAGCGGGACACTGAAAAAATTCTGCGAAAAGTATCAAGCCCGCCAGCTGCGGATAGATCTGCGGGCCAAGGTGGGTTGGCCAGCACCGGGGGAAGTGGAAACCCGCGAAAATCAGCCCTACCCAGCTGAGTTGCGATGGGAGGGCAGCGGCCCAGCCTGGCCAGCCGCAGGAACCATCTGCGGGCCAGCCGGCAGGAAGAGATAGGATCTGCAGGCTGGCTTTTGGCAGCCTATTTACGCCCAGCTTCGGGGGCCAAACATTCAAGGGGAGGTTGGAAGAAATTCGGAAGAGGGAATACGGATTCAGCTACAAACAGCCAAGCACGGCATTATGAGGGAGAAAAATAGTAGAATTTTTGCAACAAACATCGGACGGAAAAGAGAGGGGAAAAACAAAGAGGAGACATTTTTCTCCTTTAATTTTGATGTTGTATCAACATAAATTTTCTCAGTTACTAATTCCAAATACCAAGACTTCATCCTTTTGAGATCCTTTTGCAATGGTCAAAATTCCCTTTTTGGGTTTTTATAAACAATTCATATCATTCTTATTAGCTTAGATGGGATGTAGATTTCATGTATTATTGTTGAACAATCATGGATTAGGGGGTTCTTAGTTGACGTTTCCATCGGAATACATCTTCCTAAATAACCCGAGGATATCCAAGTGGATGAATATTTTCTCGTTTGTTTTTAGGCGTGATTATATTGGTGTGTAATTTATTTAGTTTGGTCATTTTCCGGATCATCATGGTATATTAGATAAATCCGGGTTGGTTAGGTTATGTAGGATACAATTTGTAGGCATGTATTAATCTCGTGTGCGCCCTGGAAATGCGACCCCGTGTATGGTTCCAAATCCGAGGATGGACGATATGCTGTATGTGGATCGAATCCAGATGCACAGTAGCGTGAAACCCATGTACAACCCATTGGGCCTTAAACACCGCACGCTAACGGCGGAGGATTCGGGTTTAAGGCCCCGTACATAGTGGCCAATGTGATTGGGATGGCCCGTTTCGAGGATATTTTGGGATGGTTTACGCTTGCCCTATGAATAGGGGGCCCCCCCCCACCCCCCCCGACGCTGTGTTGTTCCAGCTATGATTAAATTCTTGTGACACCACAACCCCACTGATTTCAAAGATTAACAACCAGTGACGCTTTCCTTACAAATCAATTCAAAATTCGGTTATTAGCTACACGAACGCTAAGAAATTTGAAAAGTGCCAACGAATGTCGATTCCCATTTAACGAATCGCGAGCTATAAGAAAAATCCGTTTCCCAACATAATCACATAAAAATGATTGTTATAACTACGTATACGGTTTTACTAAATTCTTAGTGCCTAGGGTACGAGGATTCTACGGAAGTTGCCCATCGATTTGAGTTACTGAAAAGCAACGTAATATAGTATCTCAATTTCCTATTTTGACGAAGGTTTAAAACTCTTGTTTCAACTAAAAACGGACACCTACTTGAAAGTCTCATTGTCTTTGACAAATTAAAACTCCACCTCTTTCTATATACAGCATACCACGCTTTCTCAGTTATAACTCGACGGACATTCCGAAAGCATTTTCAAATCCAAAGCACGATTTTCCCTAAATAAAAATCCAAATGTAATTCAGTCATACAAAACTCACCACAACCATTCATGTTAGGCACACACACACACTCGCGCACACGCACACGTTACATGAATTAAAGGCTAGGAAAAGCATCAAAGAATGCGGGTTTGAAACGTGTTTCACGGACCGTCGAGGGGTGCCTAAACACCTTCCCCTCCACTTTAAAGCCAGCCCCCGCCCTCTTATGAAACTCGATTTCGCCGGAACTAAAATTAATTCGGAGTCAGATTATGAGCCCAGGCGATTTTACAAAAAACGAAACATTCGGCTATGAGTTAGGTACATCCATTTCAAATATACCAACTGGCGCTTCTGGTTAATTGGCCTCACTTCATTAAAAAGCTATCTATCAAAAACCCCCGACGCCCTCCACATGGCCGCCCTTCTTCCAAAAAATCCTTTTCTCAAACCCAAAAGGCTAAAAAATCCGGTGAAAAACACGGACACCAACAGTCGCATTAGAGAACATCCCTGTATTTACTATGCAGTAATGTATGCGGTTATCAGCACCCGCCAAAGTTTAAGCCGACCTTAGCACCGTCATCCTTTCCCCTACACACTAGACAAGACGAGCAACCCCGGCTTCAGCTCGACATCCCGCGCTTGGCGACTCCGCCTGCGGGCAACCTTTTAGAGGCGCCGCACCTCCCATAAGCCTGCATCTTTATACATAATCTTTGGCATGGTTTCTACCACTCCCTTTACCACCAATTTCGGGAAGATGTGGCGTGATGGTGTGTGCGATTATAGTTGACATGTTTACTTATTGTATTGCTGTGATTGTGTGTTTTGTCCAATACACTGAATGTTTTGTATGGAATTGCTTTTTACTTTAAATAGTAATCATTTTCTTACGGTGAGGACGATGAAATCGTGAATGTATGTATGAGATGTGTACCTCCCTCCTGAGGCGAACCCTTTCCGGTTGTTTATTACTGGACTCGGATGGGGCTGCTCCCCGGAGAGGTCTCAGGAAAACGCACAATCCAAATACCGCCTCCTCCAACTCGAACAGGGCTCCAAACGGAGTAAGTAGACACCAAATTTTTGCACTTCTTCTTACCTAACCTTGACCGGAGGGCAACTTCGTCCAAATGGGATCCGGGCTGGCCCTAGCTGCGCGCCCACCAAGATAGGAAAAGTGTGACGGACCACTCGGACGCCACCATGAGATAATATGCAGTTCCGAAATCGACCCTGCCTGAATAGCCGGGCCTATTCCCGAATTTGGCATTCCGCTAAGTGGTGTTTCTGTGGCGCGCTTTTCAAAGATTCTCTGTTACTGTTTAACGCACGAGCCTCATCAGCGGAAAGAAAACCGACGTTGCGGTTACCGAAAAATCCGAGGGCTTTTAGAGTGCAGTTACACGAAAATCAGAGAAAGTCAAAGCCCGCCCAGCCCGCGGATTAGGATCTTGCGGCCCACAAGTGAGGTTGCGGGCCAAGCACGGAAAACCAGGGAGGAAGGATTCAGCACTCAGCAGCTGCGTGCGCTGGGAAGGTTCGTGCCAGCTGGCCAGCCGCAGATCCTCACTGCGGCCAGCCGCAGAAGATAGATCTTGCGGCAGGCTTTCTGGCCAGCCTATTTTAAGGCTAGCTACCGGGCCAGCATTACAGTGGGGTGAATTGAGCAGTTTTGGGGAAGAAGAAGACGGGACCTTCCAGCCGCAAAAAGCAGCACGGAGTGAAAATAGAGAGGAAAATAGTGAGCGACTTTGCTACTAAATAATAGAGGGAGAAACGGGAGAGAGAAAAAGAAGAGGAGCATTCAATCCTTATCATTTTGCTTGTAAACCCACATACACCTTCTATATCCATATTAAAATACACAAGTTCATATCCATTTTGAGATCCCCCCCTGTGCCACGGTGAAAATTTCTATGTTGTTCTTAGCAATTCATGTCCTATTGATTGGGTAAAATTAGATGTCTAACTTTCATGGTCTCTTCTGTTCGAAAAATGAATTAGGGACTTCTGGAGTGCAAGTTTCCCCCTCGGCATACAACTCTTCCTAATTACCCGTATGAGATACGTTCCTTAATTTCTTTGTTTGTTTTATAAGGTTGTTATGTTTGGTATCATTTCCTTTTACAATCGTTATTTTAGGCTGTCATTGGCTATTGTTAAGATTATCAGGGTTGGTTTATTTTTCTTGTAAATATCCGATTGGTATGTGAGTGTGATACTTTGGTTAGTGAGCCTCGGACCCGCGACCCCGGGGTCCCGATCCGATGAGTGGCACATAATCTTGATGTAAAGAAGTAGAGATGACGAAGTTCTCATTGTAAAATATGTAAATCGTTGGGCCTTTAAAACGACGCTAAGGCGGAGAATCGTGCTTACTCTTTAAGGCCCCGGAAATAGTTGGAATTTGTGATTGTTGGCGTTCTTGGGGCTATTTTGATGGGTTACATGCCCATTGCACTAGCCCCGAACGCGTGTGTGTGTTTAAGCTCGGGACTTGAATTATGACACGACTTAAGCTGATGATTTCAAAAGCTAAATGATAAAGATATTTCAACAAAATCCACTCCCGAGTTAGGCTTATTAGACTCACAGGGAAGGTTTCAAAATTTGAGAAACGTTACTGAAAATGTCGATTTCATATCTAACGAGAAAGCTAACAGAAACATCGGTTTTTCCAAAACAAACAAACACAAAATGCTTTTATAAGTACTTGACGTTTCATTAATATCTATGTGCATAGGGTGAAAGCGATACTAGGAAAAATTGCCCCATCCATTTTATGCCAAGCAACGTATCGATCCACGTATTCCTATTTTGACGAAGGTTTTAAAAACTCATGATTTGTTTTTTAAAACGGACCACTTCAACGGACAAATCCTCATAGTTTTGATAATTAAAAATCTCAAACCATTCTCATACAGCTTGTATCTCGTGTTGCTGCCCGGAGAAAAGACATTCCGCAAGCATTCTCCAAGTAAAACACGATTTTCCCTAAAATCCCCCTGGATTCTTTTATTACAAACACACCACGCCCTTCACAATCGGAACCCACACCCCCCACACACAATCGGCGCGCCGCACAACCACACATTTCCTGCATTAAGAGGCAAGGGCACAGCTATCATAGATTGCTGGTTAAGGGTAACCGTGTTTCACGGAAGTCCGAGGTGGTGGCCTCCTCTAACACCTTCCCCACACTTAAGCCAAAAAGCCCCCGAAAAACTCTTTGAATCTCGTATTCGCAGAACCAATTACATTCGGAAGGAGTCAGTCAATTATTGGCGCCAGCGGATTCATAACCACACGAAACATCCCGGTATGGAGTTGGTAACATCCATTTCAAACTTATACCAACTGGCGCCTCTGTGTTAATTGGCTCATCATATACAACGATCTTTCAAAACCCCGTCGACCATCAAATGCACGGACCTTTTTCCAAAACGTCATCTAAATCAAAAGGCTCCTAAAAATTAGGACAAGCAGAGGAAGGGAGCAGAGGGGAAAACCCTGGGCGTCGCACAGCTGGCGGACTCTATGCTGGGGAATATCTAGAGGGCTTAAGCCACCTTAAAATCATGATGCTAATCTAACCTTTAAAACTTCATGAAACATGTGTGTGCATGCCGCTCTTATTGATCTTTTGTGTTTTTTGTTCCTGGTAGTGAAATGCGGTTGTTTTGTCCAAGATGAATGACTGATTGACATGGCATGGCTTTACTTTTAAGAAATCATTTGCATTACGGTTTGAGGACGATGAATGCTGTGAATGTATGTATTGAGATTGGTACCTCCTCCTTGAGGCGAACCCGTCGGGTTGCTTATTTACTGGATCTCGATTGGGGCTGCTCCCCGGAGATGGTCTCAGGAAAACGCACCCCACTCACATCTGACTCAATCGAAATATAAGGGCTTTCCAACGAGTTAGCATTGCGAAGATTTGGGGAACCAACATGCGGGCCGGAAACGCCCGGTGTTGAGAGTACCCCTAGGTAGGAATACGGTCCTCCCTCCCGCCTACAACCCCAACGCAAGGAGTAGGACCGTCTCTTCAAACCTTATTTTAACCGGTTTATATGTCTCAATATGGTTCCTGATCTCTATTCACTTATACAAACATCCCTTTTCGTTAGTGTCGAACGCGATTACTAACCGCTGTGAATTGCAGGGGGAATAGTTGGGGGAGCATAATAAATGCCTGTTTAGGCATTCGGTTATAGGCAACTAAAGGAACTAACTCAACTCTTCTCCTTAAGCAGGGGAAAAAGATTAAATGAACCCCAAAACACCAAAAATTATCTAGCTTTGCATGCATCCATGTTTTCAGTTCCCCAGAACCTAAAAATCCTTTTCGCAACCCATTTGTCTCTGTAGGCTTGCTCCCTCAAACCCGTATTCGCAGTCTAAGAAAGCCCCGGTTTTCTACTACATCTTGAAATGGGCTGATCTTCCTAACCATAATTCCATATCTCGGGAGGAGTTTGATGATTTTAAGAGACAGATGGAATGGAAATGGCCACAAAGTTATCCAAGGACACACGATTCTTAGATCCAGACAGGATCCGGTTAAATCAGGGATTCGCGATAATACTTACCACCACCAGGGGGAATGATTCAGAATCCTCCTAACAAATGGTACAAACTTGCTTTAAAGAGGACCAACCCCGACTCAAGGAACGAGCCAGTCATCCCAAAGCCCGTTCCCATTACCTAGCTATGGACCAGTGATTACTATCCCAGAAAGGGGGGGATAATGTACGACCTTTCGGAGAAAACATGAAACACCATGGAGGAAACCACATCCCCCCAATCTCTAAAGGGCATTAAGGCTCCCTGGCAAGCGGTTAATTTACTCAGACCTGTGTGTTTTCCCCTCCCCGGGGGCCAGGATATCCAGAAAGAAAAGTTCAAAGTTCCCGGAGTTTTGAAAAATACAATGGAAAGGGAGACCCATATACACACTATGAAAATCTAACATTGGAGAACTCGGGTCTTATGGCCGAAGGACGAGGGGTTGAGGATGCAGCTTATATCCAGGAAAAAGCTTTAACGAAGGGGAGGCAAAGGATCTTGGTTATGCCCGCCTTTGACAATGCCCCCGAATAACCCACAACTGGGAGGAGTTGGCCCATACCTTCTTAACTCAATCCAGCTAACAGGTCCCAGATGGCCCCTGATAGATATCAAATTGAACAAAAATCAAAGAAGCAACCAAAAGAACTCTTTCAGGGACTATGCACCAACGATGGAGGGGGTATGGCTGCACAGGTGCAAATCCCCCGATGCGCTGAGGGCGGAAATGGTAATGACCTGGTGGACATTCAGGAGGCGCCCTATTATGAGCGGGGTTTGATATCGGAGGATTGGGAAGACCCTATTTTGCCCGGAGATGATAAAACACTGGAGAAATGGTGTGACATGGGGTTTAAAGTCTGGTAAGATTCCGGGACCCTCACAGCCTCTGGAAGTGGTTGCAAGAGCAAAATCCAGAGTGGAAAACTTTATGGCAAGCACTTCCCGCAGGATCAACAGAAAAAGGAGGAAGATGTTTCCATCATCCTGCAGGGACATCATTTAGAAACGTAGAGGGAACAATCCTCCAGTGCCAAAATACAGAAAAATCGTTTGCACCAGCCCCGACAAACCTAATTTCAATTATCAAAGGTCGGATTGGAACAAAGAAGATTTGAGACAGCAAGAGATCCGGGGTAATTCACCACCGCTTGGGGGAGCCCCTCTCGAGCAGATTTTGAGGCGGGTGGGTATTAATAGCACAGGGAAGGATACTGCGATTTGGCCACCCCCAATTGACCCGATAAGGGAGGAGGATTTGATCCAGAGTCAAGAAGTGTGCGTACAATTCACTTTCTCCTGGTCATGATACTCACGGAAATGCTGTGGGCTCTGAAGGCACAAAATTCAGAATATAGACTCGATAGCGGGGAAGGATTCCCGTGGTTAGAGCAGGGCCAGAGGTTATGCAAAAGAAGGACCATGAGTAGATGCCAGATTTGTTGTTCCCTTCTTCTATTTTAAAATTTTGCTAATGATTAATGGTTGTTTTTTTATTTTGTCATGTTGTCTTTAAAGATGATCCATTGCAGGAAAAGGAAAATGCCTTTATAAGTATGACCAAACATTTTTTGTTTCATGTTCAGGTGTACCAATTTGAGTGTCTCTTGCCTAACAAACGATTATTTCAAACTTCGAAACGTTGACTGACGATTTTGAAATTGGGCTGGATTTCGATTTAAATGGGCATTGAGCAGGAGATGGAGACAGATAATGACGGCAAACGCCTGGACGACGATCAAAAGGATGGAGTCGAAGGACAAAACCCCCACAAAAACCCCACTCAAACCATAAACCATCACCATAAAAATTTGGAACACAAACCCCTGACAAACCCAGCGGAGAGCTCACAAATAGGAACAGATCTGACCCCTAGCCAGAAAACAGAGCGAGTTAAGTCCAGTTAAGGAGATATCATTTGCCGATATGGGCAACTCTGAGGCGACTTAGTGCCCTCAGCGACAATCTTACCCAAACATGTTAGGAGCAGTACCCTCATGAAGAAATTATTCCATTGACCAGTTCAAGGATCAAACCCACCTCAATGCAGTCATTTGCGTCCTAAAGATGCCATGGATTGCAGTGGGAAGGCCTTGCGAATAAAGAATATTCAAGAAGGATCATGGCGAGAGGGAGAATGTCATGGCTAAACATCGGGGATGGCCGGATCTGCATACCTTATCACCCTGCTGGGCCGTACACGCAAAATCGGTGCGCTATTTTCTACAGGGGGCCAACCCCTTACACTCTGGTATATCGGAATAGAGGTAGTTTTCTGCCATTTAGAGGTTGAGATGCTCAGTACTAAACGAGGAAGGGTTGAATGCAAGGTCGATACGACCAATTGGCCCTAATGGATGAGAAAGGTGGTGGCTAGCCTATTCCACGCGGGGCCCCAGTTGTAATCAGACAAACCGAATCTCTCGATCTTACGACAACCCAGATAAGACCACATCAGAAGTTTTCACAAGATAAATGACCTAGTGCTAAAGAAAGGCATGCCTTCTCCTAAAAAAAAAAAAAAAAAAAAAAAATAGAAAAAAAAAAAAAATAAAACACCACCACCCAGCGAAGCCAAAGGGAAGAAAGTTGCCCCCGAACTGAGAGGGGGCATTTCGTGATTACAGAAAGGTGATATCCGGGAGGAGCCCTCCCATCATTGCAACGAGAGAGGATGGAGAGGTGTTTTCCATAACCCCTCAATTCCGACTCGGTTGAAGCGGTTCCATTAAAAAAAAAAAAAAAAAAAATAAAAAAAAAACACAAAAAAAAAAAAAAAAACACACACACAACCACACCAAAAAAAAAACACAAAAAACACAAAAAAAAAAAAAAAAAAAAAAAAAAAAACACCAACAACCACACAAAAAAAAACAACCCAAATTTCCCAACAACCCAGAAAAGCCTTATTGAAAGAACCCATCATCATCAATCATTTTGCTTCGTCGCTATCTTTGGAACAGAACGAAACTACGTAGGACCGGCTCTCCCGACTTGTGGGGGGACGGTAGGCATGAACCAT
Organism: Aralia elata; assembly: GCA_034770075.1. Classification (NCBI taxonomy): domain Eukaryota; kingdom Viridiplantae; phylum Streptophyta; class Magnoliopsida; order Apiales; family Araliaceae; genus Aralia; species Aralia elata. The sequence goes on from CM068379.1 coordinate 32,091,739, forward strand.
CGTGTGGCCCCACGGTCCAATTCCTTAACAAAATAATACTTTCTTCTGCCAAAAACCAATTCCCAACAACCAGAAAAAGCCTTCCTATAACCCTCAAAAACCTTCCCGAAGGTCCAGCCACCTGATCAGCTTCATCTCAAGTGACATAACCCGGACCCAAACCCCAAACACTTAGTCAAAAAAAAAAATCTAACGACTCAGTCCCGATGAAATCAACAGGCAGTGTGCGCGTAGTCTCTGTCAAAATCTCCCTCACAGACATGAGAGGAAAAAGAGGGCAAGATATACAAAATCGGTGGTTGACTGGATAAAATGAGGATCCGATGAAAGGCAACGATACCGAAAAAAGGGGGAGAAATGAACTGAATATAAATGCATGTCTATATATCATAAAGTCATTTCGTTCACAAGATTTCCTGTTCCGCATAACAGATGAAACTGACCATTAAATCTATGCAGGAGACTAAAATGCTCTACAGATCTGAAACTAACTTTACAGCAGGATGGATAAAGTGGTGGATAGGGTTCTGAACAGCATCGAACCACCCGTCCCCTGCCAATCTACTGCCCCCATCATGTCGATACGATCCAATAAAGAAAACTGGCACGTACTAACGGTAGTAATCAAGGCCAGTCGGATCCGGCCATCCCTCATGCGACTCCGACTAGGGGCAAAATCAGCTGAGATGGACATCATATCTGGAGGACATATCGTTAGGACTGGTGGGGGGGGAATAAATACATACCTCTGGGGCGGGTGGTGTCATCAGTGAAAATCACTCAAGAGTCATCAAATACTCCAAACTGACGTCAAACCTAAACCATGGCACAAGTTTCTCCGGTGCCAACCATTGCACATAAGCAGATGTCCGACTGGGGCAAATCCCCACCCTTCCGCCCAACTATGACACCTGAACCCCAAAGCAGCGGAAAAGCGCTGCCAAATGACCCTGGGAAAGGGCTGAATATCCAAGCAAAACCACCGACAAGGATGGTGAGCATCCCTGGGGACAGGGCTGATATCCAATGCAAAACCGAACGACCAAGATGGTGAAGCACCCTGGGTAAAGGGGCTGCTGCTGATAATCCAAGGGCAAACCCCACGGAACAAGTTGGTAAAGCAACCTTGGTGGAAGTTGGCATCCATGCAAATCCCGACGGACAAGATTGGTGAAGCACCCTGGGAAGGGCTGATAATCCAAAGCAAACCCACGACAAGTTGGTAAGGCAACCTGGGAAGGCATCCAAGCTCCAAAACCCACGACAAGATGGTATGAAGGCACCCTGGGGAAGGGCTGATTATCCACAAGCCCCAAACCACGGACAAACGTTGTGTGAGCAAGCCTGGGAAGGCATCCAAGCAAACCACGACCCCCCAGAAGATGGTGAGCACCCTCTGGGGGAAGGGCTGTTGAGTATCCCAAGCAAACCACGACAAGTTGGTGATGGCAACCTGGGGAAGTGCCTCCAAGCAAACCCACGACCCAAAAAGATGGTGAGCACCTCTCGGGAAGCGGGTCTGATATCCATAGCCACAAAACCACCGGACAAGTTGGTAAGCAACCTGGGAAGGGCATCCAAAGCCCAAACCACGACAAGAATGAGTGACGCACCCTGGGAAGGGCTACGGGAGATATCCACCTGCGAACCACAGACAAGTTGCGTGAGCCATACCTGGGAAGGGCATCCACAGCAAACCACGACTAAGATGGTGAGCACCCTGGGAGAGGGCTGATATCCCAAGCAAACCACGACAAGTTGAGTTGAGCAGCAACCTGGGGAATGGCATCCAAGCAAAACCCACGACAAGATGGTGACAAACACCCTGGGAAGGGCTTGATAATACCCACAAGCAAACCACGACAAGTTGGTACAGCAAACCTGGGCACAGGCATCCCAAGCAAACCCACGACAAGATGGATGAGCACCCTTGGGAAAGGGCTGACGACTCCAAACAAACCACCACAAGGTTGGTGAGCAACCCCACCTGAGGACCAGGCCATCCACACGCTAAACCACGACAAGATGGTGAGCACCCTTGGAAGGGCTGAGAATCCAAACAAACCACCACAAGGTGTGTGAAGCTAACCTGGGACAGAGCATTCCCAAGCGGCCAACCACTACAAGTGATGACCCATCTTGTAGATAGAACAAACGTTATTCAAAAGACTGTACAGGAGTCATTTTTTCTCAATTTACATGTTGGGTCACATGCATAGAATAGATGATAATTATGTCTGTGATCCATGACACAATGAAAAAAAAAATCGAGGCAGGTTAGGTGTCAACGGGTTCCTAGGCCTATCAGAGTTCAAAACGCGGAGATGGCGGGCCAAGAACGATGTGTGCCTAAGGACGAACTCCAAGGAATGCCTCTCAAACTAGTCAGGAGGATAACGTTCCTTTGAATGACAATGCGATGGTGAGATAAGGTGATCGCCGCAGAACGAAGCGACGACCGGCGGACGTGATACCCGGCCCCGACGAGACCGAATGTCGACCGGCGGTTGGAGGCCGCGATAACCGGCGATCATAGAGATGGATTGTCCCGGCGGACCGAAAAACCTCGGCTGCCGACAAGGGATCAACTAACCAGGAGTGCGATAACCGGAGGGGTTACGAGATTGGCTGTTGACCAGACGACGAATACCCGACTCCCGAACGAGACGAGTAGATTGAAGAGGAGTGAAAAACCCAAACGGGACTACACAAACACGGTCAAGGGGTTTAACAAAACCAATCGACACTCTTTGCGGAAATGTTTTTTGCTATGCCATTACATCTTGTGTATGCATCATAAAATCAATTATGTGTTCGCCCATCATTGTATGTAATTGTCAATTCTTATGTTTCATCTGTCATTCATGTATGTATTGGTCGAATTAAATTCTTATGCACTGTCATTCATTGCACTCGGAGTTTGCAGTGTCTAGTCTTTCCATTCCTGGTGTTATCTATCACTTTAACATTTCATTAAACACCTGATAAAGAGGGGCAGCTGTAGACGACCAACACAAATTTTGCATCTTCGATATATACATCAACCTTGACAGGAGGGCACAAAAATTCGTCAAATGGATCGGGCCCTGCGGAGAGCAACAGAATAGGAACAAGTACGGACACTCACGCCACCCGCCACCCATGATAATGTTGCCAGCCGAAAAAACGCCATGGATAGCAAGGGCCTAATCGCGCATATTTGTGCCAATTTCCCCGGAAGGTGTGGCGCGCTTCTTCAATGCATTACTCGGACTGGTAAAGCACGAGTCCTATCCGCCCCCCCCCCCCCCTTTCCTTATAACTTATCACAAATACTATTTAATACCCCCCCCCCCCCCGCCGCCCCCCCCCCCTTCCCCCCCCCCCACCCCCCCCCCCCCCCTCCCGCCCTCCCCCCCCCACCCCCCCAGCCGACAACCGACGTTGTATATATATATATATTTTTATATATATATATCCTCCCCCCCCCCCCACCCCCCCACCCCCCCCCCCCACCCCCCCCCCCCCCCCCCCCCCCCCCCCCACCCCCCCCCCTCCCCCCACCCCCCGCCCCCATATTATATCCGGTACGAAAATCGAGGCGTGACAAACCGGAACAATCGAGAAAGTCCAAAAGCCCTGCCAGCGCGCGAGATAGATCTGCGGCCAAGTGAGGTTGCGCCAGCACGAAAAACCGGGGAGGGGGAGGAAATCAGCAACTCAGCAGCATGAGTGCGATGGGAGGCGTGCCAGCTGGCCAGCCGCAGATCTATCTGCGGCCAGCCGCAGATAGATCTGCGGCTGGCTCTGGCCAGCCTATTTAGGCAGCAGCTTCGGCAGCATACAGGGGGTTGAGCAGTTTTGGGAAGTAGAAGGCAATTCCAGCATCAAAAGAGCACGGTAATAGAGAGAAAAATAGTGAGATTTTGCTACAAAAATAGGAGAGAAAGGAGAGAAAAAAAGAGAGAATTCAATCCTTTTAATTTTGATTGTATCAAATACACTTCTTATCCTATTCAAATAACACAAGTTCATATCCATTTGAGATCAATTGCAAGGTGGAAAATTTCTATTTGTTCTAGCAATTCATGTCATATTGATTGGGTAAATTAGATGTAACTTTCATGTATCTTGTTGAAAAATGAATTAGGGATTATGAGTGAAGTTTCCATCGGAATAAAACTCTTCCTAATAACCCGATGATATTCGTTCATTAATTTCTTTGTTTTTTTTAAGGTGTTATGTTTGGTATCATTTCCTTTAAATCGTTATTTTAGGATGTCTTGGTATTGTTAGATTATCCGGGAGTTGGTTTATTTTCTTGTAATATCCGATTGTTTGTGTGTGGATACTTGGTTGTGAGCCTAGGAAAGCGACCCCGGGGTCCCGATACGATGATTGACATATATTGATGTAAGAAGGAGAGTTGACGTAGTTCTAATTGTAAATATGTAATCGTTGGGCCTTAAATCGACGCTGAGGCGAGACTCGTGCTTAAGGCCCCGAACTAGTGGAATTGGTGCTTGTTGGGCGTTTCGGGGACTATTTTGATGGCTTACATGCCCATTGGAATAGCCCGACGCGTGTTTATGCTCGACTTGAATTAATGACACACGAAATTGATTTCAAAGCTAAATGATAAGATTTTCATAAAATCAATCAATAGTAGGATATTAGAATCACGAGGTTAAAATTTGAGAAACGTTAATGAAATGTCGATTCATATCTAACGAGAAAGCTAAAGAAAAATCGTTTTCCAAAACAACAACACACAAAATGATTTTATAAGTAATTGACGTTTCATTAAATCTTTGTGCATAGGGTGAAAGAGATCCTAGAAATTGCCCATCATTTTATGAAAGCAACGTATAGATCTCGATTCCTATTTTGACGAAGGTTTAAAACTCTTGTTTTGTTAAAACGACACTTAACGAAAATCTCATAGTTTTGATAATTAAAATCAAACCTTTCTCATAAAGCTTTCTCGTGTATGCCGAAAAGACATTCCGAAGCATTCTCAAAGTAAAACATCAACACGATTTTCCCTAAAATCCAAATGACTCTTTCATACAAACTCACCACGACATTCACATAGACACACACCCACACACAAGCGCGCGCGCAACACACACATTTCATGAATTAAAGGATAGGAAAGCATCAAGATTGCGGTAACCGTGTTTCACGGAAGTCGAGGGGTGCCTAACACCTTCCCCTCACTTAAGCAAGCCCCCGAACTCTATGAATCTCGATTCGCAGACCAATTAATTCGGAGTCACATATGAGCCAGCGATTCATAAAACACGAACATCCGGATGAGTTGGTACATCCATTTCAAATATACCAACTGGCGACTCTGGTTAATTGGCTCATCATAAAAACGATCTTTCAAAACCCCGTCGACATCAATGCCGACCTTTTCCAAACGTCATCTAAATCAAAAGGCTAAAATTGGAAGAGAAGAGAACGAGAAAACCCGGCGTCGACAGAGTAGATTGCGAAGATTTGGGAACCTTCATGCCGAAAAGCCCGTGAGAGTAACCCTAGGGTAGGTCAGCCTCTGATAAACCCAACACAGGAAAAGTCTCTTCATGCCTTTTTTACGTTCAAGAATATAAATGTCATAATCCCATTGCAACGTACTCATATATGCTTCCCCTATTGTCAAAAAAGAATACTGACCCCCATGTTTTGCAGGAAACAGCTGGGAAAGCATAATAAAGCCATGTTTAGCATTTGTTATTGCACTAAAGGACTACTAACTTTCTCTTTTGCAGGGAAAGATTAAAAAACAACACCAAAAGATTTACAGTTTTAGCATGCATCCATGTTTTCATTTCCCCGGGACTAAACTTCGAACCGTTGTCTCTGTAGGATTGCTCCTCAAACCCGTTCGCAGTCTAAGAAAGCCCAGGTCTCTACCTCTGAAATGGCTGATCTTCCCAATCATAGTTCCATATCTCGGGAGGAGTTTGATGATTTTTAAAAGAAAAGACAGATGATGGAAATGGCCACAATGCTAAAGGAACAGTTCTCAATCAGACAGGATCCGGCAAACCAGGGATCGCATAATGTTCCACCACCAGGGGAATGATCAGAATCCTCCTAAAAATGGTACAAACTTGCTTAAAGAGGACCAACCCCGACTCAAGGACGAGCCAGTCATCCCAAAGCCCGTTCCCATACCTAGCAGGTACAGTGATTACTATCCCAGAAGAAGGGGACAATGGACGACCTTCGGAGAAAAAATGAAAACACATGGAGGAGACCATCCAATCTCTAAGGGGCATAGGCTCCCTGGGCAGGGTTAATTATTCGGATCTATGTGTTTTCCCCGGAGCCAGATATCCAGAAAAGTTCAAAGTTCCCGAGTTTGAAAAATACAATGGAAAGGGAGACCCCTATACACACTTGAAAATATACATTGGAGAACTCGGGTCTTATGCCGAAGACGAGGGGTTAAGAATGCAACTATTCCAGAAAAGCTTAATAGGGGAGGCAAGAATCTGGTATGCACGCCTCGACAACGCCCGAATCCACAACTGGGAGGAATTGGCCCATACCTTCTTAACCCAATACAGCTTTCAGGCCCAGATGGCTCTTGACAGGTACCAAATGACAAAGGTTAAAAAAACAGCCTAGGGAATCCTTCAGGGAATATGCGCAACGATGGAGGGGCATGGCCGCACAGGTAACCCCCCCGATGAGCGAATCAGAGATGGTAATGACCTTTGTAGACATTCAGGAGGCACCGTATTATGAGCGGGTCATCTCGGGGATTGGAAGACCCTTTGCTGAAATGATTAAACATGGAGAGATGGTTGACATGGGGTTGAAATCGGGTAAAATCCGGGATCTTACTGCTTTAGAAACTGCTGCCGAGCAAATACAGAATGGAAACTACGGCAGCACTTCCCGGAGGGTCCAAAAGAAAAAGGAGGAGGATGTCTCCCTCATCCTACAGGGGTCATCCAGGAAAGTAGAAGGTCATCCTCCGGTGCAGGTGCAGAGGGGAGGGCCATCCCGACAGCCAAACTTCACAGATCAAAGGGCAGAGGGGCGAAGAAGATATGAGGCCTCGCAGAATCGAGTATTTCACCCCGCTCGGGGAAGCCGCTTGAACGGGTATTAGCGGTATTAGTAGCCCAAAAGAAAATAGTTGGTCTGGCACCACCGAGTGACCCAAAGGGTAGAAGGTTTGACCCGAGCAAGCGATGTGCGTACCACTCCAGTTCCCCTGGCCATGATACACAAGATTGCTGGACGTTGAAGCATCGAATCCAAAACATGATAGACAGTGGGGAAATTGTGGTGGAACAACCGGACTCCCCGAATGTTAAAGCAAATCCCCTGCCAAGACATGATGGAGGGGGAGTTAATGCGACAGAGGCAAGTGAGGCTGGGGGGCCGCCAAGGTTGAACCATGTGCGGAAAATTGAGGAATTGATCAACGTGATACATGATCATGGGAGTGCAAGGGGAGCGCCCATCAGGTTGATAGGGATAAGTACAAATGGTATGGAAAGACCTGTCAAGTTGACAGCCCCGAGGCCCATCATCCTTGCAGCAAGGCCGCAACTCCCTATTAGTAGTCTGAAGACTGTACCCTGGGAATTAATGGGGGAATACCAGAGGAAGCGGCCAGTTGTGCTTCCGTGACGACCAAGGGGAACCCCTTATATCTTCCCGGGCGAGTCCTTGAGAGCCAAAAGAGAAAAAATGAAGAGGTTTCCGAGGAAAGGGCCATAGAGTTTTTGAAAAGGATGGATCACCCAGAAACGAGGGGGATTCAGATTTTGAATGAGGAATCAACCCTAACATCAGTCATGGACTTGGTGTTGTCATCCAGTGAGCATTGCAAAACCCTGATGAAGGTTCTTGAGGAGGCATTTGTGCCCAAAGAAATTAGTGAGGAGGGTTTCGGCCAGCTGGTAGGCCACTTATTGGAAACCGATGCAATATCCTTTACGGATGAGGACATTCCCAAAGAGGGAAGGGGGCACCGAAAACCGCTTACACATCGCGGTAATCTCCTCAGGATATGTCATGAATGGGGTGCTGATCGACGGGGGATCGGCATTGAATATATGTCCTCTCAGCAACGCTGAAGAAAATGAACATCAGTCCCAAAGCGCCTACGGGCCAGTCATGTGGTGGTTCGGGCTTTTGACGGATTCCCGGAGGGATACCATCGGAGAGATAGAATTGCCAGTGGAGATAGGGCCCTGTACTTTTGATATATCCTTCCAAGTCCTAGATATTACGGCAAGCTACAACCTGCTGTTAGGAAAGGCCGTGGATACACATGGCCGGGGCAGTTTCCTTCCACGCTCCCACCAACAAATCAAGTTGATCATCGATGGGAATCTGGTAACAATCTCGGCCGAGAATGTGATGACCCTTCCTCCTCCCCAGGAGTGGCCTACCAGTAATCAATGTGGATGAGTCAGCGGCGCCTGCCAGCTTTCAAGCACTAAGAGATTAGCACTCCCCATTATAGATGCCTGGGAGCTCCCAGCTGTGAAACCAAGGGTCTCCTCCGGAACTCACCTTTGTGGCAAGGGAAATGATTAAAATGAACTTCCAACCTGGACAGGGACTAGGGAAAAAAGCAGTCAGGGAATCACCGAGCCCATCCACCTAAACACAGCAGATAGGCAAAGCAGGATTGGGATACCATGTGGGCGCAGTACGGGGACACCGTCAGGGTGCGACTCCGATTCGACTAGTTGGCAGTCCAGTGACCAATGTCGACAATAAGCAGGGGAATCAGCGGACCTGTGATTGGGGCAGGGAATGAAGAGTTAACCCCCACACGTAATGAGTCGGTCCGGAGGGAAAGTTTCCTGCGGGAGGTCGCAAAAGAGTTTGAAACCAAAATGCTATATCCCCGGACAATCAACAAGCAGTAAGGAGGGGAACGAATGTTTATCACACCACCGGGCGAGCCCAACAAGTTGTGCCTGTCATCGATTTGGGCAGGGCTGATTATTTCTTGGAGAAGATATGGAGAAGGACTCAGGCGACGTATCCGTAATCATCGGGGAGGTGTCCGATGTGAGGCCCTCCTTTATCCAGCGCATTTCATCTGACCTGACCATCGATTAATTGGACCCAGAAAACCAGTGATATCCAAACAAGGGTAAAGCTCGATGTCAGGGTGGTTAACCCTAGAGGATGGGGGAATGAAGAAGTTTTATTTTGTTGTTGTTTTATTTCTGCATAATTGTGTCGTTTCTTCGTGTTATTTGAAATTGCGATCGTTCGTGAAAAATGATTTATATTATGACAAGTATTTTGTTTCATGTCAGGTGTACCCATTTTAGAGTAATCCTTGCCTAACAAATGGTCTTTCAAAATTTGAATGATGATTATGATTTTGACATTGAGCTGGATTTCGATTTAATGGGCATTGAACAAGACGAGACAGATTACGACGACGCGCCTGATGAGATCAAAGGATGGGTCGAGGATAAACCCAAACCCAATTTGGACCAAACCGTCACCATTGATGTTGGAACCCCTGATAAGCCAAAAGAACTCAAGATAGGGACAGACCTTACCCCCAGCCAAAAAGCCGAGATGACTGAGCTGCTAAAACAATATGAGGATGTCTTTGCCTGGTCGCACGAGGATATGATCGGATTGTCCACCGACATTGTGGTGCACCGGTTACCCATCAAGGAGGGTTTCAGGCCTGTCAAGCAGAAACTAAGAAAGTTGAAACCTGAGTGGTGTTAGGTTTGTACATAGCGCGAATATGCAATCAAATTACATAAATAGTGCGGAAGCGCGATAAAATCAGATTTTAAAATTTTATACAAACCATCACCATGATCTTTCTTTATGCACAATTATTAATTAAACGAAAGAGATGGAGAATAAGAATTATACCCTTGTAGAATTCTAGCTTCCTCAGGTACAAGTTCACCTCCAATTCCTTCGCGTTCTCCTTGAATTCCACCGATTAAATTCCTTCCTTTGATCAACGTTAGCCACCCAAGTGTTTGGCCTCTAGAGGTGATCCACCAAGGAATAATACTTGTTCAAGAAGATGGGTGTTGGCAAAACCCTAGTTTCTATCTCTATAGAAATTGTAAGTACTCTCTACAATTCTTATGCAAGAGTGTGTAACCCTAATCTATGATAAGACTTCTCTTATTTATAGATGTAGGAAAACCCTTCCCTAAACTATTTAGGATTAGGGTTTCTATTCTAATTAAACTCCTTTAATTAAATTAAACTCCTAATCCAATTAGGAATTCATGTGAGAGTACTTCTATTAATTAATTCCCAATCCCTATTAGGAATTAAATAATAGTAATAGGAATTAATTAATAGTAATAGTAATAATAATAATAAGACTCCTCTTATTAATTTATATTTAATATTTCTAAAATATTAAATAATAAATATTAAGCTATTTAATTTATTCTATCTCCATAGACTAAATTAAATACACTTAACTTATTATTACAATTATGCCATTTTCTTCTTAAATAAATATTTTCCTTTTGCGGTGTGACCCTTTAGGTTCTCCATATTAAACCGGTTGTGAATAAATCAATTAGAACAATTCTAATCTTATTTAAATAAATAAATTAAACTATTTAATTCATTTAAATAAATAATATTTATTCTACAATAAGGGTAAGCCCCCTTAGCGATCAACGACTTTCCAGATAATATAGATTTCAACATTAATCATAAAAGAACCTTTCAGTGCATAGTTACCATACAATTCAATCCTTCTACCATACAATGTCCCAATTAAATATAAGACATGGAATTACTGTCAAGTCTTATTTTATTTAATTATATGTATTTCGATTCTCAAAATGCACAACTCTAATTAATGCAAATTAGAAACTCCTTTCTAATTTCATTCTGCTTTGGCCAAAGACTTCTGAGTCGTCATTTATCGAATCACATAGGACATTCTCTCCTTTTACTAGAAGTGGTAGATTCTTTATTGATCATTCACCTATCTCCATGTATAACTTATTATACCCAATCATAAACCCTTTGATATACCCTAAAGGTCTTAAGGGACATATCAAAGTATAACTCATCATACACAAGATACTATGATGATCTCAAGTTCAAGGATCACTTGTACTACTATCACTAGAGGAATTCCTATTGACAGGCGAGTAAAACTCCATTAGGTATTCCTTAGCGAGCCACGTTCAGTGAACTTATTCTCTAATAAGCACCTACATACTTGCTTTAGTGTCTCCACACAAATGATTATGAGATCAATCATTCTCTTCATAAGAGCAAGCAACGTATGTACTAATCTATCCGGATTCACTAATCCCCTTTTTAGTAATCCATCGATTAGGAACAATTTAAGTTTGTGAGCTATCTAGAATTTAGATCTCATTAGCATGATCCCCATCATGATTCTAAAAGCATTGCTCAAAACTATGGGTTTATCACATTTAATATAACAGCACTATGTAGATAATATAAAAATGCCTTTAATAACCGAATAAGATTACAAAGTATATGCTACATCATATCAAATATGATTGGCTTGTGTGCATACTACTTTTCAATCTCCCACTTGCACTAAAGCCAATCGTCATGGTATCTAATACCCTTCTTCTCTAAGTGACGATCATCCTGCTGTTTGGATAAAGCTTCAGTAGATGGATATGCAATGTTGTTCTCGAGAGTCCACTATCTCTATAGTGACTTTTTCTCTTTCAATGATTCCACTAATCAAATGAAAGTGCCGCAACACATGTTTGAATCCAAGATGAGACTTAGGAACTATTCCTAGTTCTGTGATGAACTTTTCATCCAAACAATCAATTTGCAGCTTTCATTTACAGCTATATACTTTGTCTTTGTCACTAAAACCAACAACACTTTGCTGTTTGGAACCTTTCCAATTCACTGCACCACCTTTCAAGGTAACGTTTTACCCTAAAGTGGATTTGTTATCGTCTTGGTCAGTCTGAAAAACTTGAGTCTGTTTAGCCCTCTAGTTTTAATTCAGACCTACCATGAATCATAATCACATCTTCAGTACCAGTTAAGTACCTAAAGATGTTTATCACTGTCTTACAGTAATCTTCTCCAGAATATGACTGATCAACATCAAGCCTAGTATATTCATTGCATACATGATAGTAACTCATGTGATCTCTCTTTCAATTGGGGACAATTTTAGAGAGATTCTCTCTATGGCTCATCATCATGAGACCTCTCTTGGAGTTTGCCATGCTAAACGCCTTTAGCATCAAATGAATATACGTTCCTTGGGTCAAGCCGAACATCCTTTTAAATCTATCTATATAGACTTATATCCCCAATTTATAGGATGCTCCTCCCAAGTCATTCATAAAGGAATGTTTAGACAATTTTATCTTTACTGATTGTAGCATTGGTGTGCTATTCCTTGTCAGTAGTATATCAACATATAATACCAAGAATGTCACAGCGCTCCCACTGACCCTTTTGTACACACTTGGTTCATTCTCATTTTTGATAAAATCAAACTCTTTTGATTGTCTCATCAAAATGAATGTTCCATCTTTGAGAAGCTTGCTTCAATCCATCAATGGATCATTGTAGCTTAAAACACGATTTGCTTCAACCTTTGTAACAAATTCCTCTGGCTGTATCACACATACATTCTCCTCAAGTTTTCATTGAGGAAGGATGTCTCCACATCCATTTTGCCAGATTTAGTAATAAGCTATAATCACAAGCAAAATCCAAATGGACTTGAGCATTACCCGGTAATAAGATTTTATTACAGTCAACTCCTTGACTTGAAAAACCTTTTAACTAGGTCTGGTCTTATAGGTCTCCACCTTGCCATTTTCCCCAGTCTTTCTCTTAAAGACCCATATTCACACTCTAGGCACTATGCCCTTTTGTGGAGTAACCAGAGTCTATACTTGGTTTTCATACATGGAGTCCATTTCGGATTTCATGACCATCTGCCATTTCTCTGAGTATCTTCTACTCATAGCCTCATCGTATATAACTGGTTCATCATCCTCTATGATGTGTACCTCATCATCATCCTCTATGATGAATCCATACCTCCCAGGTATCTTCGGCACTCTTCCAGATTTACGATTCGGTTGTGGTACAATAGGTCTATCTACAGGTTCCTCGGTTTGACTTAAAGTGTTTTGTGGTTCTTGAACCCCTTCAAGATCTATTACCCTCCCACTAGCTCCTTCAATGATAAACACTTTTATCTAAGAAGGCAGCGTGTAGGATTATAGTAATAATACCCTAAACTTCCTTTAGGATATTGCACAAGTCTGCACTTGTCAGATTTTGGCCCAAACTTATCTTTGAAACCTTTTCACATAAGCTGGACAACCCTTATCTTAACATACTTAAGATTAGGAATCCTCCCTATCCATAACTTTTATGGAGTCTTGGGGTCGGATTTTGAGGTTACCTTATTATGTAGATATGCAGCCGTTTCTAGGGCATAACCCTAGATGGATACTAGAATGTCGGTAAAAATCATTATGGACTGCACCATGTCCAACAAGGTACAATTTCTCCTTTTAGATACATCAATCAATTATTGCGTATCAGAAGGTGTCCATTATGAGAAAATACCATTTTGAGATGATCTAGAAACTCATTGCACAAGTATTCTTTCCTCGATCTGATCAAAGAATCTTAATACTTTGTCAATATGTCTCACTTCTGAATTCTTTGAACCTTTCAAATGATTCAGATTTGTATTTTATCAAATACACATATTCAACTCTTTGAATGATCATCTCCTTTTCTTTTACTAGTTTGTTCAATTTGCAAAATTATTTTTCATGTAAGTCAAGTTTATAAAGTCTATCAAGTAATCTTCCAGTTTCAAACAAAACATTATCGTTATAAATAGAACAAGAATTGTTCTTAAATATAATACCAAAACCTTCCTTGTCCAACAACGGAAGTAATAATGTTTCTAAAGAGAACTGGAACATAATAACAACTTATTAACTTAATAGACTTGCCCGTAGGCAATGCTAAACTATAAGTTCATATGGTTCATGCAGCAACCTTTTCTCCATTCCCACACATTAGATTACTTACTCTTAGTTTAGCTTTCTACTTCTGCTTAGTCTCTGCATTGGATTGCATACGTGAGAACTACAGCCGGTATCCAATACCCAAGTAGAACCTTGACTTACAGAAAAATTTATTTCAATCATGAACAAACCTATATCTGTAACCGAAGCTTCACTAAGCTTCTTCTGGTTACCCTCTGTAAGATTCTCCTTACAGTTTTCCTTTCCAATATCCAGGCTTATTGCAGTGGAAGCAAACTCCTTTGCTATCTGCATCAGTCTTGTTCTTATTGTCCTTTGTTTTTGCCTTTCCATTTACCTTCTTTGAATTGTTCTTCTTTTAAGAAGATCCTTTGGCCCTCTTCCGCTTCCTGAAAGAATCATCTACCAGTAAGACTTGGTCTTTGTTGGTTGGAAAGTGACTCTTTACAGTTTTCAACATGTTTAAGCAACTCAGGCAGGCTGACATATATAGCTTGTTCATGTGGAAATTCACAACAATTTATGAGAAAGAGTCAGGAAGTGATTGCAAGATCAACTCTCCATCCATTAAAACCTAGTTGTCCCAATTGTTCAATCAGATTGATCATTTTGAGAACATTTATCTATACTGTAGTGCCATCGGTTATTCTAGATCGGAAGAGCTCCTTAGATATCTGATATCTAATAGTCCTACTTTCCTCACCCTTCAACTCCTTGAAGGTGTCGGAGTACAGTAGGAGCATCCATAGTTTCATGCTGACGCTGAAGCTCGTTACTCATGGATGCGAGCATGATGCATTGAGCCAACTGTGCATCATCTTGCCACTTTCTAAAAGTAGCAATCTTTTCCTCAGAGGCATTGTCTGTAACCATTGCAGGGATAAGCATATTAAAGACATAAGATAGCTTTTCAGCCTTGAGAACTATTCTCAAATTCTTTAACCAGTCCTTTTAATTTGGTCCGGTTAATTAGCATCTAATATGCTCCGCAGTGATAGTGAATTAGACATCGTAAAATTCTGTAAATGAATTTATAATTTAACAACATTTTAGCATACATTCATTTTAATTAATTACAAAAATAAATTAGGTCTTTATTTTAAATTGGTATCTCCCACTATTTTCATCAAACTATATTACCCTCAATATACAGTTCGGCAAATCTAATTAAAGATTTGCTAGTGAGAATAAGGATCCCATTTCAAATGTATATAGCCTTGTGTGACACAACAAACGATAAAAATAAATAGGTAGACAACTATTGTCAATTACATCACTATGTAACTCCTTTCAATTTGCCTCTTAGATTATTTTGATCAAGTGTGACACATCCGAATCAAAATTATCCAAGTTAAGTCCAACCTAGCACTTCCATATATTCGAAAGAAAAATACTGTCCTTGTGTGACACAACAAAACAACATCGTTCAGTCTATGTATAAGCATCAAATGTGATAAAGCAACATCTTAAATATTTAATATTTGCCTTGTGTGACACAACAAACTTATATTAAATATTTAATACTCTATCGCTTTACCATGCTAGAAGGCAACGTTCGATATTCCAAATATCTTTGAACGCTTAGGACTTAATATAATTTGTTTTGAGGGGTTTGTTATTATTTGTCTCATCTTGTTTAGCGCGCATGCACATATATATATAAAATACGCGTCATATTATTAAACATGCGAAGCATGTTGTATAATATATAATATATATAGTAAGCATGCACATATAGAATACTATATTCTACCCGGATTGATTATGGACTTTTATTCTAGTTTGGTTCGCTGGAGCCACCAAGTGAACCAAAAGGTCAAACCTAGGGTGCAAGAATTAAATTTAAATATAACTATTACATTTAAACCCGGGCTCCATTACAAACGGGTCTTCAAGCGCTCCTTGCTCCTTTGTCTTCAATTCTTCAAAATTAATTCTAACTAGTCCTATTACAAAAACTATTTACAATAAATAGAAACCTTGATCAGCAGTCAAGGGGAAGTACATAGGAGGGAGATAGAATTTACATTAAGAAAAAATTAGAGAAGACGAGGTACGCAGACCCCATTTATAAAAAACCCATACATTCAAGCATCCACTAAAATAAATCCAATCACACATTGGTCAATAGTCCATAATCAATCCCTATTTATTATCATACATATCTCTATATGTATCAATAAATAACATTCATCCCATGAATAATAAAATCATTCCATATATGCATTGATATCATTTAATGGGCAATATTAGTTAGTATAAAATTCAATTTCAACTCCAATTAGTTATCATGGAATCCAATTCCAACTCTAATTAGTTATCATGAAATCCAATTTCAATTAAAATAAACTTCTTTATTTTAATCATATTCCAAATCAAAATAAACTCTTTTATTTTAATTTATCCAATTTTTTTTTGAATAAAAATAAACTCCTTTATTTTTAATCAAATTCCAAATCAAAATAAACTCCTTTATTTTAATTAATATGGAAACCAATTTCAAGTTTAAAATAAACACCTTTATTTTTAACTTAAAATTATTAGAAAATAAAATATGTTGAATCCTATTCCTTATCAAAATAAACATCTTTATTTTTAAGGAAACATGGAATCCTATTCCATATGTGAATAAACTCCTTTATTCTAGGAAACATGGAATCCTATTCCATATGTGAATAAACTCCTTTATTCTAGTTAACGTAGAATCACATTCCAAGTTAAAATAAAACTTTTAATTTTAATCATATTCCAATTAAAATAAACCTTTTATCTTAATTGAAAATAAATAAAATCAAAATAAAAATAAATAAATAAATAATTTTACACAAACAATT
Source organism: Aralia elata (assembly GCA_034770075.1). Lineage (NCBI taxonomy): Eukaryota > Viridiplantae > Streptophyta > Magnoliopsida > Apiales > Araliaceae > Aralia > Aralia elata. The sequence goes on from CM068379.1 coordinate 32,108,585, forward strand.
ATGCCCAATTAAATTGTTCTTAACACATATCAATGTATATACAGAATCAAAACAATTAATAATTCGCATAAAGTTTGGCTCTCTGATACCACTGTTAGGTTTGTACATAGCGCGAATATGCAATCAAATTACATAAATAGTGCGGAAGCGCGATAAAATCAGATTTTAAAATTTTATACAAACCATCACCATAATCTTTCTTTATGCACAATTATTAATTAAACGAAAGAGATGGAGAATAAGAATTATACCCTTGTAGAATTCTAGCTTCCTCAGGTACAAGTTCACCTCCAATTCCTTCGCGTTCTCCTTGAATTCCACCGATTAAATTCCTTCCTTTGATCAACGTTAGCCACCCAAGTGTTTGGCCTCTAGAGGTGATCCACCAAGGAATAATACTTGTTCAAGAAGATGGGTGTTGGCAAAACCCTAGTTTCTATCTCTATAGAAATTGTAAGTACTCTCTACAATTCTTATGCAAGAGTGTGTAACCCTAATCTATGATAAGACTTCTCTTATTTATAGATGTAGGAAAACCCTTCCCTAAACTATTTAGGATTAGGGTTTGATGTGGAATAATTTTGAAAGTAATTAGACCACTTAAAGCATGCTTGGAGATAAGATTCAAGCTTAAAGAATAACTTGCAATAATATATACCTTTTGCATGAATTTAATATACTGCATAAGGTTTTAGAAGTATTGCTCAATGTAAAGTTGAGTAGGGAAGAACTTGCAATAATGTAAGAAGTTTAGGGTTAGGAACTTGCCTGTTTGCTCAGCTACAGATAAATTCTAGCTTTAATTAATTGATCTTGGATAACCTATCAGTTGATAAAATCGGTTCATCCATTAGCATTGCATAACTGTATACACTTACTTATGCTATTTTTCTTAAACAATTCCCCATCTATTATTTAATTTCTGTTTAATCATAAGCTAAACAGAACTTAACTCAATGACCTTTCACTAATCATGCACACTTTTGAATACTCCGACTATTACCCTTACTTGTCTCTAACTATGGGGTTAACAACCTTTATTTATTGCTAACATGATTTAACAACTAATTAATGGTTTGATCTCTTACTTATTTGTTACTCACTATTTACCTCAAGGGTAATTTAGTAATTATTTTACTTGTTCTTTATTCAACATTGACTTAATACTTAACACACTTAATATATTTAATTAGTCATTAAGTGTTTATAATCATTATTTATTAAGGGTCAAAGCTAAATAATTAACTTATACATCTCCCTTATACTTAATCATTATTTCATTAATGATTAAATAGTTAATTTCCTTCTTATTCAATAACTTTATTCATACTTAATTATTATTATTATTAAATAATAATTAAATATTCATTATCCTTATTTATTATTTATTGGAACAATAATAAATAATTATTAATTAACTTTATTCAAACTTAATTATTATTATTATTAAATAATAATTAAATATTTATTATCTTTATTTATTATTTATTGGTGAATAATAAATAATTATTATTTAATTATTATTAAATAATAATTAAATATTTACTCCTTATTTATTATTTATTGTCGAATAATAAAAATTCTTTCATTGATTTATTGTTAGCAGTTTGCCTAATAGATCCCTTCAATCTAATACAAGGAATTACAATATCCCCATACATAGTGTGATACCAACTGTTTACATCCCAACAATATCACACAATCCTCAACTAATGTATAGGATAAACTAAAACCATCACTGTTAAAGCCTTTGTGGTTCATTAAACCATAGTTTCCCAACAAGGACTTAACATAATATCAATACCGAACCCAAACAATTCCCAAGCAATTACCAAATCATCAGTCCCATACAGAGAAATAATTGACCCAACAAAGTGTTTCCAAATTCAGAGGAACAAGAACTCAATACAGAGAAGCAATTTAAACCCAGATTTTCAAAAAAAAACAGAACCAATTACAACTAACAGAGGAACATACTAACCCAATTCCTTTAATATTCCAATACCAGATTTCTCTTAATCAAAATAAGTCACACCATACAATACCTGATTTCCAGTTATACTACAATCCAAACAGTAAAGCACCAAACTTATGACCTCAATAGAAAAATTTCTAACTCAGTACAGATTATACTAGAGTATCCAGAATCCAATTTTTACCCATACATAGGAACTATTTGATTCAATACAATGCCAAAAATCCTAAAATTCCCAAGCACTGTCATGGGAAAGAAAAGAAAATCGACTCAACAAAATTATCACAAAAAAAATTTGGCATAACTATCGAGCCAGTGTTATACCTCGGGTTCGATCGTCTAGACGTTCTTCTCCTTCTCCCAAAATAGGGAATCCAACCGGACATCCACTCTTCGGCCAACCAACGACTGGTTTCCCCTGTTTTCTCTCTGCTCGCGACTTCCTTTCTTCTCATTAATTTATGCTCACAACTATCGGCAGCCCTGGGATGGGGTTTAGGGCTTCAATTTATAGGGCAACCGTTGCCCAACTTCGTCGGTTAATCCCCAATTGATCGAACGATTGACCATCGGGTAGAGGGAAGTAGGAGGTTCGGCTAATTATTCACATCAACCCATCAGTACAGCTATGATTTCGCCGGCAGAACCTCGAACCGTGAAGTCCCATCAGTCAAATTGCCGCGCTTCGAACCCTTGGTCTGTTCGTTGGTCGTCTAGTTCCTTCGATTTCTGCCTCGAACCTTGCACAGTCCGCCGGTCGATTGACGTTGCCGCCGGCGTCTTCCTCTCGTCTCTTGTCACTGATTGATTGAGGGTTTGAGTTTGATCGCTCGAGGGCTAGGGCTTAGGTTTTTCTTGCTCGGCTGGTTTTCTTCCTCGTTCTTGACTGATTGATTTGGGGTTCCCCAATTTGATTTCGTCGGTATGAACCTCTCCCAATTGTGTTTACCAGTTATCCAAACGGATACAACCCGTGGATAGACTGAACCCGACAGAATTGAAAAGAAATGGAGTTGGGCCATCTATTTTAAATACAAAGTGGCCCAATCAAAAAGAATAACAAGGAAATGGGATTTGGCCCAATTAATATAGTTTGACCAGCCCACTCGTTTGACCCAATCAGGAAAATAAAAAGGAAATTTGGCCCCAATAAAATAAAAGGAAAATGGAAAATGGGTCCATTAAATTAACACCCTTATGTCCTAATATTTAAATCAAATAATTAATTCAATAAATTAATTATTTGAACATTTGTTTCAGCAAAAATTTCTCTTTCGAACTATTTAAATCTGATAATGATAGAATAAAATTAATTATTAATTTTCTTCCCAAATTTCTTGTACTTAAATGTTAGGATTAATTTATAAATTTGAATAATACTACTTACATGGATCCAGATTAAATTTATAAAATTATATAAAATGAATTTATTTATAAAAATAAATTTGATACAGTTTTTAAAATTCTCGGACATTACATCCTCTCCCCCTTATAAAAATTCCGTCCTCGGAATTTCAATCTAAGGTTACTCGAATAACTGGGGGTAACTTGCTCTCATCTTCTCCTCGAGTTCCCACGGTTTGCTGTACTAACTCTGGCCCCAACAATCTCCGTTCACTAACTTCATCCCAACACAACGGCGTTCGACACTTCCTTCCATACAACGCCTCGTTCGGTGGCATACCAATGCTAGCATGGTAACTATTGTTGTAGGCGAACTCTACCAGGGGCAAGTGATCGTCCCAGCTACCACTTAAATCCATCACAACTGCCCGGAGCATATCCTCTAGGGTCTGAATTGTTCGTTCACTCTGACCATCAGTCTGGGGATGATATGCCGTACTCATTCTTAACTGTGTTCCCAGTCTCTCCTGCAGACTTCTCCAAAAATTTGACGTGAAGCGCGGATCTCTGTCAGACACGATAGATACCGGCACTCCATGACGTGATACTATTTCCTTTACGTAAAGTTTCGCCAGCTGTTCCAATTTGTACCCGATCTTGATCGGTAGAAAATGGGCAGACTTGGTCAACCGATCTACGATCACCCAGATGGCGTCTAGACCCTTTTGAGTTGTCGGGAGTCCTACCACAAAATCCATTGTGATGTGCTCCCACTTCCATTCTGGAATCTCCAAAGGTTGCAATAATCCGCTCGGCCACTGGTGCTCCGCCTTGATCCTTTGGCAAGTTAAACACCGGCTGACGAACTCTGCAACTTCCCCTTTCAAATGCGGCCACCAATAATGTTGACGAAGATCTTGATACATCTTGGTGCTACCCGGATGTACCGAAAATCTTGTATTATGGGCCTCCTGCAAAATCTCTTCCCTTAAGTCTGGTACGTAGGGTATCCAGATTCTCCCCTCGAATCTCAGCAATCCTGTGCTGTCAACCTTATACTTCGAGGCTTTTCCCTCCGATAACTGTTTCTTAATGTCAATGCATTCCTCGTCAAATTCTTGAGCCTCCTGTATCTTATCCAGTAGAGTTGGACCTACCGTCACGGCGAACACCTTTTCGTCCACCTCCATTGGATACCTAACTTTCAGCTCCAGACGTTCAAAGTCCCGTATCAATTCCTCCTGGACTGTCAGCTGCATCAATTTCACCTTGCCTTTCCTACTTAAGGCATCAGCCACTACATTTGCTTTGCCCGGATGGTACAGAATTTCACAGTCGTAGTCCTTGATCAATTCTAACCATCGGCGTTGCCTCATGTTCAGCTCCTTTTGAGTGAAGATATATTTCAGACTTTTGTGATCTGTATATATCTCGCACTTCTCCCCGTATAGGTAGTGTCTCCAAATCTTCAAGGCGAAAACTACCGCTGCCAACTCCAAGTCATGAGTCGGATAACCCTTCTCATAATCCTTCAGCTGACGCGATGCGTACGCCACGACCTTGCCGTGTTGCATCAGTACACAGCCAAGGCCCTTGTGTGATGCATCGCTATACACTACGAAACCCCCAGTGTTGTCCGGTAAGGTCAACACTGGTGCTTGGCTGAGTCTCTTCTTCAACTCCATGAAACTCTCCTCACACTTCTCCGACCAAACAAACTTGACTGTTTTCTTGGTGAGATTGGTCAACGGCGATGCTATCTTTGAAAAATCCTGGATGAATCTCCGATAGTATCCCGCTAATCCCAAGAAACTCCGGATCTCTGTCGGCGTCTTCGGCTGTTCCCAGTTGATAACTGCTTCTACTTTTGCTGGGTCCACCGAAACACCATTCTTGTCTATGACATGACCCAGAAACTGTACCCTCTGCAACCAAAACTCACACTTAGGAAACTTCGCATACAACTTCTCCTTCCTGAGAGCTTCTAATACAATCCTTAAGTGTTCAGCATGCTCCTCCTCTGTCTCCGAATATACCAAGATGTCATCGATGAATACGACCACGAACTTGTCCAAGTACTGCTTGAACACTCTGTTCATCATATCCATGAATGGTGCTGGTGCATTCGTCAATCCAAAAGACATTACCAAGAACTCGAAGTGTCCATAACGAGTCCTGAATGCAGTTTTCGGGATATCTTCCTACCTCACCTTCAGCTGATGGTAGCCTGTTCTTAAGTCGATCTTTGAAAAGTACTTCGCTCCCTTAAGTTGATCAAACAGATCGTCAATCCTAGGAAGCGGATACCTATTCTTAATCGTAACTTTGTTCAACTCCCGGTAGTCGATACAAAGCCTCATTGAACCGTCTTTCTTCTTTACAAACAGAACTGGCGCTCCCCACGGGGATACGCTTGGTCTGATATAACCTTTATCTAACAGCTCCTGCAGTTGCACCATCAATTCTTTCATTTCTACAGGTGCCATCCGATACGGCGACTTTGATATTGGTGCGGTTCCTGGTACCAAATCGATAACGAATTCAATATCTCTGTCCGGTGGCAATCCTGGAAGCTCTTCGGGAAAAACATCGGTGAAATCTTTCACGACTGGTATTTGACTTATCTCATCCCCTACTCGACGGGTATCAACTACATGGGCCAAATAACATTCACAACCCTTCTTGAGTAGTCTCCTTGTTTGCATTATAGTAAGACAACAAGATGGTTTTGGTGACTTGCTGCCATAGAATACCACCTTCGACTTATTAGAAGTCTTTAGGTGTACACATTTCTTCTTACAATCAATGACTGCTCCGTGAATTGATAGCCAATCCATTCCCAGGATTACGTCAAACTCTCCCAGTCGAATTGGTATCAAATCCACATTGAGCTTAAATCCTCGCAATTCAGCACAACAATTCCTATGAATGCATTCTTAACGGGGATAATTTCCTTGTTTGCTACTTCTACGTTCATAGGGTGTTCTAACTTTTCACAAGGTACATTTAACTGACTAGCAAATTCTTCGGAAACAAAAGAGCAAGTAGCACCCGAATCAAATAGCACATATGCATTTATATCGTTGATTGGGATGATACCTGACACCACGTCCTTGGATTCCATTGCATCCTGGACAGTCATGTTGAACGTGCGGGCTGTCGGCCTGTTAGCTTGACTGGCTGGTGTCCCATAGCTCAGCCGGTTATTGTTCCCGCTGTTGTTGTTCCTGTTGCCACTCCCGGCGTCACCCTTCTTCTTCGGACAATCCCTTATCTGGTGGTCGGGTGCTCCACATGAAAAACATCCCCCCTTTGGCTTATTCTGACATTGGGGAGCCATGTGCCCCGGCTGTCCGCAACGGTAACACACACTCCTTCCCTTCATACATTCCCCGGTGTGGTTCTTGCCGCAATTATTGCACCTGTCTGGTTTCTTTGCCTCCCCTCCAAACTGGTTTCCTCCGGGTTTATTGCTTCCGAAAGATTGGCTCTCACTCCATTTGCGCTTATTGGGGTTGCTGCCCCCGCCGCTCCCTGCCTTCGGGCCTTCATGTCCTTTCTTCTTCTCTTGGTTGTATTTGGCCAGGGCCTTACTGCCACCCTCTGCAATGATTGCCCTTTCCATCAATTCTGCAAATGTTCTGATTTTCAATACCGCAACAGAACGGTATAACCATGGTTTCAACCCTTGCTCAAACCTACGAGCTTTCCTTTCCTCGGTGCTGACTTGGTGAGCTGCAAACCGTGCCAACTCATTAAACTTAGCTGCGTACTCAGCCACAGACATGTTCCCTTGTTTTAGTTCCAGGAACTTGATCTCCATCTCCTGCTTCATGCTCTCTGGAAAGTAATTTTCCAAGAACATTTCCTTAAAACGATCCCAAGCGACAGTGTCTTCTTCCACTCGGCCCCTGTTGGCCTTCCACCAGTAGTTTGCCTCGCCTTTTAACATGAAGGTAGCAAAACTCGTTTTCTGTTCCTCTACCACCCTTGCCACCTCAAAGACCTTCTCTATCTCTTCTATCCAGGTCTGTGCTTCTATTGGGTTAAGAGTTCCCTTGAACTCGGGTGGTCCGACCAATTTGAAATCCTTGAAATTTGCCAGATGATGCACTGGCTCGGCCGCTGCTTGGGCCCTTCCCTGTGGCGGTCTTGATTGCATGGCCTCTGCCAGCATTTCCGCAAATATCCTCATTGGGTTGGATTGATTTCCGACTTCGCTTTCTGATTCCTCAACTCGCTGGTTACGTGGCCTTCCTCTCGGCATGGTTTGAATAAGGAAACTGATGACTTTTACCTATAGATTTACATTTTACACGTCATGTTATTAAAATAAGCAATCAAAGGTAAAATATCTATCAACACATTTGATTTAAGTGAAACATCTGCATTTATATTCATATACCACCGTTTGTTACAAGACGAAACCTGTGGCATACTGCTATAAATGCGCCACTGTGTCCTACCAAACATCCCCTAAAACAAAAAGTGGGGAATGATACTGCCCATCCTCTAAGGCAACAAAAGTTGGGGTTTGACTACTACCCCAACAAGAAAGCAAATAAAATGTTTCACAATACAAATATGCATACGTCCCTAATATAACAAAAGGTGGGACTAACTGTACTAGCAACTAAACAACCATCCTATCCCATCACTATACATCATGACGGATCCGAGCCTGCTGACCAGAAGAGAATGCTCCATCCCCGATCCTGCGACGAACAGAGCGACTGGATTCCCCTACCTCAGTCCGGGGTCTCCTGTAAGCTGCATCTAGGGCATGGCCTAGGGTCTCTATCCTCGCAGCTCTGGCCTCCAACTGGTCCTCCAGCTGATCAACCCTCCTGGCCTCCCTGGCCCAGGCCTCCCTGACGCGCATCCTCGCAGCCACCTCCAGTCCAGCCTCGAACCTCATAGCCTCCTGTTTCGCCCTCAGGTGGGCGATCTGCAGGTCCCTCTGCTCCAACCTCTCTCTCAACTCAGCATTTCGGGCCACTAGCTGATGTAGCAGTGGTCCGACCTGCTGTGCTGAGGACTCGTAGCCCTGCAGCTGTACCTTAGCCACCCCTAAATCATGCTCGAGCTGGTAGGCTAGGTCTCTGTACTGGTCCTCCATAAACTGATGGGTCTGGTTTTGCTCCTCCAAATGAGCAATCCGAGCCTCCAGCTCCTCATTTCTGTCAGTCAACCCCTCGATGATATCATCAGCAGTGGACCCCATGCCATCAATATCAGCAGGTGGCTCCTCCCCCTCGGCCTTGGGATCCTCCTCCTCAGTATCAGGGTCCTGACTACCGGACCTCATCACCCCACCTACTATTGGCTCTGGTAGCTCCCTGTGGTAGTCCTCCTCCGGCTCGGACTCCTCCTGTAACAATCCCGGGGCAATAGGAGCATAGCCCACCAGCTGCTCCGCCACTACCGGTATGTCTATAAATACCTCCTCCTCACGGGCTCCACTGGTTTCCCCTCGATGATATCATCAGCAGTGGACCCCATGCCATAAATATCAGCAGGTGGCTCCTCCCCCTCGGCCTCGGGATCCTCCTCCTCAGTATCAGGGTCCTGACTACCGGACCTCATCACCCCACCTACTACTGGCTCTGGTAGCTCCCTGTGGTAGTCCTCCTCCGGCTCGGACTCCTCCTGTAACAATCCCGGGGCAATAGGAGCATAGCCCACCAGCTGCTCCGCCACTACCGGTATGTCTATAAATACCTCCTCCTCACGGGCTCCACTGGTTTCCCCTACAGCAGCCATCCTACAAACACACAAAAACTAACATTAGAACAACAATAAAATATATTCATTGAAGAAATGAAGTTATATTTCATTGGGTACTACTCGACTCGATGAATTCCCCAATTCATCAAAACCACATATGATAAATCTCCTCGATTTATCTCCTAACACTCGATACGAGTTTACTATGAAGGTTATATCCTAGGTTTCGCGATCCTAAAGTTTATAACCTACAGCTTTGATACCAACCTGTGACGCCCCCAAATTCGGGTCTCCAAATACCCGGATCTGGTCATCACGATCCAATACAAACATTCACCTCTAACAACATATGATATCTAAAAGTGCAGAATAAAATAAACATACGTTGTTCATTACAAGGTGTTACTAGTCCCAGAATACGATTAACCTTAAACATTTACACAATCCATACCCTAAATAGCTATCAGGATTTAAATTACATTAACAATAATTAACTAACACATAAATCTAAAGTCTGCTACGGGAAGTCTATCATTTCATCTTTTCTTTTCCTTTGTTCTTCCCTGACGTCTCGGGTTTAGCTGCAATGAAGTCATGATATAGCAAGAATGAGCAACGAGTTTGCCCAGCAAGTTTAAAGTTCAGCAATAAAGATATATCATGATGAAGGGATATTAAAGGGATTTCAACAATAGAATAATCAGAAGCAAGAACATTAAATGCTTTTAGAACAATTGATAGTCAAATAGACTTTGAACGATAACTTCCAAAGGAGTCAATAGCTAGTTGACCCTCTGGTTACTGGCTACAGAATAACGTACTTGAGGGGATCAGCCTCGCGTACCCTATGTATATGCATAACATTTAATTCTGCTATTTGTACCTTATATACGGTACGTGGGGTACTCCCCTATAAATAAAGGGGTGTTCATACAGTCTAAGAATCCTTACCATTGATTGGTTCGGATAGCTTTTATAAATTTTTCACATAATTGTCTGACCGAACAAGGGTTCAGACTTAACCATGAATGGATTTCTGAATTTAAATATACGAATTCAAATGCACGAATGTTAATAAGTATACAGATGTGGAATAATTTTGAAAGTAATTAGACCACTTAAAGCATGCTTGGAGATAAGATTCAAGCTTAAAGAATAACTTGCAATAATATATACCTTTTGCATGAATTTAATATACTGCATAAGGTTTTAGAAGTATTGCTCAATGTAAAGTTGAGTAGGGAAGAACTTGCAATAATGTAAGAAGTTTAGGGTTAGGAACTTGCCTGTTTGCTCAGCTACAGATAAATTCTAGCTTTAATTAATTGATCTTGGATAACCTATCAGTTGATAAAATCGGTTCATCCATTAGCATTGCATAACTGTATACACTTACTTATGCTATTTTTCTTAAACAATTCCCCATCTATTATTTAATTTCTGTTTAATCATAAGCTAAACAGAACTTAACTCAATGACCTTTCACTAATCATGCACACTTTGAATACTCCGACTATTACCCTTACTTGTCTCTAACTATGGGTTAACAACCTTTATTTATTGCTAACATGATTTAACAACTAATTAATGGTTGATCTCTTACTTATTTGTTACTCACTATTTACCTCAAGGGTAATTTAGTAATTATTTTACTTGTTCTTTATTCAACATTGACTTAATACTTAACACACTTAATATATTTAATTAGTCATTAAGTGTTTATAATCATTATTTATTAAGGGTCAAAGCTAAATAATTAACTTATACATCTCCCTTATACTTAATCATTATTTCATTAATGATTAAATAGTTAATTTCCTTCTTATTCAATAACTTTATTCATACTTAATTATTATTATTATTAAATAATAATTAAATATTCATTATCCTTATTTATTATTTATTGGAATAATAATAAATAATTATTAATTAACTTTATTCATACTTAATTATTATTATTATTAAATAATAATTAAATATTTATTATCTTTATTTATTATTTATTGGTGAATAATAAATAATTATTATTTAATTATTATTAAATAATAATTAAATATTTACTCCTTATTTATTATTTATTGTCGAATAATAAAAATTCTTTCATTGATTTATTGTTAGCAGTTTGCCTAATAGATCCCTTCAATCTAATACAAGGAATTACAATATCCCCATACATAGTGTGATACCAACTGTTTACATCCCAACAATATCACACAATCCTCAACTAATGTATAGGATAAACTAAAACCATCACTGTTAAAGCCTTTGTGGTTCATTAACCATAGTTTCCCAACAAGGACTTAACATAATATCAATACCGAACCCAAACAATTCCCAAGCAATTACCAAATCATCAGTCCCATACAGAGAAATAATTGACCCAACAAAGTGTTTCCAAATTCAGAGGAACAAGAACTCAATACAGAGAAGCAATTTAACCCAGATTTTCAAAAAAAAACAGAACCAATTACAACTAACAGAGGAACATACTACCCAATTCCTTTAATATTCCAATACCAGATTTCTCTTAATCAAAATAAGTCACACCATACAATACCTGATTTCCAGTTATACTACAATCCAAACAGTAAAGCACCAAACTTATGACCTCAATAGAAAAATTTCTAACTCAGTACAGATTATACTAGAGTATCCAGAATCCAATTTTTACCCATACATAGGAACTATTTGATTCAATACAATGCCAAAAATCCTAAAATTCCCAAGCACTGTCATGGGAAAGAAAAGAAAATCGACTCAACAAAATTATCACAAAAAATTTGGCATAACTATCGAGCCAGTGTTATACCTCGGGTTCGATCGTCTAGACGTTCTTCTCCTTCTCCCAAAATAGGGAATCCAACCGGACATCCACTCTTCGGCCAACCAACGACTGGTTTCCCCTGTTTTCTCTCTGCTCGCGACTTCCTTTCTTCTCATTAATTTATGCTCACAACTATCGGCAGCCCTGGGATGGGGTTTAGGGCTTCAATTTATAGGGCAACCGTTGCCCAACTTCGTCGGTTAATCCCCAATTGATCGAACGATTGACCATCGGGTAGAGGGAAGTAGGAGGTTCGGCTAATTATTCACATCAACCCATCAGTACAGCTATGATTTCGCCGGCAGAACCTCGAACCGTGAAGTCCCATCAGTCAAATTGCCGCGCTTCGAACCCTTGGTCTGTTCGTTGGTCGTCTAGTTCCTTCGATTTCTGCCTCGAACCTTGCACAGTCCGCCGGTCGATTGACGTTGCCGCCGGCGTCTTCCTCTCGTCTCTTGTCACTGATTGATTGAGGGTTTGAGTTTGATCGCTCGAGGGCTAGGGCTTAGGTTTTTCTTGCTCGGCTGGTTTCCTTCCTCTTTCTTGACTGATTGATTTGGGGTTCCCCAATTTGATTTCGTCGGTATGAACCTCTCCCAATTGTGTTTACCAGTTATCCAAACGGATACAACCCGTGGATAGATTGAACCCGACAGAATTGAAAAGAAATGGAGTTGGGCCAGCTATTTTAAATACAAAGTGGCCCAATCAAAAAGAATAACAAGGAAATGGGATTTGGCCCAATTAATATAGTTTGACCAGCCCACTCGTTTGACCCAATCAGGAAAATAAAAAGGAAATTTGGCCCCAATAAAATAAAAGGAAAATGGAAAATGGGTCCATTAAATTAACACCCTTATGTCCTAATATTTAAATCAAATAATTAATTCAATAAATTAATTATTTGAACATTTGTTTCAGCAAAAATTTCTCTTTCGAACTATTTAAATCTGATAATGATAGAATAAAATTAATTATTAATTTTCTTCCCAAATTTCTTGTACTTAAATGTTAGGATTAATTTATAAATTTGAATAATACTACTTACATGGATCCAGATTAAATTTATAAAATTATATAAAATGAATTTATTTATAAAAATAAATTTGATACAGTGTTTAAAATTCTCGGACATTACACTATAAATAAGATGAGTCTTATTGTGGGATGGACTAATGCATCTAATGCAACTTACATTTCTCTTGCAAGTATTCTCAAAACCCTAAGGTGTTAGGATAGAGAGAATTAGGGCTAGCCACCCAAGATCTAGTAGAATCTAAAATCACATCTTCAATCAATTTCTCTTGGTATATCACCTCTTGGGCTTTGCACACTTTGAGTAGCGAACGTTTGATTCGAAGATTAGAGAGATCGCAGAGGAGCAAAGATTGGAGTTTGAAGACTACATCAAAGCGTTGATCTTCTTCAAAGGTATATCTTTTATCCTTCTTTAATTAATAATATTGCATAAGGTGATTCCTGAGATTGTAGAAAATTTTAAATTCCGTTTATTGCATATTTTCGCTGCGTTACAATTCGTTTGTATGATTTGTTCTTATTTCTGTAAACCAACACGTCAATGCTCATGTTGCACTTTAAGGCGAAAAATCCATCTTTTATCGCTCTTTACACCAATTTAGGTTGAATTCGTGTTCCTGCATAAAAAAATACTCAAATGCATAAAAACTAACTAAGAATACTTAAAAACAAGCCAAATAATCAAGCCGATAGTATCCAATTTGTAGATATAAATCTCACTCATCAAAAGCCCATAATTTATTTGGTCATGGAGTCCAAGTGGCCTAGATGGTGGCCAAGTCCAAGTAGCTAGGCTGACTCTCTCCCTTTATATATATGGCTTAAGCAAAAGATATAAGACAGGCTCTCAAAAACTAATACTCTCTAGATACAAAGTCTCTCATTTTTTATAGTTGAATGCTATAAAACTATATACTAATTCTCACATCGAAGGGGTTTTCGGCGGCTTCGGCCGTCAATCACAATGTACTTTTATTGTGTGCAGGTTTATAATTCGGTGACATCAAACTTACAACATTCACAAATATCCTTTTGAGTACTGGGGATTACTTATTTTATACTATCTCTTTTTTTTTAATTTTTTAATTTGTGTAAAATTATATTTTCAACACTCTTGAGAACATAGAGTATTTATTTAGTTATAAAATTAATTATAAATAAAAATAATATGTCCTTAATACATGTAATTGAGACAACAAATAAGAAATGAGATGGAACAACAAAATTGGTCTCAGAAAAGTACAGGGTAAATTTTCACTTATCCAGTTTTTTTATCGGGACCGCCAAAAGTTGCCCCAAAGTTTCGGCTCTAGCCTAAACTAAGTGGCCGTTTGTTTACCGTCCAATCACAGCGTGTGAAAATCCCAACCCCTTTCTTTATAAATCCACCCCTCTCTCTCACTTCTCCATCCTCATCTCTTTCCTGGAGAGAGAAAAATATACATATAACTCCAATATACATATAGAGAGAGAAGAGGAGTTACAGTAATGGAGAACCATGGCTCCTCTTTCTCTACCTTTAATTCTTACCTCCGAGCCTTGGCAGACACACCCCACCGTCTCGCCCGCCGAGCTGGTTCAGTCTCCACATCTTCCGAAGAGACCAGCCGTCTACGTGACCTGTCAGGCCCTAACATGCGCAGGACCCTCCGCTGGTACGACCTTGTTTGCTTCGGCGTCGGTGGGATGGTCGGCGCCGGAGTATTCGTCACCACCGGCACCGTCAGTAGCCAAAAGGCTGGACCTGCCATCGTACTCTCCTACGCCATTGCCGGTTTATGTGCCCTGTTATCTGCCTTTTGTTACACCGAGTTCGCCGTCGAAATGCCCGTCGCCGGTGGTGCCTTCAGTTACATACTTACATCCGAGTCACTTTTGGTTATTACTCCCCTCTTTTAATATATACGAAATTCGATTTTAATGCCCTCAAACAGAACAGCCCCCATTAAGATGTAATTTGTTCATGTCAAATTGTTTTTCAGGTGAATTTGCTGCATTTTTAACGGGTGCGAATCTAATTATAGATTATGTTTTATCAAATGCGGCAGTGGCGAGAAGTTTAACCACATATTTAGGGACAGCAATTGGTATTTCATCAGCAGGGGCCAAATGGAGATTAACAATCTCTGCACTCCCAGAAGGATTCAACCAAATCGACTTTATTTCAGTTGTCGTCATCTTAATTCTGACTCTCATTATCTGTTACAGGTTCTTCATAAACCCAATTTCAGTCCCATTCTTAAATCTCAATGTTTTGGTTTTTAATTTTTAATTAATTCCCAATTTTTTTTTAATGCAGTACAAGAGAGAGTTCGGTCTTGAACATGATTTTCACGGCGCTTCACATTGCATTCGTTGTGTTCATAATCGTGGTTGGGTTTTGGAGGGGTGAGAAGAAAAACTTCACGGAGCCGGCCGACCCAAATCATGCCGGTGGGTTCTTTCCATACGGAGCTGCTGGGGTTTTCAATGGTGCTGCTCTGGTTTATTTGAGCTATATTGGGTATGATGCAGTTTCGACTATGGCTGAGGAAGTGAAAAACCCAGTTAAGGACATCCCTGTTGGAGTCTCGGGTTCTGTTATCATTGTTACCATTCTTTACTGTTTGATGGCAGCTTCAATGTCTATGTTGGTTCCTTATGATATGGTAATAATATTTTTAATGCTAATTAATACCTAATTAAATTTAACAGTATGCACATTGAATTGACTTTACTGTCCTTGATCCTTTTTGTAATATATATATATATATATATATATATATATATATATATATTACTTTATTTATGGTTCTTTTATAATTTGAGAAAATTTTGTTATACAATTTGTATTTATCTTCATATACCTCAGTCCTCAAAGAATGACTTTATTACATTTTTTATGGAATTTGAGAAAGTAACGCTCCGCAAGTGTGGACCTCAAAGTAAAATATACAATATTTGATTCTCTATTAATGGGTCCCAAGAAAATTTATCTGGGTTATATAAGGCAATTAGGCAATTCAACTATTGATATTGTTCTTGAGATTATGAAAATGACATGATTTATTCAAAATAATCTAGAGTTTTTTCTTTTTAATAAATCTTCTACTTGTATCAGTACTTTACTGAGAGCCTCTTTTGCATGGGGATGATCATGCAGATTGATCGAAATGACCCATTTTCAGCAGCTTTCAAGGGAAAATCAGACGGTTGGAAATGGGTATCAAATGTAATTGGGGTTGGGGCCAGTTTTGGAATACTAACGTCCTTGCTGGTTGCAATGTTGGGCCAAGCTCGATACATGTGTGTGATCGGACGGTCGAGCGTGGTCCCGGCTTGGTTCGCCAGGGTCCATCCAAAGACATCAACGCCTGTCAACGCCTCCGCTTTCCTGGGTACGTTTTTCTGTGTATATGAGCTTTGGAATGTGTGTGTGATTGTGGTCTATTGTGTTTGTACTTGGTACCATTTTGATTTGTTTGTTTTTCAAGTTGGGCCATTCTGAAAACTGGGACCCTACATTAGAACCTTTTCGATTGGAGCATCCCTTTTACAAAGGGCTTTTTCTCGAATGTTTGTTTATCATGGGATTCATCAGTGTCATCTACCCCTTGTGTGGTCCACTCTTTTAAGACAGACAACTTCAAATGGTAGTTATTTTAGGTTTATTCCAAACTGTGTAAATAGTAATTAATCTTACTGTGGTAACATGTTGTGTTTTTGTGGGATAATAATTTGGGTAGGAAACTGAATTTGGATTATTGCAATTCCTTATTGAGGTTACTGTAGTAAACCAACTTGTTCCCCCAACTTGTCCTTATGGCCACTGCCTGATCCTAGTCTTGCCAAGGGCATAGTTAAAGCCTTCCGAGCAAAACATATTTTATTTGTATATTATAAGCATATCATATACAAATGTGTAGTTTGTAGGGTATAAAAAGACTCAAAACATTAGATTGCATAAAGTAATTATCGGCCATTCAAAAAAGTGGGAACAATATATATATATATATATATATATGTATATGTATATATGTATTTATACATCACAATCAATATTAAAAACAATATTTGATTGAAGAGATTGTGACATGATTGGATGACAGTAGCAGACACTGTTCTGATAATGATACGATTGGATGACAATAGTGGCCAATGTTTTCTAGATATTTGCTAATTTTATTGTGTATGGAGTATCTTTTTCTATTTTATTTTTTGTTATTATTGCTGTTTTATTGACTTTTTATATAATTATTTTAGAATGGAAGTGTATCAAAAAGAACTCCTACTCTGAACATTTGTGGCTTTTCACTTTTCATATACCAAGTTGAATGCTTCCAGGCTATAGCCGTTTCTAAGTTTTAGACTTGATAATTTATTGACTTCTGGATGAAATTATAGTTTTATCCAACATCACAGGCTGATATTGAATGGGTCCTCCACCAAGGAATCAAATTCTTAGTAGTTGGGTTCATTTTTCCACTTCTATATCTTGCTTAGCCAAAAGTAATATTGCTGTGGTGATATACCACTACATTGCTCTGGTGATATGCCTCTCATTGACAAAGTACATTAGAGATCAAAGTAGATAGCTTGATTTATTCTGAGAATTTTTGTTTAGTTATTTTATTTCTCTCTTCTTACATATTCCCCTGAACAAATTCACTGTCAGATGCTTCTGAAATATGATTTGAGCTACACATTTCACATTGACTATGATTCTTATAGAATCTTGTTTAAAAGTGATGTTTCCAGTGCTATGTTATCGCTCTTTCGGCATGTGTTATCCTAATGGCACATTTTTATCCTATCTTTAGGTTTCTGCCAATATATGTATCCGTCTATTTCAGTTTTTCTGAACCAGCATGTGGATAAGAATATCATATAACTGGAAAGTTAGCATCATGACATCCTGAATCTTGACTATTTTGTTTTAGCATATTCTTATTCCTTTAATATTTGCCTTTTGAAGATTTGGTGATCTAAATTGACAATTTCAATTCTTGCAAGTTGATACACTGAAAAAGACGTCTTGCAGAAAGCAACTAGAATAAAAAACTAGTGTCAAGTCTAACTGCAGACCATCCCTCCTAATGAATAGACAGTGTTTATATTAGTTTAACTTAGTATTGCATCATAATAGCAAATCCAAACCTATTGTAGCGAAATGATAAATTAGTGACAAGATATCCAAGGTAAGGGTTGAGTAGAATTAACACGTAAATAAAGATGAGCAACATTTATGTTCTTATAATCTGGTTGCTAACTATCTAGACTTGCAATGCTAACACATGGATTTACTCTCCTTTACAGGAATCTGCACTGCGGCTATAGCTATTTTCACTGATCTAAGCATCCTCCTCAACCTTGTATCTATTGGCACACTCTTTGTCTTCTACATGGTAGCAAATGCGGTAATTTATAGACGTTATGTCTCGGTGGGGACCACAAATCCATGGCCTACGTTGTCTTTCCTCTTTTGCCTTTCACTCACATCCATCATATTTAGCCTCCTTTGGCATTTTGCACCACCAGGCAAGCCCAAGGCCTTCATGCTTGGTGTCTGCATTGCAATTGCTATCGGTGTTCTACAACTGTTCCATTGCATGGTACCACAAGCGCGAAAGCCTGAATTTTGGGGGGTTCCACTAATGCCATGGATACCATCACTCTCAATCTTCCTTAACATATTTTTGTTGGGGGCTCTTGACCGGCGATCGTACGAGCGATTCGGATTCTTTTCGGCTCTTGCAGTGCTTGTATATGTTCTCTACAGTGTTCATGCTAGTTTTGATGCTGAGGAAGATGGGAGTCTTAGTCAAAAGAATGGTGACTTTTTGAAGGAATCAATTGGCAATGAGGATTATAATCTCAAATTGTAAATACCTCCTTTGTTAACTACTTCCCTTTTAATGACTTATCCAGCTTTTTGTTTAGTTGATGGATTACATAAAAAGGGTTGAAAAGAATAGAACAGAATAGGATAGACTGCAATTTTTACAGTAGCAATTTGTACAGTAGTTTTCTGGTCGCGGCTTGCGGGTTTATGTTGAAATTCTTGTATATTTGGTCCTGTAGTCCAACTTTTAGAGTAAAAAGAGTCTTTGCATAAGTGAAACAGTTAATGGATAATCCGTGAAAGTTAAAGAAGAAAGCTAGATGCTGAAATTCTTTCTAGACCAATTTTTCCTTTTGGAATATGATACATCTCGTCTCTGTATTTTGTCAAAGATGTGTCATTTTATATGCAGAGAAGTAATTATTTTCCTAGAATTTATCAAATCTTGGCAATTCGGTTGATCTTACTTTTCAGATGTGCTTTTAAGCATGTTGTATGAATTAACCTTTAAGAGATTTTTATTGTGGCCTTCTAAAGGTAAGGAAGCAATTTTCAGACTTTTGGACTTGGCCAAAAATAAACCAACAAAATTTTGCCAAAATTTGAAAAGCAAGGGAGGTTCCGATAGGGATGACAATTGAACTCGTATCTGCGTGGAGTCATCTATCCCCGTACTGATGGAGCAGGTATTTTGACCATTGACTGGGGTGTAGGGGACCTAGGGTTGGAGTGGTGAAAACCCAAAGAAAAAATATCAAGGATGGACCCGCCCATTACTCAGCTTCATCCCCTGGCTGTGTTATATAATAATTTAATATTTTTATATATGTATAATTTAGTCATGTATTACTATTGATTTAGAATATTCTTATTACAACTTTTTTTTATTGATCTATTTATACATTATATACTTTGTAGCAAAGATGATAAAAATTAAATTATAAGGCAAATTGACAAATGTTGATGAGATAGACAAACAAATGTTATTATTTTTATTTAATTTGTTGATGAGGCATGAAGCCACTTCCATATATATATATATATATATGAAGAGTGATTCACAATTAAAATTGGATAAGAACTTCTATCATTTCAACGTACATTCCGTCCATTGCATCATTCAAAGACAAATAAGTTATCCGCATAACACATTCCGTCCATTGCATCATTCAAAGACAAATAAGTTATCCGTATAACTGTTATTAGAAGTTTACATAATTATTATGCCGTAGGTGGACTCAGGTAATTAATTAAAAAATATATGTTTCCGCACAACTATTTTGCGGTAAGTCCATTCTGCCGTGTTTGAAGCTCGCCGGCATGACTGCTCCATTCTGTTACCTCTTCATCACGTGGAAAGCTTCGTGTAATTGTCTCCTGCCATGATTCTTCTTCATTTGGACTCTCCAATTCCTCCTTCACAATTTCGTGCACTCAGATCCTTGCACTTCATCGCAACCTACAAATAACAAATGGAAATTGATGAAATCAGTAAAAGGCTAAGCACTTTTTCAATTATTCGAAGCTATGGAGCAAGGAATTTGCATGAGAACAACCATGGTTGTCGTAAACGTCATAAAAGTGTTTTTCATTGTAAAACAATGAATGAACCGCAACTGCATCTTCCATATCTCCATATCTCTCCTCCTTCCATACACGGAAGTGAAACCAAACTTCGGAGTACACTCCTTCACAACCTCCTCCTCAGGCTCAATTATCGGATCAGCGATAGTAGGCGATGCAAACTCATCCAAACATTTTGCCTCCGGTTCATCAGAAACAATTAGAGGCATCGAAATGGACTTGCCTCACAATAGTTATACGGAGCTCAATTGTTTTATTAATCATGTGAATTCACCTACCGCATAATAATTATACGGATTCCGCACAATAATTATGTGAAGTGCTTGTTTTTCAGCCTTTGGATAATGCAATGGACGGCTAGATATGTGTTGGATGGATAAGAGCTCTTATCTAATTATGAATGTGGATCAATCCCTATATATTTGATATTAAATCTAGGGTAAATTTCAGATGACCACTTGGGGTATGACGTCTATCCCACTTAACCACCCGTCATCAGTAAAACTACATTTAAACTCCTGTATTTTTGAGGTTAAGTGAGAATGTCACATTTTCCATCCAGATTAACTGACCGTGTATTATACTCGCCAGAAGTGCGTGAAGGTGGCCTGTAACGGTAATAAAAGGATAGAAAAGTCTGAATTACCCCCCGTTTTCTTCCTTGTCTTTTAAATAGAAGCTGCTGGTTTGATTTTTATAGCGCATTTTAGATCCTTAGCAGATTGGTGACCACCTTAATTTTCTAAAGAAAGTCTTTCTCCTACCAACGAATCCCTCTCGAAGCTAGGACAATGCTGGCGACTTAGAATGATGTTGAGGATCTGGTCCTCTAGGGCCAAGTCTCTTGGGAAATGCATCTAACCTCGCCCTCCTTTGGTAGTACTCCAACTGAGAATCCTCAAACCCGAGTTTATTTAGTGTCTTGTGTGCATCTGGCTGTAATTGGATCCTGGAGAATGTATTAGGAATACGAGCCCCTGAATTATCTGTAACAAACATCAACCAAGTGATCAAATAAAGTAACAGTACCAGTGGCTTGCCTGAACTAGCCATGTATGCAAATTAGCTAGGAAGAAAGTAGCAACTAGGCAGCAAAGTAAGCAGAGGATTCAAGTAGCTCATATTATAACACGGGCACTATCTCTATATATACCCAGGGAGAAAGATAATAGTTAGTAGGAGGATCACAATGATGGGACTTTTTTTTTCCCCTTCATGTTCATTGAAACTTTCGAACTGGAATAACACAACAGAAGTTTTGTCTCCTCTCTATTATGGAGTTTTCTGCTTTCTTAAGTCATCGGCATTGTACTAAATCCCAAAACTCCAAAACACATACGTGCACATAGAATTTTCTATGCATTACATTCAAGAATTATTGGAGCTCACTCTCTAATCTGACCAACCTCGCAGTTTTCAGCTAACCATCTAGTCATATTTTTGTTCTTTAGTTAAGATTGACTGGGAAAACACACAAGTCATTATAACCTTTAATCAATACTATTGCATCATTCCTAAGTGGACTTGCTGAGTCGTAGGATTGTCCTTTTGCATAAGTGCAAAAGGATATATGTTATTTTTTAACTGTTTATTTCTTCTGCAGAATAATGTTAATCTGCATATCTAACCAGACTTGTTTCTTTCATTCTTAAGTAGGAGAATTATATAATAAGCTTGCTTACTGTTTGTTCTTCTAGTGATGCGAAGAGCTAAAAGTAGAATAACACATAAACATCAACATAGAAACCTTTTGGCCTTTGGGAGGTCAAAAGTTTCTATTTTTGTTAGACTACATTTTTATTTAAAGTTGAAAGAGTCAAAACTCTCTTTAATGGGTTCTTAGCACTTATTGTTCTTCATAATAACCAAGATGTCTTCAGGTGAAGATGCAGCTGCTATTGGATTTTCTACAGTTTTACCTTTGTACTGATCAGTGATTACTATTCGGACAAGAAGATCAAACTTCTGCTCTCTCTCTCTCTCTCTCTTCACACAAGCAATCTGTAAGGTAAAAGTCTAGTCCTTGTTAATGGATTAACTAGATACATGAAGTACCAAATTTTAAAAAACCAACTCTATGAAACTCTAAAGTTAAAAATGTCAATAGTTTTGGATTAGAAATAGTTTAGGGATTTAGTGAAACTGAAATGATAGAATGTCTCTCCATCAGTCGTTTTCAAATTACATACGAAGGGTAAATAAGTCTTTAGCCAGTCTAACTGACGGAGTTAAGACAGAAAGTATTTATTCACTTAACCTCAAAAATACAAGGGGTTTAAATGTAGCTTTACTGACGACTGATGGTTAAGTGAGATAGACGCCATACCCCAGGTGGTCATCTGAAATTTACCCTTAAATCTATTTGAGGCTTTATTCACTGCATGGGGGGCAGGACGGGAATTTTATATTCTCTAGGGATGGGGATTTTTATTCCCTGAAGAGGATGGGGCGGGGACGGAGAATTTTTTTTGTGATCGGGGTAGAGGACGGGGAGTATTAAACTCGCCATGTCCGATTGTCATTTCTAAATTGCTGTATTTTTGAGCTCTTAAAACTTATAAATTTAGAATTAGAAAATTTAATCATAAGCTAATACAAGTAAGCAATAATAATAAAAATATTAACAACTAAAGAAAATATCTAACAAAAATGTTGTGTTTTTCGAAAAGTTGTATTAAATAAATCTTGAAAATAAATATTTTTTGTACAATTGTTGCTATAAAAAATATTGTGTTTGTTCGTCTACCAGCATTTGGAGCGTTTCGTGCGTTCGGAGGTTCCAAAAGTGCTAAACGCACCTCCAAAATGCACGAAACGCAGTTGAGAATCTTTTTCGTTTACAAGCAGCTTATTGCAAACACAATTTATTTAATTTATAAACGTTGTGTTTGAGATCCAAATGCAACGCTCCAAAAGTGGTTCGGTGCATTTGGACCTCCAAACGCACCAAACGATGTTGAAAAATATATTGCATTAACAAGATAAACACAAATAAAAAATTAGAACAACTTATCTGGTAATTAAACGAAAGCCGAGGCACAACGAAGCTACTGTCCTAAAAGGTGTTCTGGCCCCACTGGTTCATGACCTTTGGTAAATATGGGCTCCCGCATCCACCCTTCAGAATTCAACAGTTAAACCTCCAATTGCGTGTACTCGCAGAAGAAAGCGTTAGACTTGTCTTGTGGATTGCCCCAACAAAAATAAAATAACAGTAGTGTATTAAAATATTTTGCGAGAGAGTTTTCTGTGAATAATTGTTTTGTACTGAAAACCATAAAGGTAACGTTTTATCGAAGAAATATAATAACGTTAGAGGAAGAGATGTTGGAGGAAACTAAAACAAACATAGAGTAATGTTCAAGTAAAAAATCTGGAACTAAAATGGTAAAAATTGACTTAAAACAGTGGGCTACCTGGGTGCACAAGTGAGACCCAAAGAACCCGAAATTGCGCCTGCGTATCGCACGCATTAAGGTTTTTTGGCCGAAAGTCTATGATCCAAGCTTGGCCCAACACAATTCCTTAGCCCACCTTGTTAGGACAAATGTATTTTTAATTTGATGATGAGATAATGTATATTTGTATCTAGTAATTGATTGTACAATGCTTATATTAAAATTGATGTAAAAAGACTTAGAATAGGGACCAAACTTGTTAGGTTGATCCAACACTCATCGTTCGTAGAGTGAATACTTAGTATATAACTAAGTCAGGAATTGATCGTAGAGCAAGACAGTGAAGCAATCTAAGATCATAGAGCTGACTACTCAAAAGCTGGAGTTCGTAGAGCAACAATAGTGAATGATCGTAGAGCATACTGTTAGGTTTGTATATTACGCAAGCATGCAATCAAATTACACAAGTAGGGCGGAAGCGTGATAAAACGAATTTTAAAATTTTAATACAAACCATCACCATGACCTATCCTTGTGTTCAATTATCAATTAAACGAAAGAGAAAGAGAAAGAGAATTATACCCTCGTAAATCAAAGCTTCCTCGGGTACAAGTTCACTTCCAATTCTTTCGCGTTCTCCTTGAATTCCACCGACTAAATTCCTTCGCTTGATCAACGTTAGCCACACAAGTGTTTGGCCTCTAGAGGTGATCCACCAAGGAAGAATAGTTGTTCAAGAAGATGGGTGTTGGCAAAACCCTAGTTTCTATCTCTCTATAGAAATTGCAAGTACTCTCCACAATCTAATGCAAGAGTGTGTAACTCCAATCTATGGTAAGACTCCTCTTATTTATAGATAGAGGAAAACCCTTCCCTAAACTATTTAGGATTAGGGTTTCTATTATAATTAAACTCTTTTAATTAATTATGCTCCTAATCCAATTAGGAATTCATGTGAGAGTACTTCTATTAATTAATTCTCAATCCCTATTAGGAATTAAATAATACTAATAGTAATAATAATAATAAGACTCCTCTTATTAATTTATATTTAATATTTCCAAAATATTAAATAATAAATATTAAACTATTTAATTTATTCTATCTCCATAGACTAAATTAAATACACTTAACTTATTATTACAATTATGCTATTTACTTCTTAAATAAATATTTTTCCTTTTGCGGTGTGACCCT
Organism: Aralia elata; assembly: GCA_034770075.1. NCBI lineage: Eukaryota > Viridiplantae > Streptophyta > Magnoliopsida > Apiales > Araliaceae > Aralia > Aralia elata. The sequence goes on from CM068379.1 coordinate 32,133,493, forward strand.
TTAGGTTTTCCATATTAAACCGGTTGTGAATAAATCAATTAGAACAATTCTAATTATATTTAAATAAATAAATTAAACTATTTAATTCATTTAAATAAATAATATTTATTCTACAATAAATGTAAGCCCCCTTAGCAATCAACGACTTTCCAGATAATATAGATTTCAACATTAATCACAAAAGAACCTTTCAGTGCATAGTTACCGTACAATTCAATCCTTCTACCATACAATGTCCCAATTAAATATAAGACATGGATTTACTGTCAAGTCTTATTATATTTAATTATATGTATTTCGATTCCCAAATGCACAACTCTAAATAATGCAAATTAGAAACTCCTTTCTAATTTCATTCTGCCTTGGCCAAGGACTACTGAGTTGTCATTTATCGAATCACATAGGACATTCACATCTTTTACTAGACGTGGTAGATTCTTTGTTGATCATTCACCTATATCCATGTACAACTTATTATACCCAACCATACCCTTTGATATACCCTAAGGTCATGTTTGTTTGCAAGGATTATAATCCCGGGATTATAATCCCATGGATTATAATCCCAAGACTATTAATCATAGGATTAAATAGTCCTAATCACATGTTTGTTTTTTATGGGATTATTCATGGGATAACTTAAAATAATCTCATGTTATGTTTGTTTTTTACAAGATTAATTAAAAGATTGGATAAAAAATATCATTTAGACTATTATACCCTTACCAATAATAAGATATTTTAACTATAATTTAAACTTGTTTATACATTAAAAAAAAGCGCCTATAAATAAAAAAAAATTATTTAAACATATCACCTGTACATACTAGAGGCATTTATGATGAAGCTCGTTATGAAAAAATTATTTTAAGAAAAATAAATGATAAACTTTTTAATAGTAAATGTAGATGTATTTTCAAAACAAGTTTTTATTCTGAGAACAAAAACTTTTTTACTCAAAATATATACTATTATTAACCATAAACTTTAAATATTATTTTGAAGCTTATAAATTTTTTAGAGCTCGGTACAAATTGAATCATTTACCTCAAAATTCTGAAAGCCATATAAAAAACACAAAATTAATAAAAATTGGCTGCATAAAAATTAATTAATAAATAAAATAAAATAAAATTCATAATTAAATCAACTGGGATCCTCTCAAATTTATTTGAAAGTAAAAAAATCCTAGAGCATAATAATACATTGATTAATAATTAGATACAACTCATAAAGTCTAGTCAAAATTGAAGATCACAAAGTTAATTGAAGATCAAATCAGAGGAGAGAAAAAACGTCCAACAGTCAAATTATAGTTGAAATTATAATTTGTAGCATACGCTAGCCATATTAAAAGAAATAAAGGTTAATTTTGTCCAAAAATTTTTAATCCCACATGATGGGATTATAATACCTAGCTAGACATGGTATTAAATAGTCCCCCATCTTAAGTCATTTTATAATCCTTGGATCAATAGTCTCAAGTCCAAATTTAAAAATAAACAAATCACTTGGGATTAATAGTCCTATCCCAAGTGTAATCCTTGCAAACAAACATAGCCTTAAGGTCTTAAGGGACATGTCAAAGCATAACTCATCATACACAAGATACTATGATGATCTCAAGTCCAAGGATCACTTGTACTACTATCACTAGAGAAATTCCTATTGACAGGCGAGTAAAACTCCATTAGGTATTCCTTAGCGAGCCACGTTCAGTGCACTTATTCTCCAATAAGCACCTACATACTTGCTTTAGTGTCTTCACACAAATGATTATGAGATCAATCATCCTCTTCCTAAGAACAAGCAATGTATGTACTAATCTATCCGGATTCACTAATCCCCTTTTTAGTAATCCAATGATTAGGAACGATTTTAGTTTGTGAGCTATCTAGAATTTAGATCTCATTAGCATGATCACCATCATGATTCTAAAAGCATTGTTCAAAACTATGGGGTTATCACATTTAATATAATAGCACTATGTAGATAATGTAAAATGCCTTTTAAGAAAATCAATTATTTTATTAATAAATGAATAAGATTACAAAGTATATGCTACATCATATCAAATATGGCTGGCTTGTGTGCATACTACTTTCAATCTCCCATTTGTACTAAAATCAATCGCCATGGTATCTAATACCCATCTTCTCTAAGTGACGATCAAACTGCTATTGTGTTAAAGCTTTAGTAAATGGATCTACAATGTTGTCTTGAGAGTCCACACGCTCTAGGGTGACATCTCCTCTTTCAATGATCTTTCTAATCAAATGAAACTGCCGCAACACGTGTTTGGATTTCTGATGAGACCTGGGTTCCTTAGCTTGCGCAATAGCTCCGGTGTCGTCATAGAATAAAGGTACAACTCCTCTAATGCTAGGAACCACTCCAAGTTCAGTTATGAACTTCTTCATCCAAACAACTTCCTTTGCAGCTTCACTTGCAGCTATGTACTCTGCCTCTGTCACTGAATCAGCAACTGTTTGCTGCTTGGAACTCTTCCAACTTACTGCGCCACTATTTAAGGTAAACACATACCCTGAAACAAATTTACAGTCATCTTGGTCCGTTTGAAAACTTGGGTGTGTATAGCCCTCTAGTTTCAATTCAGACCCACCGTAGACAAGAAATACATCTTTAGTTCTTCTCACGTACTTTAGGATGTTTTTCACTGCCTTCCAGTGCTCTTCTCCTGGATTCGACTGATATCTGCTTGTTACACTAAGTGCATGAGCGACATCTGGTCTAGTACATATCATACCGTACATGATAGATCCTATTGTTGAAGCATAATGAATCTTACTCATACGGTCTCTCTCCTCAGGTGTCTTTGGGGCCTGTTTCTTGGAGAGATGTATTCCATGGCTCATCGGCATGAGACCTCTCTTGGAATCTTCCATGCTAAACTTCTTTATCATCGAGTCAATGTACTTTCCTTGGGTCAAGCCAAGCATCCTTTTAGATCTATCTCTATAGATCTTTATCCCCAAAATATAGGATGCCTCACCCAAGTCCTTCATGGAGAAGTGTTTAGATAACCAAATTTTGATCGACTATAGCATAGGAACATCATTCCCTATCAGTAATATATCATCAACATATAATACAAGGAATGAAACAGCGCTCCCACTAACCTTCTTGTACACACAAGGTTCATCCTCATTTTTGATAAAATCAAACCTTTTGATTATCTCATCAAAACGGATGTTCCATCTTCGAGAAGCTTGCTTCAATCCATAAATGGATCGTTGTAGCTTACAAACTTGGTTTGTTCCAACAGTTGAAACAAAACCCTCTGGCTGTATCATATATACATTCTCCTCAAGCTCTCCATTGAGGAAGGCCGTTTTCACGTCCATTTATCAGATCTCGTAGTCATAATAAGCTGTAATTGCAAGCAAAATCTGAATGGATTTGAGCATAGCTACTGGTGAGAAGGTTTCATCATACTCAACTCCTTGTCTTTGTTTGAAATCTTTTGCAACTAGTCGGGCCTTATAGGTCTCTACCTTGCCATCCGTTCCAGTCTTTCTCTTAAAGACCCATTTACAGCCAATAGGCTTAATGCCCTCAGGTGGTGAAACCAAAGTCCATACTTGGTTTTCATACATGGAGTCCATCTCGGATTTCATGGCTTCTAGCCGTTTCTCTAAGTCTTTACTACTCATAGCCTCTTTGTAAGTCAATGGATCATTATCATCTATTATGCGTACCTCATCATCATCCTCTATGATGAATCCATACCTATCAGGTATCTTCGGTACTCTTCCAGATTTACGAATAGGTAGTGGTACAGTAGGTTCTTCTACTTGGTCAGGTACCTGACTTTGATCCATAGTATCAAGATATATCTTACTCTCACTGACCCCTTCAAGAATAAACTCCTTTTCCAAGAAGGCAACGTGTTTCGCAACAAACACCTTTTGATCAGTAGGAAGATAGAAATAATACCCTGATGTTTCTTTAGGGTATCCCACGAATCTACATTTGTCAGATCTAGTCTTTAGCTTGTCATGCTCAAACCTTTTGACATAAGCTAGATAACCCCAAGTCTTAACATGCTTAAGATTTGATTTCCTTCCTGTCCATAACTCATATGGAGTCTTTGGGACGGATTTGGTAGGTACCTTGTTAAGTAGGTATGCAGCCGATTCTAGGGCATATGATGAGTAGGTTTTAACTTATGTGTTTGATACGTTCTTGGCTTAATTCTTTACAGTCTTTAAGTGTTTTTAGTATCTTTTTATTTGTTTTCGTTCTGCTTTTGTAGATAGAGGCTGGCTGTAGGTTAGAAGAAGAAAAAGTAGCTGGGTGAAGGGCAACCTCGCCGGGGCGAGAATTCATGGGCAATTTTTCTCGTCGGGGCGAGGACTTTTGTGAAGAACTTCTCGCTGGGGCGAGAATGCGGCTGAAGTAAATTAAAAGATTTGTCAACATTCAATTAGTTGGAAAGGTTGAAGCTAACAATGATTCTATCTACCATTCTGATGATGAGGCTTATGAGGATATAAATAGGAGATAACACACTGGATAAGGGGACGAAAAAAAATGCAGAGATTGAGTTTTCAGAGCTGAGCAAGGAGATTGAAGATCAAGTCAAGCATCGTGAGGAATTCAGATTGGAGGACTAGAGATTACATTGAGTTTTCTTTTAATCTTTTATCCTTAATTTGTAATTAATTATGATGACTTATTTTGGAATTCTAGTTTTTATTGTCAGTATAAAATAAATCCTTAATTAAGACTACAATTGAACCAGTTACACTTATGAATTAATTATCTATTTAATTTCAGTTATTCAATCAATTTGAGTTTTCTATCTTATTCTTTGCTTATTGATTAATTGTTTGGCCGACAATTAGCGGAATATTCTAGGTAAATTCGGGAGATACAATCTAGGGTTGGAACTGGATGAGATATCATGTATTCTTAATTATTTGCATGTGTTGAATAATTAGGATTGTGAAGTGAATAGGAATATTTCTTTGCTGCATATAACAATTGGGAATTGAAGCGTAATAAATTTAATCCTTTGGTTTTGCATAGGAATATCGCAGAGTTAATTGGATTAGATAGATTTATTTGATCACTTGGAAAAGGGCATTTAAATACAAATTGAATTCCTGTTAACAACTCCATTGAAGTGAATAATTGGAATACGTAGATAGATTGGTTTATGATATATAACTGGGGATATTGTAGTCTTAATCTTTTTAAATCTGAATTTCAACCTTTATGATTATTGTCAGTGTTAGTGTTAATTAAATTAGTTTCAATCAATACTCAAATTGCGACTGTTTAATAGAATAGCCATAATCTAAATTGACAGTTAGAGATATTAAGCATAATAATTCCTGTGGGTGGTTCGACACTCTATCTTATCACTTTATTACTTGTTTACCGTGTATACTTGTACGTAATTGTTGATTGTGAAATCGGGTAACAAGTTTTTGGCGCCGTTGCCGGGGATTATTTGTGTTTATAATTTTCAATATCAGTTTAATTAAGTCTGTTCTAATTAAGCAATTTTATTTTTCTTTTGTTCTTGTTTCAGGTGTCTTTTGATTCGTTTATGCAAACGCGATCAAAACAACCGAAACTCGTGCAGTGTGAGAATCATCTTGAGAAAAAGCTACGTCAGTTGAGAAAATTCTGTCGGGAAACAATTGAGAAAGAAAATATGGCTAACGAAGAACAGAAATCATTGAGGGAATATGCTATGCCTAAGATAGACGAGATCAAATCAAGCATCACGAGACCAGCTATCGCCGCTAATTCCTTTGAGATCAAGCCGGGAACAATTCATATGATTCAGAATGCGGTACAGTTTGGGGGATTAGCTAACGATGATCCGAATGAACACTTGGTTAGTTTTTTAGAGATCTGTGATACATTCAAATATCCCAATATGACAGATGATGCAGTGAGATTACGTCTGTTTTCGTTCACACTAAGGGATAAAGCAAAGAGTTGGTTGCATTCACTTCCGCCAGGGTCCATCACAACTTGGGACGATCTAGCTCAGAACTTGGGATGATCTAGCTCAAAAATTCCTAGCGAAATTCTTCCCGCCAGCTAAGTCGACTAAGTTGAGAAACGAGATTTCTACATTTGGGCAACAGCATGGAGAGTCACTATACGAGGCTTGGGAAAGGTTTAAGGAGTTATTGAGAAAATGTCCACATCATGGGCTACCCAAGTGGCTACAAGTTCAGACATTCTACAATGGGTTGAATAGTGACACTCGAACATGCATTGATGCAGCTGCGGGAGGAGCACTTATGGATAAAAATTTTGAGGAAGCTTTCACTTTGTTAGAGACTATGGCTGCAAATAACTATCAATGGCCGACTTCCAGAATGAATCAACAAAAGGTAGCTGGAGTATTGGAAGTAGATGCGGTCACGACACTAACAGCTCAGATGGCAGCCATGTCTAAGAAGATTGGAATTTTTTTTTGTTTTGATGATTTTGATGAGTGGGATTATGTCAAGGTTTTAGACGCGTTACCTATTTCTAGGAAATTCAGCAGACAATTTGATACACTTGACCGACCAAAAGAAGGAGAAAAGAGGTCCAAACCGTCAGTGGAAGAACCACCTATGCTTGAACTCAAACCTCTTCCATCTCACCTAAGGTATGCTTACTTGGGAGACTCTAACACGCTACCAGTAATAGTTTATGCTCATTTGAATGAATCTCAAGAAGAAAAACTATTAAGAGTTTTACGTGAGTATAAAACAGCAATTGGGTGGACATTAGCAGACATCAAGGGAATCAGCCCGTCGTTTTGCATGCACAAAATTCTGCTTGAAGAAGGAGCAAAATCGGTCATTGAGCAACAAAGAAGATTGAATCCGATCATGGCGGACGTAGTGAAGAAGGAAATCATTAAGTGGTTAGATGCCGGTATTATCTACCCGATTTCAGGCAGTTCTTGGGTAAGTCCTGTACAGTGTGTGCCTAAAAAGGGGGGAATGACAGTGGTTGAGAACGAAAATAATGAACTCATTCCTACAAGAACAGTTACAGGTTGGCGAGTATGTATGGATTACCGCAAGTTGAACAAAGCGACGCGCAAGGATCACTTTCCACTGCCATTTATTGATCAGATGTTGGATAGGTTGTCCGGTCATCAGTTCTACTGCCTTCTTGACGGATACTCAGGATATAACCAGATAGTAATAGCTCCGGAGGACCAAGAGAAAACGACTTTTACATGCCCTTATAGAACGTTTGCATTCCGGAGAATGTCTTTCGGGTTATGTAATGCACCAGCTACATTTCAGCGATGCATGATGGCTATCTTCTCGGATATGGTTGAGCAGAATTTGGAGGTATTCATGGATAACTTTTCTGTATTCGGTGATAGTTTTGATCTGTGTCTTAGCAATCTCATCTTAGTGTTGAAGCGCTGTGTGGAGACAAATCTGGTGCTTAACTGGGAAAAATGCCACTTTATGGTGCAAGAAGGAATTATTCTGGGGCACAAAGTGTCTGAAGCAGGCTTAGAGGTGGATATAGCAAAGATCGAAACCATTGAAAAGCTACCTCCCCCGTCATTTGTGAAAGGCATTAGAAGTTTTCTCGGACATGCAGGATTCTACCGTCGATTCATCAAGGATTTCTCAAAAATTTCAAAACCATTGTGTTCACTCCTTGAGAAAGATGTTCCCTTCAAGATGGATCAATCTTGTATCGAAGCCTTTAAAGTGCTGAAAAATAAGTTAGTCACAGCCCCGATCATAGTTGCTCCCGATTGGACTTTACCTTTTGAGTTGATGTGTGACGCAAGTGATTATGCAGTGGGAGCTGTGTTGGGTCAGCGAAGGGATAAGATTTTTCACACCATTTATTACTCAAGTAAGACACTCACTGTTGCACAATTGAATTACACCACTACAAAAAAAGAGTTACTTGCAGTAGTATTTGCCTTTGATAAATTTCGAGCATATTTGATTGGAACCAAGGTGATAGTCTACACTGATCATTCAGCCATCAAATACTTGATTGCAAAGAAGGACGCCAAACCAAGGTTGATTCGATGGGTCCTCCTATTACAAGAATTTGACTTAGAAATTCGAGATAGGAAAGGTACGGAGAATCAGGTGGCTGATCATCTTTCGAGGCTAGAGGATGCCGACATTCATAAAAAGGATGATGTGGTAATTAATGAGTCGTTTCTGGATGAGCAGCTATTTAGTATCACCACCGAAGTCCCTTGGTATGCTGATTGCGTGAACTACCTAGTCAGTAACGTACTTCCGCAAGATTTCAATTCTCAACAAAGAAAGAAATTTCTCCATGATATCAAGCAGTACCTCTAGGATGAACCATTTCTTTTCAAAACTTGTGCGGATCAAATGATAAGACGTTGTGAGCCACAGGAAGAAATGGAGTGCATATTGACTCGATGCCATTCGTCAGAGTATGGAGGACATTATGGGGGAGAAAGAACTGCAACAAAAGTGCTACAATCAGGGTTTTTCTGGCCTTCGTTGTTCAAAGATGCTCACCTTTTTGTTCTTAAGTGCGATAGATGTCAAAGGGTTGGCAACATTTCGAAACGGCATGAAATGCCTCTCAACAATATCCTTGAAGTTGAACTCTTCGATGTATGGGGTATTGATTTTATGGGGCCATTTCCATCGTCATTCAACAATCAATACATACTTTTGGCTGTGGATTATGTATCAAAATGGGTTGAAGCAACTGCATTACCCACAAATGATGCCAAAGTGGTTCTACGGTTCTTGCAGAAAAATATTTTTACTCGATTCGGTACACCAAGAGCCATAATCAGTGACAAAGTTACCCATTTTTGCAATAAGCGGTTCACTAAGTTGTTAGCTAAATATGGAGTCAAACACAGGATTGCTACGACTTATCATCCCCAATCGAATGGTCAAGCGGAGGTGTCGAATCGTGAAGTTAAGCAAATTCTGGAGAAAGTGGTGAACCCATCTCGTAAGGATTGGGCAATGAAATTAGACGATGCTTTATGGGCGTATCGCACGACCTATAAGAATCCCATTGGAATGTCACCATATCGCATGGTTTACGAAAAAACGTGTCATTTACCGGTCGAACTTGAACACAATGCATATTGGGCAATTCAGAAATTGAACTTTGATCTCCAAGCTTCTGGCAAGAAAAGAGTGCTTCAATTGAATGAGATGGAGGAATTTCGTCACCAAGCCTATGAAAACGCTAAGCTGTATAAAGAAAAAGTTAAGAGGTGGCATGACAAACGGATAGTTGATCGAAAATTCGAACCGGGACAGGCAGTATTGTTGTTCAACTCCAGATTGCGGTTATTTCCTAGGAAGTTGAAGTCTAGGTGGTTAGGTCCTTTCATTGTCACTGCTGTAGCTCCCCACGGGGCAATTGATGTCGAAGAACCAAACTCAAAGCGCACATTCAAGGTCAATGGTCAGCGACTCAAACATTATTGGGGAGGCGATGTGGATCGACAAGCATCAGTGATTTATCTCTCTTCCCTCGATCAAACTGATGCTTAATACCGCAGAGAAAGTCGGGCTGACGACTATAAACCAAGCGCTCGATGAGAGGCAACCCAATCATGTTACTTTATTGCTTTAATAGATTTAGTGTAGTTAGTAATTTTGTTCTAGTTAGTAGAAGTAGTAGTTCAAATTGTTCATGTTTTGAAATAACTCTTCAAATCTCTCGTAGTTAGACTCATTTATGTTGTTATTCTGTGGAACAGGGGCAAAGACTTGGGGGAATGCATTAGAAGAAGAGACATGCTATTGGGATGGTACCAATTGAAGAAAAGGGGAACAAAGCAAAAATTTTAGAAAAGAGGTTTCTCGCCCCGGCGAGAAAAATACACTAGGGATTCTCGCCCCGACGAGAACCTCTCTGCCAAAACTCGCTCTAGCGTGGAAATTTCTCGCCCCAACCCATTCTTCTCTGTCCATTCTCGCCCCGACGAGATTCTCAGGTATAAAATTCTCGCCCCGGCGAGAATCGCGGAAATCAAACTTTTAAAAACCGATCCCAAGTCAGTTTCTTCAATCCTAAACCCATTCAGCTTCTTCCAACTCCTATTCCTACCTCTCCTAAACCGATCAAACCTTCTCCTCTCTAATCTCTCTTCTAAATTCATCCCTCATCCTACCCACACTTGGATTCCATCTCAAACACATCAAACTCCTCTCCACAATTAAAATCCTAACACGGCTCTAAGTCCATCTCTCGTTCAAAGGAGGAATACTCTGTTTTTCATGCACAATCTACATAAGCTATATCTTTGCATGAACGAGTCCTAGGGTTTGCACTTAATTGAAGAAGCAAGTCAACAAGTTCACCCGCTCAACATACACAAAATCTGTTCCGTTATTCCGTGCCTATGTTAGGTATCCTACATTGGGTACTTTTGTTGCTTCGTTTGAGACAAGTTCATCTGAAATTGGTATTGGGCATTTGAATTTGGTATTTGTATTGGGTAGTTCTGATTTTCGTTGAATTTTGGTTGGACTGTCTAGGTTTCAATTTATTTTACTATCTTCACTTGTGACAATTCTAGATGGAAATTAGTAGAGTTTGAGTTTGGGGGAAGTTTTGTTCATAATTTTGCATAGCAGAGTGTGGGGTTTTAATCTTGCTGCTTCAGAATCTACGATTATTAAGTAGTCAGTAATGGCTCCTAAAAGGCATCGGGGTGAGGGTTCATCTTCAACACCATCCAGGCAATTTGATAGAAGGAAATTTGTCAGTGCAGAGGCAGCAGACATATATGATTCGTATACATCGGGTAAAGCTCTAACTCCCGAGCGCGGTCTCACACTTGACGAAGTGGTAGATGGTGAGATGATGTTACAGATAGTTGAGAGGGGATGGGAGACATTCACCGCCCATCCAGAACCTGCATGTATAGCCATTGTCAAAGAATTCTATGCCAATGCAGAAGACGCGGCTTCATACGAGGTTACAATCCGGGGTAAGAAAGTTTCATTCCGAGCCCAGACGATCAATGAATATTATAACTTGAGGCCGGATGTACGCTGCAGATACACTCAATTTCTTGCGGAGGGACCAAATTTGGAGAAGGTAGTTACTGATTTGTGTAAACCGGGGACGACTTGGATTTCCAGAGGGCCACGTGCAGCAATTTCGTTCCATAGCAAGGATTTGAGTCGTTATGGTAAGGTTTGGTACGCCTTCCTCTCCGCTAAGCTGATGCCATCACAGCATGTGAGTGATGTACCCAAGGAGAAAGCTTTGTTGTTATATGCCATTGTGACGGGAATTGAGATTAATGTGGGAGAGGTGATTGAGGCGTCGATTCGCCGAACATTACGGAGCCTACATAGTCAGGGTGGTTTGCCACACCCTTCTCTGATTTGTGGATTATATCTTCGAGCGGGTGTTCATTGGGGAGCTGAGGAGGCTTTGCAGCAACCATTGCTACTTTTGGACCACCGTCTAATTGCACGATATAAGGAATGGGAAGGCGGTGAGTCGCATCCCCGTGGTTTGGGGTATATCGTTCATTCTCCTTCTGAACATGAGGAGCAGGAAGCTGATGAAGAGGTACCGGGCCCTTCGGCGTCTACTTCTACGGGCAAATCCAAATTCAGCCTTCAATTTCGTGAATTGCAGCGCCTTATCGATTCTCAGCATAAAACCATATTGAGGCAGAATCAACGGTTGACGGATCGACAGGAACATATGTTCGCTTATCAGTAGAGTTGTACGCATACGATCACAAACATGTATTCTAATATGCAACCGTTGATGGATTATGTTCATTTTCCAGAGGCGCAGCCATTGCCAGTTTTTCCACCACCAACCCCAGATGATGATGACGAGTTTGGGCCTACCGCTTGACCTCTCAGGGACGTCCTCTGTTCTTTACTTTCTTTATTTTTTTCGCACAATGAGGACATTGTATCGTTTGAGTTTGGGGGGGGGGGGTTAGTTTAGAATTTGCTCATCTAGTGGCAGTTTAGTTTAGTTTTATTTGTGTTGCATTTTAGTTTTAGTTGTATTGGTTGCATTACTCATATAAAAAAAATTATAAAAAAAATCCAAAAAATTGGTAGTGTAGGATCATATAGTATTGCATTTAGTAGGGGTATTCAAGCAATGCATTAATGGAAATCATTTAGGGATGGCCGATGATGAAACTTGATCAGTTCTAATTTGACTGTTTTTAGTTGTGTTTACTTGAGACCCTTGGTTTTTAATTGCTCATGAATGTGTATTGAAGTAATTAGGAGTTGGTTCTTCTTTGGCGTATTACGTGCTCGCATGAGGATATAAACTGTTATCACTTGTTGGATCGTAAAAAAAAAAGTTGTTGAATAAATACTGCTTCGATGTCTGTCTAAGTGCAATAAAACAAAGAATTATTAAATATAGACAGATAAGAGCAGGTCTTGACTAGTTTGTCTTTGTGGCCGGTGTCATTTGAATAAGTATGCCCTTAGGAGGTGTCTTTACACTCAGCGCCCTAAAATCGTCTGGTTTGGGAGTCGTTGGTTGAAAGTTCTTTACACGGGTGACATTGAATAGCATAATAAAGATGAACATTGCACTAGTCGAGATGTATAACGAGATGGAGCGTAAAACGCACTCGGTAAAAAAAAAGAGAAAAAATGAGAAGACAAGTGAATAGCAGTTGAACTTGAAAGTAAAATCTGTGAACTTATCTTTTTCTGAGCATTATGATACTAAGAGCTGAATTCATATCCTGATTGGTTTAATATGTTTTGCACACACATATGGAAGGGTTGAGAGTAATTCATAACTGATGTAGTTGGCTTGTTGATGGTGCACAAGGTTGAAGTTCTGTTGAATTGGTAGTTACTGATTTCTGAGGCCGAATTTTTATGATGTCTGTTGATTATTTGCTTGAGTATGTGCATTCATGCATATGCATTCATGTAGGTAGTTAGTTTAGATGTTATTTTGGTTTGTTTTGTGTTTTTGCTTGAGGACAAGCAAAGTTTCGAGTTTGGGGGTATTTAATGAGTAGGTTTTGACCTACGTGTTTGATACGTTCTTGGCTTAATTCTTTACATTATTTAAGTGTTTTTAGTATCTTTTTATTTGTTTTCGTTCTTCTTTTGTAGGTAGAGGCTAGATGCAGGTTAGAAGAAGAAAAAGTAGCTGGGTGCAGGGCAACCGGTGAGGACTTTTGTGAAGAACTTCTCGCCGAGGCGAGAATGCGGCTGAAGGAAATTAAAAGATTTGTCAGCATTCAGTTAGTTGGAAAGGTTAAAGCTAACAAGGATTCTATCTACCATTCTGATGAGGAGGCTTATGAGGATATAAATAGGAGATAACACACTAGATAAGGGGACGAAAAAAACCCGCAGAGATTGAGTTTTCAGAGCTGAGCAAGGAGATTGAAGATCAAGTCAAGCATCGTGAGGAATTCAGATTGGAGGACTAGAGATTACATTGAGTTTTCTTTTAGTCTTTTATCCTTAATTTGTAATTAATTATGATGACTTATTTTGGAATTCTAGTTTTTATTGTCAATATGAACTAAATCCTTAATTAAGACTACAATTGAACCAGTTACACTTATGAATTAATTATCTATTTGATTTCAGTTATTCAATCAATTTGAGTTGTCTATCTTATTCTTTACTTATTGATTAATTGTTTGGCCGACAATTAGCAGAATATTCTAGGTGAATTCGGGAGATACAATCTAGGGTTGGAATTGGATGAGATAGCATGTATTCTTAATTATTTGCATGTGTTGAATAATTAGGATTGTGAAGTGAATAGGAATATTTCTTTGCTGCATGTAACAATTGGGAATTGAAGCGTAATAAATTTAATCCTTTGGTTTTGCATAGGAATATCGCAGAGTTAATTGGATTATATAGATTTATTTGATCACTTGGAAAAGGGCATTTAAATACAAATTGAATTCCTGTTAACAACTCCATTGAAGTGAATAATTAGAATACGTAGATAGATTGGTTTATGATATATAACTGGGGATATTGTAGTCTTAATCTTTTTAAATTTGAATTTCAACCTTTGTGATTATTGTCAGTGTTAGTGTTAATTAAATTAGTTTCAATCAATACTCAAATTGCGACTGTTTAATAGAATAGCCATAATCTAAATTGACAGTTGGAGATATTAAGCATAATAATTCTTGTGGGTTCGACACTCTATCTTATCACTTTATTACTTGTTGATCGTGTATACTTGCACGTAATTATTGATTGTGAAATCGGACAAAAACATAACCCCAGAAGGATACTGGAAGGTCGGTAAAACTCATCATGGAACGAACCATGTCCAATAATGTTCGATTTCTCCTTTCAGATACACCATTTAACTGTGGCGTCCCTGGTGGAGTCCATTGTGAGATTATACCATTTTCTTTGAGACAATTGAGAAACTCATTGGTTAAGTATTCCCCTCCTCGATCCGATCGAAGAATCTTAATACTCTTACCAGTTTGCTTCTCTACTTCACTTCTGAATTCTTTAAACTTTTCAAACGATTCAGATTTGTATTTCATTAAATACACATATCCAAATCTAGAATGATCATCAGTGAAAGTAATAAAATAAGAATACCCTCCTCGTGCATTCGTTGCCATAGGTCCATATACGTCTGTGTGTACCAACACTAATAACTCTATAACTCTTTCTCCTTTTCCACTAAAAGGGGATTTAGTCATCTTACCCATGAGACAAGATTCACAAGTTGGATATGATTCGTAATCAGATAGCTCTAAAAGCCCATCTTTATGCAACTTGGTTAATCTTGTTTCATTGATATGACCGAGTCTATAGTGCCACATAAAGGTATAATTAACATCATCTCTTTTTCTTTTCTTAGTTTGTTCAATTTGAAGTATATTTTCATGCAAGTCAAGTATGTAAAGTCCATTCAGTAAATTGCCAACACCATATAAAACATTTTTATTATAAATAGAACAACTGTTGTTCTTTATTATAATATCAAAACCATCCATATCTAATATAGAAATTGAAATAATGTTTCTAATGAGTGTTGGAACATAATAACAATTATTTAAGCTAATGGACTTGCCCGTACGCAATGCTAAACAATAAGTTCTTACAGCTAATGCAACAACCTTTGCTCCATTTCCCACTCGTAGGATGACTTCATCCTTGTTCAGCTTTCTACTTCTGCTTAGTCCTTGCATATTATTACATATGTGAGAACTACAGCCGGTATCCAATACCCAAGTAGAATTTTGATTTTCAGAAAAATTAATTTCAATCATGAACAAACCTAGATCGGAAGTCGAAGCTTCTCCTATCTTCTTTTGGTCCGCAAGATACTCCTTGCAGTTCCTCTTCCAGTGTCCTGACTTATTGCAATGGTAGCAAATTCCTTTGCTATCTAGATCAGGTTTCTTTTTATCCTTTCCTTTCGCCTTGCCCTTAGCCTTCTTGTTTTTCTTCTTTTCAGAAGATACCTTGGGCCTCTTCCTTTTCTTGAAAGAATCATCCTCTAGTAAGACTTGGTTCTTGTTAGATGAGAAGTGACCTTCAGCAATTTTCAACATTTAAGTAACTCAGGCAAGCTGACGTCCAACTTATTCATGTGAAAATTCACAACAAATTGTGAGAAGGTGTCCGGGAGTGACTGTAAGATCAAATCTTGACTTAACTCCCCATCCATCACGAACCCAAGCTGTCCAAGTTGTTCAATCAGATTGATCATCTTAAGGACATGAGTCTTAACGGCAGTGCCCTCGGTCATACGAGATCAGAAGAGCTCCTTAGATATCTGATATCTAGCAGTCTTACTTTGCTCACCATACAACTCTTTGAGGTGCAACAATATAGTAGGAGCATCCATAGTTTTATGCTGATGCTGAAGCTCGTTACTCATGGATGCGAGCATGATGCATTGAGCCAAAATTGCATCATCTTGCCACTTTTTGAAAGTAGCAATCTCTTCCTCAGAGGCTGTTTATGCAACATTTGCAGGGACTGACATATTTAGGACATAAGAAATCTTTTCAGCAGTGAGAACAATTCTCAAATTCCTTAACTAGTCTGTGTAATTCGGTCTTGTCAGTTTGTCAGCATCAAGTATGCTACACATTGATAGTGAGTTTGACATTTTTAAATTCTGCATGTGAAATAGACAATATTTTAGCATACATTCATTTAATTAATACCAAAATAAATTAGATCTTTATTTTAAATTGGTATCTCTCACTTTTGCATCAAACTATATTACCCTCATTATATAGTTCGGCAATTCTAATTAAAGATTTGCTAGTGAGACTAAGGATCCCATTTCAAATGTATATAGCCTTATGGTGACACAACAAACGATATATAAATAAATAGGTAGACAACTATTGTCAATTACATTACTATATAATTCCTTTCATTTTGCCTCTTAGATTATTTTGATCAAGTGGCGACACATCCGAATCAAAATTATCTAAGTTAAGTCCATCCTAGCACTTCCATATATGTGAAGAGAAAAATACCGTCCTTGTGGTGACACAACAAAACAGTAATGTTCAATTCCTTAATAAGCATCAAATGTGATAAGGTAACATCTTAAATATTTAATACTTGCCTTGTGGTGACACAACAAACTCATATTAAATATTTAATACTCTATTGCTTTACCATGCTAGAAGGCGACGTTCGATATTCCGAATATCTTTGAACGCTTAGGACTTAATATAATTTCTTTGAGGGGTTTATTATAAGTCTCATCTTGTTTAGCGCGCATGCATATATATATATATATATATATATATATATATATATATATAATAGGCGTCATATTATTTGACATGCGAAACATGTTGGAAATATATAATATATATATAGTAATCATGCACATATAGAATACTATATTCTACCCGGATTGATTATGGACTTTTATTCTAGTTTGGTTCACTAGAGCCACCAAGTGAACCAAAAGGTCAAACCTAGGGTGCAAGAATTAAATTTAAATATAACTATTACATTTAAACTCGGGCTCCATTACAAACGGGTCTTCAAGCGCTCCTTGCTCCTTTGTCTCCAATTCTTCAAAATTAATTCTAATTAGTCCTATTACATAAACTATTTACAATAAATAGAAACCTTGATCAGCAGTTTAGGGGGAGTACATAGGAGGGAGATAAAATTTACATTAAGAAAAATTAGAGAAGACGAAGTACGCAGACTGTTGCCTCTTTTTTAATCTTTAGTAACAGAGCTCTAACGCACGCAAGTATACATGGTCAACAAGTAATACAGAGGAAGTAGAGTATCGTCCCACAGAGAAAGTGCCAACTTAAATCACTATGCATCAGTTCTAACACTATATTTATTTGCCTAAACTAATGACTTGATTGTGTTAACAAAAATTATTTCTAAATCAATTAACAACTAGAGATGCAAATACTAACGGAATATATCAAATTTAGAATTAATGGGATCCTAACTTCATTTAATAGTTCATCTAATTACCTCTATCATGCTAGTAAGTTCACATACCACAGAAAAGTAGCCAAGGACACTAAAATAGACATAACCATTTGTCAATGTATTATGACCTACTTACATAATATCCATACTCAATAGACACCATGTAATCACCACTATAACCAAAATCACTATATTTTATGTAAAATTGCAATTATATTGATTTAAAGCTCAAACCCTTACTTTGACTCTTACGGTAAAACAGTATATTTCTATCTGATTCACAAAATATTAAGCTATCCAATTAAGCCTCATATTCGCAAGCTATCCTGATTACAATCCATACTTATATGTTATTTTTCAATTCCATACAAGCACTAAAAACGAATGGTGATCAAGCATTCATACATGCAAAACAATCATGATAGAAGTTCCTTATGATACGCAAAACAATATAACAATCAAGTTTATAATTAGACTACATATTAAAATCCATTAGAATCCCATAATGGAGATTAGTTCATGACTGAACCAAAAGCCATTATGGGATCAAAATTAAACATGGAGAATAAACAATCAATTGAAGTAAGAAGAAGTAGATTGATCAAACCCAATTGAGGAATAAAATCCAAAGTAAGCTTAAACCCACATCAAAATCCAGCTCTTGAACAATAATAATCCATTGTAAAACTCCACAAAAAACTAACTCTAGAAAAGTAGAATAATCCTAATAAAAGTCTCCAAGTTCCTTCTTAAGGTTTCCTTCTATCTGTCTGATCAATCATCCTTCAATCCTCTTCCAAGTTGGCTTCTTTTTTCTCATCCAGCCGCACATCAGCAACCAAATTCATGCCCTAGCGCCTCTGGCACTATAGTAGTGCTAATCCTAGCACCTCTGGCGCTAGGTCATGTCCTCATATTTACAAAAATGCCATCAAGTGTGCTTTAAGCTCCAAATTTACCCTTTTGCCCCTCCAGCTCCAATCCTACAATAAACTAACACAAAAACGAATAAAATAATACTAAAAAAACACTTAAAGACCACAATAATTAAGTCTAACAAGACCTGATTCGTAGGTATAAAACCCACTCATCAAATACCCCCAAACTTAACCAATTGCTTGTCCCCAAGCAATGCAATGATGCAAATACAAATTAACTATCATGCCTACGAATTAACAATCAACCAACATAGTATCCAACATCAGGCCTCAAAGATATCATACAGTACTTAAGCAGAACCTCTAACCAATGCAAAGTGTCTAACTTTAATCAATTAGTTAAGTTACACCTGTCATCACCCATGTTGTGCGTGTGTGAATATCAACCATTCTAATCAATCACAATTCAAATCAATCACATAATTAACTTCTTAGAGGAAAACTTGCAATTTTAACTCAATTCTACCTGTGAACACAACCAATTCAACTGATTCAAACAATCACTAAGCATAGGGGTATCACGAAGGTTATTTAACACATTTAAATCCTTTTTAAACCCTTCCCTAAGAATTCAAACAAATTTTTTTTCTCTTTAGTGAGTGCATTTTATGCTCCATCTCACTTTTTTTTGAACGAGTGCGTTTTACGCTCCCTCTCGTTGCATGTGTTTATGAGTGAGTGCGTTTTACGCTCCATCTCAACCCACCACATGATCCATTCTTTAATTGGGAAAGGTTCAAAATTTTCAAAATTTTTTTTTTACACCCCACGATTCCCCCAAACTTAGATTTTTGCCTGTTTTTGATTTAATGGACGTTTCATCGATATTATCAAGTTTTAACCCAAATCTTCCACCAGAAGAAAATTATGCAACAATTTGAATTAAATTGATCAAAACAATTGATTATGTGCTTTCCTAGCTAACAAGAGTTTCAGACAAGTTCAACTTCACTTCCTAATCAAAGTCATCACTAAGCACTAGTTTTCAATTCTTCTTAAGTTAAAACCATGAAACCAGTCTTATTATTGGCCACATTAGATACTATATCAATTTATGCTTAATTCATAAAACTAGATGCATAACACAACCTAAAATGCAATGTAACTACCATGCAACAAGTCTAAACACAATGAAACATAACAATCTATATGCATGAAAACAAAAAACTACCCCCCAAACTGAACAAGACAATGTCCTCATTGAAAAATAAAAAGAAATTAAGAACAGAGGACTCCCCTGATGAAGCACTACTCATCATCACTGCCATCGGCAGCGTCAGCATCATCATTATCCGCATCTGGCGGCGAGTCAGGTGGTGGGTAAATAGACAGAGGAGGAGGTGGTGGAAACTGGAATGGTCCTGCTGAAGGATTCAACCGCCCAAACATATCCGCCAAAGCTGTAGAACAATTAACATTATACGCATAAATCTCTGCCTGGCACTGAGCAAGTCGACTCTGCTACCGAGTCATATGATCAAAGCCCCTCTGAATCGATCTGGCCACTAAGTCTATCCATCTAGTATGGTGCCGAAGGTCCTGTCGGATAGTCTCAACTACAGTGGGGGCTTGAACCGGATCCTCAACAGGTGGTGGTTGCTCCTGCGGCTGCTGCTGTGGCTGCTGCTATGACTGCTGCTGTGGTAGAATGAAGCCTAAGCCCCTCGGGTGCGATTCACCTCCACCCCATACTCTGTACCGTACCATCGCAGCATGGTCAATTGAAGGCAATGGGGCCTGCATGAGTTCATCTTTATCCCACTAGACCCCAGCACGACGGCACAAATCTGTGACTAATGAAGGATGAGGCAATCCACCCGTGGTGCTACCCTCAAGCGCATGCACAATAGATTCATGAATTACCTCCCCAACATCCACTGACTTTCCTGTGTCTATGCAAAATAATAGGGCCGCCCGCTGATTAATCACATCGCTCATATGACGGCACGACATCATCTTAGCACAAATAAAAGCATGCCACGCTTTTTTATATCTGCTCAACTTGGATGAAGGGAAATGCATGGCTTCTTGTTGGTCAGTCAACTTCCATTCTGTCCTTGGCTCACAGAGGGCTGCTATGATCTCAGAATAGTCCAAATCCTGTTGCATGTATTTCGTATAGCCATCTCTGTGAATCTTTTGTAACCCATAATACGCGTTGATTGCTTTGCGCCCTACGTTTACTCCCTTACCTCGAACCATCACCAGATTCCCATTAGATTCTTTAGCATTGGCATAAAATTCCTTTACAATTTCAACTGCAGTTGGCTCAGGTTGCGCAGTAAATGTCATCCAATTACGGCTGCGTATCATGTGAACTAATTCCCCATCTACCCGCTCAATAGGTAGCAACTCACGCTCAGGAATTAGGGACTTCCCTGACGACCAGTTTTTATACCTGTCGGACGCTTGAGGGCTAACAAATTTCTTCTTATCATATTTCACAACAGCTGACGAACCTGAGCTTTCCCCTCTATGTCTTTTGGGAGCCATTAATAACCAATTAAGCACAATCAAGACCCAAAACAACTCAAAACTTCGTCGGGGCAAACTGTCGAACACTTGGTATGCACACTTTATAAACCCTTGTACAATAGCTCCCCCAAACTTAGAGTGACCCAATCAAGTACAATGTAATCTTCCACAACTTGCAAGCATAAAGACAGACAATTGAAGGTTTAACCCAATCCCAATTGAGCCAACACAAACTCAATTGGGTTCACAATCAAAACCAAGGATTTACTCCAAATACTAGCAATTCAATCTCTAGCCAACAATTTCAAGTTCTAATTGCTCAATAATGTAAAACTTACTTGAAATTGGAAATACCCATGTGTAGAATCTTCAATCCTGTTTGGCTATGAAATAAAGTTCCTTGATTGCACAAGATGTGTGTCGGCAATGGGTTTAATTGTGGATGATGATTTGTTGGAGCTTGGTTGGGAGAAAGTAGCATCAATCGGCAACAATGGAGAAAGGAGAGGAGAAGCGGCAGTTTTGGATGGTGAATGAGTGAGAGAGGCTGCCGACTTGGGGAAAAGAAAGAGATTAAATGTTATTGTGGGTAGCCTAGGGTTTTTTTTTTTAAATTCCGGGTTGAGCGCTCTAAGCATTGGGTTTTGTAAAGGGAGAGCGCTTTAGGCGCTTGAATTTTAACCGCACACTGTGATGCAGCGCCGCTAGCGCTTGGCCAAGCTTGAACATAGCGCCTAAAGCGCTTGTCCAGACTTAAATTGAGCGCTGTAGGCGCTTGGACCTTACTTAGCCAATTTTTCAGCCTCTTCATGCGAATATCTGCAACCAAATAAACCCAAAGTCCAAGATTAGTTGTAGAGAATGAAAACTAGAGAAGGAGAACAAGGAGGTTACAAAGTGATTGACTAAACATAAAACAACGAATTAAAACTCTGGGTTGCCTCCCAGACAACGCTAAGTTATAGTTAATTAGCTTGACTGTCTCTGAATCTCATGTCTCAAAAAGGATTAAGGTGACTTTCTGTCTGTCCACCTCATCCCCAAAGTAATGCTTCAACCTTTGTCCATTCACTTTGAATGACTGGTCTGGGAATTTATCGTATACTTCAATCGCACCATGCGGAAAGACCGTCTTCATTGTGAATGGTCCTGACCATCTTGATTTCAGCTTCCTGGGAAAAAGTTTATGTCTGGAGTTGAAAAGTAAAACCCTTTGTCCCGGTTTAAATGTTCTTTCTATGATCTTACGATCATGCCATTTCTTCACCTTCTCCTTGTACAGCTTCGAGTTTTCATAAGCCCTTAGTCAAAATTCGTCCAACTCATTGATTTGGAGTAAACGCTTCTCCCCTGCAGCTGTCGAATCAAAGTTCAACTTTCGAATTGCCCAATACGCCTTGTGCTCTAGCTCCATAGGGAGATGACAAGCTTTTCCATAAACCAGCTGAAACAGTGACATGCCCAACGGAGTTTTGTACGCAGTCCTATATGCCCATACAACATCATCTAGCTTCAAAGACCAATCCTTCCTCATCGGATTTACAATTTTTTTGAGGATTCTTTTAACTTCCCGATTGGATACTTCAACTTGGCCGTTCGTCTGTGGGTGGTAAGCTGTAGCAATACGATGGTTCACCCCATACTTAGCCAACAAAGCTGTGAACTGCCTGTTGCAGAAGTGACTACCTTCATCACTAATAATAGCCCTCGGAGTCCCAAATCTAGTGAAGATACTTCGATGTAAAAACTTCAAGACTACCTTGGCATCATTTATTGGGAGTGCTGCCACTTCTACCCATTTTAACATATAGTCAACTGCTAGCAAGATGTAGAGATTACCGCACGAAGACACAAAAGGGCCCATGAAATCAATCCCCCACACGTCGAAAACTTCTACTTGGAGGATTGTATTCAAAGGCATTTTATTCCTCTTTGAAATATTACCCACTCTCTGACATCTATCGCACCGCTGAACAAAACTGTAAGCATCTTTAAAAATTGTCGGCCAGTAGAATCCTGCTTGTAGTACTCTAGCCGCTGTTCTCTCTCCTCCATAGTGACCTCCATATACAGAAGAATGGCAATCTTGTAAAATTCCCTCGGTCTTACTATATGGGATACACCTTCTTATTATTCGATCCGCACACTGTTTAAACAAATACGGCTCATCCCATATATACCATTTAACATCATGCAGGAACTTTTTCTTTTGATGCCCTGCCAAGTCAGAAGGTATCATCTTACTCACCAAATAATTCACGTGGTCTGCAAACCATGGCACTTCCCCTTGCACCACAAACAACTGCTCATCTGGAAAGGATTCATTAATTTCAACTGTACCGTCTATCTTCCTTTCCCGCTGCTCTAGTGGAGATAAGTGGTCTGCCACTTGGTTTTCAGTCCCCTTTCTCTCCTTGATTTCCAAATCAAACTCCTGCAATAGTAATATCCATCTGATCAATCTGGGCTTTGCATCCTTCTTTGACACTAGATGTCGAATTGCCGAGTGATCCGTATACACTATCACCTTTGTGCCTATCAAATATGACCGAAATTTATCAAAGACACACACCACTGCCAATAACTCTTTTTCTGTGGTGGTGTAATTTAATTGTGCATCCGTAAGGGTCTTGCTGGCATGGTATATCACATGAAACATCTTCTTTTTCCTTTGCCCCAAAACAGCCCCTACTGTGTAATCAATGGCATCACACATCAGCTCAAATGGCAATGCCCAATCTGGTGCTGTGATAACTGGTGCTGAAGTTAATTTTCTCTTTAAGTGCTCAAAAGCCCTCATGCAAGCCTCATCGAATTTAAACTGTGCATCCTTCTCCAATAAACTGTACAATGGTTTAGTTATCTTGGAGAAGTCCTTGATGAATTTGCGGTAGAAGCCTGTATGTCCAAGAAAACTGCGGACACCTCTTACAGACGTAGGTGGAGGTAAATTCTCAATCGTTTCCAGCTTTGCCCTGTCCACCTCAATTCCTTTCTGTGAAACTTTGTGCCCCAGTATGATTCCTTCTTGTACCATAAAATGGCACTTCTCCCAATTCAGTACCAGATTTGTTTCAACACATCTCTTTAAAACCATTACCAAATTTTCAAGGCATAAATCGAAAGAATCACCAAATACCGAGAAATCGTCCATGAATACCTCAACATTCTGTTCGACCATGTCTGAAAAAATTGCTGTCATACATCTCTGAAAGGTGGCTGGAGCATTGCACAACTCGAAAGACATCCTTCTGAAGGCAAAAGTGTCGTATGGACATGTAAAAGTAGTCTTTTCCTGGTCTTCTGGAGCTATCACAATCTGATTGTAGCCTGAATACCCGTCCAGAAGGCAATAATACTCATGACCAGCCAGTCTGTCCAACATCTGATCGATAAACGGAAGTGGAAAATGGTCCTTCCTTGTAGATTCTCCACCCTGTTACTGTTCGCGTTGGGATCAGCTCGTTATTCTCATTGGTGACAACGGTCATTCCACCCTTCTTTGGTACGCACTGCACAGGGCTCACCCATGAACTGTCCGAAATTGGGTAGATTATTCCCGCATCCAGCCCTTTCAGAATCTCTTTCTTAACCACTTCTTTCATTATAGGATTTAGCCTTCTTTGCTGTTCAACCGTCGGCTTGCTACCATCTTCTAGTAGAATCTTATGCATGCAAAAAGAAGGGCTTATCCCCTTGATATCGGCTATGGTCCATCCAATAGCTGATTTAAACTCTCTAAGCATTCGTAGCAGTTTTTCCTCCTGAAAAGATGTTAGTGTAACGAATGCAATTTTTATGATTGAATAAAAAAAATTTATTGAGTTATATAAATATTTTTATTGAGTTAAATATGGGTATTTATTGAGTTTAATAATGTTAAATATTATTTGAATGTGATTTGTTATGTTTATTCTAATTTAATTTAATGATTAAATTAGATGATGAAAAGGTTTATTTGAACAAATAATTTATTTGAATAAGAGAATTTATTATTGTTATTTGTTAAATGAAATTATTATTTGAGTTAATTATATTTAATTGAATTTATTTAATAATAAGTTCAATTGAATTAAATGTGTGACATTTTAAACTATATGTTATATTGGTTTATTAAAATAAATGAAAGGAGTTTTAATTTAGTTTTTTCCAAACTAGGCCTTATGACCTTTGGTTGGAAAAATGAGTTATTTTAATTGTGTTTTACCAAACAAGACATAAGAATAATAGGTTATTTTTATTAGTGTTTACCAAACATAGCCTTATGGCTTTTGAATTTTATAACTGATGAATTGAGATAGATTATACGTTATTATTATTTAAAACAACAGTTGTTATTTTTTTAAAATCATCAGTTTTTATTTTGTAAAAGTACGTCAGTTGAAAGAAAAGAAAAGAGAAGAACAGAGAGAAAAGAGAAAGAAGAGAGTTTTGAGAAAAGAGAGAGTTCTGTGAAATTTGAGAAAGAAGAGAGTTTGAGAATTTTGAAAAGAAGATATTGAAGGTAGAAGTTCAAGCTAGGAGAGTGTTAATCAAGCTTCTCTTTTAATCAAATAGAAGGTATAATACTCTTCTCTGTATTTTATTATTTGGTTCTCTGTAAAAATATTCATTTGCTTAATATGTGATTTTTTTGATTATAATTGATAGCTATGTGAATTAGATGATTACGTGATGTTTATATGATGATTAAAACTCTATTTGAAGGTTTTAATTCATGAAAATATATTTTAGAATTTAATTTTAGTTTTACAGAGCTTTGTTTTATGAAAATGGCAAAAACATAGTTATTTTATAAAACAGTGGAATTTCTTGCTTTAATTGGTTTAATTTGTGTTCTATAATTGTTAAATTGATTAGAAACATGTTGGGTAATTGTTTTCTAGCATATATGATGTCTGGGTATATTTAGTTTGTGTACTGGATGGTAGAATTCGGAAAATTTGGCCAAATTTGGCCTAAGTTTTCACTGTTCGCGAACTGCAGGAGACGACTGCCGGGTGTCTCGCCCCGGCGAGAAAATAAGCTGTTAAACTTCGCCCCGGCGAGAAATTTGTTAAGGAAAACTTCGCCCCGGCGAGAGCTCGCCCCGGTGAGAAAATTTAAAAGGGAATTCTCGCCCCGGCGAGAATCACTGCTGGATAAAAAAAAAAAAATTTATTATTATGTATTCTTTTCTTGATAGCTATGATGTATCATTGTATGCATAATTAAACTGTTATATATGTGACTAAAGTATGGTCAAGATGGTTGCTAAACTAGTACTTGTTGACTATGGTATGCTAAATGAGATACTATAATTAGGTAAAAGGAACCTAAAGTGAGTATAAATTTTGTAACTAATTTATGTTACCATTTTATAATTAATTGTATAGGTTGATTTAAGGATCGTGAATTATTTAATTTGTAATCTACGCTTGAGGCAAGTTTTCTTTCTTTAAACTTGTTAAATTATTACAGCAAGTTATTTATTTCTTAAGCTTGTTATTATTTCAACAAGTTTACTTCCTTTGAGTGAATTAATTAACCTTAGCTTATTGTTATTCAAGCAAGGCTGATATCATGTTGAGTAATTATATTTTGTTCCAGATATTATTTATTCAGTTATTGATTATCATTCAAACTTCGAATATAAACTTTATTGAAGAACTAGACTAGCAAACCATTATTGATTCAGCTAGTCCTTAGTTGATGAGCGTTTAAAAAAAAACTTAGATTATCTAAACTTGTTCCAAGCCAAGTTCCTTTTGGTAAGGACTCTTATAATAAACTGAGATGAACAACCCTAACATAGGGGATTATTACGCTTAGCGTTAAAATGGTTGTGCACAATACATTGTACAAAGGGCTGATCCCCCTGAGTACGAGATGAAGGTCCATTTATAGTCTTTAAGACTGTTAAAGGTTACGGTAAAAAAAAAATACTTGTTAACCTAGGACATAGTTCGAGGTCTTGAGACCCTCAGATATATTCAAACTTTGATTACTTATTGATTAACTTCAGAAAATCATTGCTTCTCATTTGAACTCTATTTCAATTAAAAGTTATTGTTATCATTCTTGTGGGCAATTGTTTGCTCACTCTTGCACTAAACATTTCAGCTAAGCCCGAGAAGCAGGACGAGCCGTCCACCAGTAAGGGCAAGGGCAAGATGCAGAAATAGTTCTAGATTTATTATTTAATTGATGAACATTTGTACCAGACTTGTTTTAGACTATATTTTTTTTTATTTCCGCATTTGATGTATTAAGGTTGTGGTGACCTGGGATTTTTTTTAATTATTGATGTAACCCGGTTTGGGAGATGATTAATTAAGTTTATTTTAATTGCTTAATTATGGGTAGTTAGATGTGAATGAATGGGATAGTGAACACCAAATCAGGGGGAATTGAGTACCCATATTTGGGGGTGTCACAGTTAGTGCAGAAGAAATTATCACAGGTAGCTTTGAATCTTTATTTAAAAATGCGTACCTGAGATGTTCTGGAAGTGGTTTAAGTTCAAGTTCGGGAGGTGTCTCAAGAGATGGTTTCAACTTTACCGATGTCTCTCCCGCTTTCATAAGTGGCTCGATAGGTGTTCTGAATTTTCTGGATTTGGGGGTGGTACCCAGATATTGCACAAGTTCGGCACATTCTTCATCCTCCAAATCTGAATTTTCAGCAATCACTCTCTGTAGTGATTCATAGCCTAACAAACTCTCAACTTCATCATGCACTATACTCTCCACCAAGTCAACTCTGAAACATTCTTCTTCATCGGTTGGGAGCTTCATTGCCTTGAAGACGTTAAACTTCACCTCCTGATCATGTACCCGCATTGTAAGCTCCCCTTTCTGCACGTCTATCAAAGTCCTCCCCGTGGCTAGGAATGGTCTCCCTAGTATGATTGGTATATTTTTGTCCTCCTCATAGTCCAAGATGATGAAGTCCGCCGGAAAGATAAATTTGTCCACTTTTACCAGTACGTCCTCCACTATCCCCCGTGGATACGTGATAGATCTATCAGCTAGCTGCAGGGAAATATTTGTTGGCCTTGGTTCCGGCAATCCCAACTGACTGAATACAGACAAAGGCATCAGGTTGATACTTGCCCCAAGATCACACAAACATTTATCGAAGCTCATCTTTCCGATCGTGCATGGAATTGTGAAACTGCCCGGATCTTTCAGCTTTGGAGGTAATTTACGCTGAAGCACTGCACTGCATTCCTCCGTCAAGGCCACTGTCTCAAATTCGTCTAACCTTCTCTTCCTTGACAGTATACCCTTCATGAACTTTGCATAACTTGGCATTTGTTCCAATGCCTCCGCGAAGGGTATGTTGATCTGCAGCT
The DNA here is from genome assembly GCA_034770075.1 of Aralia elata. Classification (NCBI taxonomy): domain Eukaryota; kingdom Viridiplantae; phylum Streptophyta; class Magnoliopsida; order Apiales; family Araliaceae; genus Aralia; species Aralia elata. The sequence goes on from CM068379.1 coordinate 32,161,668, forward strand.
TCTTAAAAACCTCCAAAAACTTACTGAACTATTTATCTTCCCTCTGTTTGTTCAATCTTTGCGGATACGGAACCTGAGGGTGAACTTGTGGTACTGTAGTCACGGGCTTCTTATCTGAACTCGCTTTCTCCTTCTCCACTTGCTGCGACTTGGACTCATCTTTTTTCTCTTTCTGATCAGCCTCAATTTCTTTCTCAGTTTCAACCTCAGTGTCATCCCCTTGTAAACTAGGTGCTACAGTACCAGGTATAGTTCCTGCATATTGCTTTCCCGATCTTAGTGTTATAGCCTGACATTGTTCTTTACCCTCTCTCCGTGGATTTGCCTCTGTGTTACTTGGCAATGAACCCTGGGGCCTATTGTTAAGCATAGTCGCCATTTGCCCCATTTGAGTTTCCAGATTTTTAATAGCCACTGCCTGGCTTTTGATCATCACCTCCGTATTTGCCATGTACTTTAACATCATCTCCTCCATTTCTGATTTCTTTTCTTGCTGAGGTGTATTTGGAGTCTGATGTTGTTGGTGTTGAGAAAATCCCGGTGGAAAAGGTGGTCGTGGAGCAAACTGTTGCTGTGCTAGCTGAGATGGAAACTGTTGATTCTGCTGAAACTGTTGTTGCTGATTTCCTTGATTATTTGACCAACTAAAGTTTGGATGATTGTGGTTGTTGGGGTTGTATGTGTTCTGAAACTATCCTTGGTCTTTCCTATAACTGTTCACATACTTCACCGACTCCGAGCTGATAGCACATTGATCTGTTGAGTGTGACCCCGCACAAATCTCGCATATGAAGGCAACTGACTTGACTTTGCTTTCTGACAACGACTCTATTTTCTTCGCCATAGCCGCCATCTGTGCTGACAACTGAGTAATAGCATCCACTTCCAACAAACCTGCAACCCTGGGCTGTGACATTCTGGCTGTAGGGTTTTGAAAATCATTCGCTGCCATAGTTTCAATAAGGTTATAAGCTTCATCATAGCTCTTTGCCCCTAAAGCTCCTCCTACAGCTGCGTCTACCATTTGCCTCGACTGCCATCCCAAACCATTATAAAATGTGTTGATCACCATCCAATCTAGCATCCCATGGTGCGGACATTTCCTTAGCATCTCCTTGTACCTATCCCAAGCCTCCTATAAGGATTCACTCTGTTGTTGCTCGAACTGAGAAATGCTCTCCTCATTTTTACAGTTTTAGCCATTGGGAAAAACTTGGCTAAGAACTTCTGTGCTAGGTCCTCCCATGTAGTAATTGATTCTGAAGGCAAAGAATGAAGCCAACTTCTCGCTCTATCCCTCAATGAGAATGGAACAGTCTTAGTCAGATGGCATCCTCCGTCACCCTGTTGTATCTAAATGTATCACAAATTTCAATGAAACTCAAAAGATGCTCATTAGGATCGTCTGTAGCAGCACCCGCAAACTGGACCGAATTCTGCACCATTTGAATGGTGCCCGGTTTTATCTCAAAAGTGTTTGCTGTTATCGCCGGTCTGACTATGCTAGACTGCAGTTCATTAATATTCGGCATAGAATAGTCCCGCAAAGCTTTATGCTCCTCTCTTCGCTCTTCTGCCATATTCGGAATAGTTCCTTCCAACTGTGCTTGTAAATTTCTGCGCACTCTTGCTTTCCAACCTCTGCCGTCAATATTATCTTGTGCTGGTGTCAATTCTGAGTTGGATGATCGTCTGTGCATAAAATTCTACAAGTACCTGAAGCCAAAACAAAAACAAAAATAGAAATGAGAAAAGATTAGATTTGTCAAAGTCAAACAATATAGCTTAAAACTGATGACAATAATAAAAATCTAAACGCCTATCCCCGACAACGACGCCAAAAACTTGTTGCCTCTTTTTTAATCTTTAGTAAAAGAGCTCTAACTCACGCAAGTATACGTGGTCAACAAGTAATACAGAGGAAGTAGAGTATCGTCCCACAGAGAAAGTGCTAACTTAAATCACTATGCATCAGTTCTAACACTATATTTATTTGCCTAAACTAATGACTTGATTGTGTTGACAAAAATTATTTCTAAATCAATTAACAACTAGAGTTGCAAATACTAACGGAATATATCAAATTTGGAATTAATGGGATCCTAACTTCATTTAATAGTTCATCTAATTACCTCTATCATGCTAGTAAGTTCACATACCACAGAAAAGTAGCCAAGGACACTAAAATAGACATAACCATTTGTCAATGTATTATGACCTACTTACATAATATCCATACTCAATAGACACCATGTAATCACCACTATAACCAAAATCACTATATTTCTATGTGAAATTGTAATTATATTAATTTAAAGCTCAAACCCTTACTTTGACTCTTACGGTAAAACAATATATTTCTATCTGATTCACAAAATATTAAGCTATCCAATTAAGCCTCATATTCGCAAGCTATCATGATTACAATCCATACTTATATGTTATTTTTCAATTCCATACAAGCACTAAAAACGAATGGTGATCAAGCATTCATACATGCAAAACAATCATGATAGAAGTTCCTTATGATACGCAAAACAATCTAACAATCAAGTTTATAATTAGACTACATATTAAAATCCGTTAGAATCCCATAATGGAGATTAGTTCATGACTGAACCAAAAGCCATTATGGGATCAAAATTAAACATGGATAATAAACAATCAATTGAAGTAAGAAGAAGTAGATTGATCAAACCCTATTGAGGAATAAAATCCAAAGTAAGCTTAAACCCACATCAAAATCCAGCACTTGAACAATAATAATCCACCGTAAAACTCCACAAAAAACTAACTCTAGAAAAGTAGAATAATCCTAATAAAAGTCTCCAAGTTCCTTCTTAAGGTTTCCTTCTATCTGTCTGATCAATCATCCTTCAATCCTCTTCCAAGTTGGCTTCTTTTTCCTCATCCAGCCGCACATCAGCAACCAAATTTGTGCCCTAGCGCCTCTGGCGCTATAGTAGTGCTAATCCTAGCACCTCTGGCGCTAGGTCATGTCCTCATATTTACAAAAATGCCATCAAGTGTCCTTTAAGCTCCAAATTTACCCTTTTGCCCCTCCAGCTCCAATCCTACAATAAACCAACACAAAAACGAATAAAACAATACTAAAAAAACACTTAAAGACCACAATAATTAAGTCTAACAAGACCTGATTCGTAGGTATAAAACCCACTCATCACTGACCCCATTTATAAAACCCATACATTCAAGCATCCTCTAAAATAATTTCAATCACACATTGGTCAATAGTCCATAATCACTCCCTATTTATTATGATACATATCTCCATATGCATCAATAAATAACATTCATCTCATTAATAATAAAACCATTCCATATATGCATTGATATCAATTAATAGGTAAAAGTTTTGCTAATATTTAGTTTTTGAAACAAAATAAACTCTTTTATTTTAATTAAAAAACCAAATCCAAATTAAACTCCTTTAATTTTAGCAACCTAAACTCCTATTCCAGATAAAATAAACATCTTTATTTTAAATTTTTATTAATTAAATAAACCATTTATTTTAATTAAAGGAAAAAAACAATTTTTCAAAACCTGCAGACCGGCGCGGCCGCGCTCCAAATTGAACTAGGAGCGGCGTGGCCGCGCTGCACCCCCAGAAACGTTTTTTGGGTTTAGGCACGGCCGCGCTCCAGAATGAACTGGAAATGGCGCGGCCGCGCCGCGATGCAGATTCAGGAAAAATTTTCTACCCAAAAATCTGATCGTATCGCATATCAATTCATACATGGAATCATCAAAATCAATAATTAACACAAGGATTAGGCTCTGATACCACTGTTAGTTTTGTATATTACGCAAGCATGAAATCAAATTACATAAGTAGGGCAGAAGTGTGATAAAACGGATTTTAAAATTTTAATACAAACCATCACCATAATCTATCCTTGTGTTCAATTATCAATTAAACGAAAGAGAAAGAGAATTATACCCTCGTAAATCAAAGCTTCCTCGGGTACAAGTTCACCTCCAATTCCTTCGCGTTCTCCTTGAATTCCACCGACTAAATTCCTTCGCTTGATCAACGTTAGCCACCCAAGTGTTTGGCCTCTAGAGGTGATCCACCAAGGAAGAATAGTTGTTCAAGAAGATGGGTGTTGGCAAAACCCTAGTTTCTATATCTATAGAAATTGTAAGTACTCTCCACAATCTAATGCAAGAGTGTGTAACTCCAATCTATGATAAGACTCCTCTTATTTATAGATGTAGGAAAACCCTTCCCTAAACTATTTAGGATTAGGGTTTCTATTATAATTAAACTCCTTTAATTAATTATGCTTCTAATCCAATTAGGAATTCATGTGAGAGTACTTCTATTAATTAATTTCCAATCCCTATTAGGAATTAAATAATAGTAATAGTAATAATAATAATAAGACTCCTCTTATTAATTTATATTTAATATTTCCAAAATATTAAATAATAAATATTAAGCTATTTAATTTATTCTATCTCCATAGACTAAATTAAATACACTTAACTTATTATTACAATTATGCTATTTACTTCTTAAATAAATATTTTTCCTTTTGCGGTGTGACCCTTTAGGTTCTCCATATTAAACTGGTTGTGAATAAATCAATTAGAACAATTCTAATTATATTTAAATAAATAAATTAAACTATTTAATTCATTTAAATAAATAATATTTATTCTACAATAAGGGTAAGCCCCCTTAGCGATCAATGACTTTCCAGATAATATAGATTTCAACATTAATCACAAAAGAATATTTCAGTGCATAGTTATCGTACAATTCAATCCTTCTACCATACAATGTCCCAATTAAATATAAGACATGGATTTACTGTCAAGTCTTATTATATTTAATTATATGTATTTCGATTCCCAAATGCACAACACTAAATAATGCAAATTAGAAACTCCTTTCTAATTTCATTCTGCCTTGGCCAAGGACTACTGAGTTGTCATTTATCGAATCACATAGGACATTCACATAGGACGATCGAGAGAAGGTTACAAGACTCAGGACGAGTACACAAAGCTATCACGACGGCTACCGAGTGACAAACTACGCAAGGCATGACGATTGACTGGCTAATATCTATAGGAAGATGATTCTCTACTTTTTTCTCTATCTTTCCGGATTCAGAATTGGCCAAACTTTATGTCATTGCGTAGCTCTCGAAAAGAGCTTTCCAGAATGGTATGGCACGTCTCCTAATTCTTTCTGGATTGAAAGTTATGGATATTTTAGCGTGTAATACGAAAAATTTGACGTTACAACACAAAAAACGAGGTAGGTGGGCCCCACTTGGGCCAGCCGCCGGTAGACCTGGGCTAGCCGCAGGTAGACCTACGGCCAGGCCCGAGGCCTATAAAAGGCAGTTTTCAACAAAGGCAAAAAAAGAGGAAATGAGAATTTTGAGAGAAAAAGTAGGAATTTTAGAGAGAGAAGTGAGAATCTTAGAGTGAGAATCACTAAATTCATTCTAGATCTAGTATATTACATCAACTTGGTAGTTAGATTTGAGTGATTTCATCCAATTTTAAGCTCAATGAGGTATCATTTACTCACCCCAAGGTGAAAAATCCTATCTTTTTGTAATTGTTGTTTAGATTCGGCTTAGATCTAATATGTTGTATTGATTATTGTACTTGGAATTTACTTGTGTTCTAATTTTATTCTCATTTGAGGTTCTCCTAGCTTATTAAAGTATAGTTTTTTTTGGACTAAGGTGGTTAGAGAGGATTTCTCACGAATATAATTTTCTTCTAACCACCCGATGATGTCACGTTGTTATTTTATCATTTCTATTATGGAACTTGCTCTTTTTTATCGATTGTTTTTACTTGGGAGTTGATTCATATTGCTTTTGGTTTACCTCGAAAAATCCTAGATCTATATCTAACAGTGAGAGGGTCCCACCTTTTAGCCATCAAGGGATTCTAATAAATCAAATCACCTGATAGCCAATTTGGGATATAATTTTTAGTTTGATCTCGATTACATCATCTCTAGATTTATGGGATTCTAGATCTATGGATCCCTCTTCCTATATTCTAGATCTCTTGGTTAGATTTTATTGATACATAATAGTCCCTCGGAATGTCGGCTTTGTTGTGTAATTTATAGGTTCGGGTCCTCGGGAGCCCTTTTTCTAGATTTTAGCTTTTGTTTTGATGTATTGTTCATTGCGATCTCGAGTTATGTGAGCCTAGGAATGGAGTCAGGGTCTTCGAATCGGGCCTTGACGTGATTCCCACGATGGACATAGTTTCGATTATAAGAGTTGCTATCCAATCATTGTATATGTAAATTCGGGCGTTAAAGCGGTATCGAGGGTCTCATCCCACGAGAATCGAATTTAAAGCCCCGTGATAGTGAAGATTATTGTGGCGAGTGTTCGGGGCCATTGAGATGGCTTACATGCCCATGAGTGGCCTCGACCCTATTTTGATGTTTGATTTTACCATTTATCATAAAAAAATGATTTTCAAATAAAACGATAAAGATCTTTTAAAACCAAACGATTCGGGTTACTAGAACAACCTTAGGCTAAAATTGAAAGTGATAGAAAACCTCGATTCCTGTTTGGCAAAGGGTTTGGAAACTATGTTTTCCAAAACGTCACCGTAAAAGGCTTTCATAAAAAACTAAAGCTAAAATGAACTTTTTTCTCAAATCAAATCCTTCGTGCATAGGTTCAAATAGGATTGAAGTTGCTTTCAAAATAATGCACTGTCCACGATTTCGATTCAAAGCTAGGTGGCGATATCCTAGGTTTTCTTCCACATCACACATGTATACACACACATACACACTTCATATTAGGAAAGAATTAAGAAGCGGTGACCGTGTTTTCACGAAAGTCGGGGTGTGACGAACCGAGAAATCTTATAGCTTGTAATTAGGATTTCGATATAAACATCTAATAAAATAAAATTTTATAGATATTATTCTATGTTATGTGATTTAAGGTCGTATTATGACCTAGATAATGTGTATGTAAGTGGATGTGTGTATTGTTGTTCGTAAGAAGAAAATAATTTTTTTTCGAAAAAAGACGCTAAAACACTATTCATGTATAAAAGACTTTTTTATTTTTTTGACCTTTTAAATTACGTCATAGCGTTTATTCGAGGGTTAAAGACGTATTCTCTATTCAAAAGTATGAAATGGCAAAATTAATATTTTTTGCTAATTGGATTGGTTAGGAAAACTAACCGGAGAGGAAATCGCCAAGGCTCGGTTGAGCCAAGGGTTGAGCCTAGGGTTTGGGTGGCTTCAAGCCTTGAAGCCATGACTTGGAGCCAATACTTGAAAAACCTAGAGCCAAAGTTTGTTCAAGTCCAAGTTTGTGCAAGTATGCTTAGGAGAAGAAAGAAAAGAGATGATGAGGGAAAAAAAAGGTGGGGGCCGAGTATAGCAAGTGGGGGGGGGGGTACAAATGGGAGGCCAAACTTTCCATCTCTTACAAGTCACCATAAATGCCCATCTACCTTCCATTTAATCTAAGCCAAGAAAGTCTCCTTTTCATCATTTCGTTCCCCCATGTATTAACCCTAATTAGCTTAATCTAGGTTGGTGATTAAGTTAACCTAGGGGAAGAGTTAATAAAAGGACCATCCTACCATAACTCTTGCAATTCCTATAAATAGAAGGCCATTTTCTTCACAATCCTTACCAATTCCTAAAACTAAGAGGAGAAACTCTAGCAAAATTTAGAGAGAAAAAGAGAGATAGCTTGGGTGGAACTAGAGGAAGAAGAAGAGGAGAGAAAGAAGCTACCAAGTTAGCCAACTCTAGCAAGAAGAAGAAGAACCAAGAAGAAGGTAATACTAAAACCCTAACTTCTATTTATCCATCCTAAAACTTTTTATTAGCTTGTTGGTGGTTGTTGTTGTTGTGGTTATTGAGGATCATAAAGGATTCAGAGGAATAAGGTGGTTATGATGATGTATATACGTCTAAATCACCAGTAATATGCATGAAAAGTGAACGAAAATAAAAAAAAAAGCCTAATCATAAAGGATGAACAAGAACTTGTAGAGGACTGTTAATTGGACTAGCATAATTTGCTATGTGTTAGTCGAATTTAAATTCCGAAAAGAAGGAAATAAGCGTATATGAGTTACGAAAATGTTCTAAGTGGAACGGAGTAAAAATAAGTTATAACGAAGTTATGAATTTTTTTTAGTAAAGTATGGTAAAAGTCAAAACCCTAGGTTGGTATGACTTTTGGGCTAATTTTATGGCTAGTTATCGCTTTCGAAAAATTATGATTTTCTGGGGTTTAGTAGAGCGTAGAATAAATGAGTCATAGGCTCAAGTACGAGCTCAATCTGACTTCGGATGAGTACGTTACGAAGAGTTGAAAAATGGACATTAGAAATGTTAAGTAGCGAAAACTAGCCCATAAAGGATTTTTAAGCCACAGTTTTGGCTTGTTAATGAATTTGGAAAATTTTCCATTCGGAGGGTTTTGTAGAGGATGTTACGAGCAAGAAAATGGCTCAAGAACGGACTCATTCCGATATTGGATGAGCGAGTTATGAAGTTACGAACTAGGGTCGATGAAATCGACAAAAGCTGAAGTTGAGTTGCTGCTAGGCAGTGTGCTAAGCGCAACAGCACTGCTTTAGGGCACAGCTGCACTGGGCAGCGCTGGGAAGCTAGCCATCCCATCCCCCACCAATTAACCATAGGTGGTTAGCAATTGACCATGGTTAAGTTAGGAGAAACTTAGGGGAGAAGCTAAGGAGGGGATAAAAGACCATTATACCCTAACTCTTGCCAAGCTTATAAATAGAAGCCATTCCATCTTCATTTCTTACCAATTCATTCACCAAATCCTAGAGGGAAAACTATAGAGAAATTGAGAGAGGAAGGGAGTGATTTCGGGCAAGAGCAAGAGAAGGAGAAGAGGATCAAATAAGCCTTGATCATCATCTAGCAAGAAAGAATAGAACCAAAGAGGTAAGAATCCAAAACCCTAACTCTTCATCTTTTCTTTTAAAAGCTTTATAACTTAATATGAAGTGCCTTGGTGGTGGATGTTGTTGGTTAATGAGGATCAATGAAAGATCCGAAGATATAAGGATGATGACCTTAGAGGACTAATACTTACCGTTAAATCCATGTTAAGTGAGAACATAATGTTAATAAAGAGCCAAAACCAAGAAAACGTTGTTAATGTTGTTGATGGATAAGTTTGAAACCATCGTTTTCATGTTAATATTAAAATCTAAGAAGAAGAAAATAAACATATGTGAGTTATGGAAAGGTTCCAAAGGAACGGAATAAAAATGAGCTATAACGAAGTTATGACAAAATTTTCTATAAAAGACGTAAAATAATGAAAACCCTAGCTTGAAACCATTTTTGGGCCAAGTTAAGCGAGTAGAACATGTGTCCGGAAAAGTTTGATTTGTTAAGGCTTTTGTAGTTTATGAAAAACGTGAGTTGTATGCTCGAGAACGGGTTCAATCCTACTTTGGATTAGCAAGTTATGAAGTTCGAAAGTAGGTGCGACAAAAATTGAAAAATCAGAAAAAAAAAATTGGAAAAAAATTGACTTGGCTACTGCCCAGTGGCGCTGCAGCGCCGCCCACAAACCTATTTTGGGCACTGCGGCGTCGTAATAGTGTTCGGGTGTGACAACTTTGACGTGCTTTAGTAAAATGAGCATAACGTTTTTATATGAACTTCGATTTAGATGATTCAAGATGATTCAGAAAGCTAAGAAGTAGACCTACAACTTTCATTCTTTAAGTTTTGAAATTTGAGTCAAGAGAAGGGTCCACATTGGGCATTTTTAGGGCTGTTGTGCAATCGAAGGCAAACCGTGGTGGTTTCTTCGGAACGCCGTGGTGCCCAGCCATGTTTGTCAAGTAATTCTGAGTCCTAATCGTTGGACTTTGGAAATATGGTCTAGGAGAATGTAAACCAAGGAATGGTAGTTGAATTGGAAGTATCAAGCGTACACAAGGGCGTCCGCGTAAGGCAAGACGGGTGTGTGACGTGCGAACGTCGGGACGCTGGGCCAAGTGTTAAAGAACCTACAAAGTGTTCCGATTCAAATACAGACATTATAAAATATAAAATAGAGTTAATGTAAACCAATTTAAAGCGTTATTATGTGGCTAATTGGTGTGTCGTCATACATTAATATGTGTAGGACGTTCGAAGGGCGAATTAGCTTAAAGTTGTAAGTAGCGCTTAAGGCAAGTTTTTAACTCTTGTCTAAACTTTATGTTATGCAAGATTTCTATCTATGTGCAACTGTTTCATATTTGTACAAGATGTTTAGCTATTGATTGTGCTGTGTGCCAATACCTGCACTTATGTGCTATTTGATGAACTGTTTTGTTGTTAAACTGTTCAAGTTGTTAAAGTTCTGTTATTCATGAACTGCATAGAAAATATGTCGATGCTAATTGTTTCGGCTAGAAAAATGTTAAGGTAAGTGTCGATACCAATTGATTTCGGCTAGACAAGTGTAGAGGTAAGTTATTAAATGAGTGAAATTCTAATGAAGTTAAGGAAAGTTAATTCAAACTAGAGGAAACTGGTGTAAGTATGAGAGGAGATGAACTAGACATAGGTTGTGTCATAATAATGAAGTAGACACAGGAGATGTCAGATTTAAGATAAAATTGAAGGAATTTTAAGGTCTTGAGGATTGTTCAATATGTTATTTTAAAAATGTTAAAACGAGAGAAAGTTATTATTCTTATTTTTTCGAAGTTGCTTCACAACTATTGTTCAGTTGTTGAAGGTTTCAGAGAATATGTTGATAATCATTTTATTGTTAATTGCTTATTCAACTGTTATACTTGCTGAACAATCGAATGCCCACCCTTGTTTAAATAAAACATTTTCAGCAAAGCTAGAACGAACCGAGGAATTCGGTGAAGACTAAGGAAAAATCAAGTATTTGATTCGAAGTATATATGTTAATTTTATATGTATTTGTTGTGGTGGATAAAAGTCACATGTGTATTGTTGTAATAGATAAATGATGTAAAGAATCATTATTTGTATGTATTGAAGATGAAAATATATTATAACCTGGGATTAGAAGGTGACATTTTGTAATATATTGAAGTTACATTGATGTCTTAAGATATATGGGTGTTTATGTTGAATGTTTAGTACCGTGACACACCGGCTCCTGGGTTTGAAGGTAGACCCGAATTTGGGGGCGTTATAGTTTTGATGTCTAAAATATGGACATCGAGGAACTTTGAAATGTAAGTCTAAATTATGAATTAGGCTAAATGGGAAATAAGCCAAGGCGTGCGGACTTCCGAACGCCGAGTCGCCATGTGACGTTTGTTGAGATATGTTGTTCCGACTTATAAAAGTCAAACATCGTGGAGGTTAATTAAAGTATGATCTAAAGATGTTTTGAGTTATAAAACGCGAACATCAAATGACTTCGGAATAGGAGTCTAGATTATGAATAAAGCTAAAATAAGCTAATGTAAACCAATGGGTAGCGTCAATGTTGTGGCTAATTGGTATGTTGTCCTTAATTGAAATATATAGGGCATTCGAAGAGCGAAATAGCGTAAGCAGCAAAGGAGCATATAAGACAAGTTTTCTAACCTTGTACAAGTTTTGTTTACTTATAACACGTTCTAAACTTATGCAAAATTTATATATTTGTATAAGTTTTTGAGCTATAAATTATGTTGTGTGCCAATATCTGCACTTATGTGCTATTGAGATGAAATGTTCTGCTATTGAACTGTTCAAGCTTTTAAAGTTCTGTTTATTCATAAACTGCATTGAGAATGTGTCTATGCTAAATGTTTCAGCTAGACAAATGTTAAGGTGTTAAATTGAATTTTATAATTCATTCATTTTAAGTAAGTTTATCATTCTAAATGATTAAAAACTCGTAGTGAAGAAGAAATTTAAGGTTTTGACAACCTTATCAGTAGCTATGAACGATAGATGGTCCTAACAGCCCTAAATTATTGAAAAGAATGTTTTAAATTTTGTGATTGTTAGTGTAAGGTGAAAGATGTTAATATAAGGAATCTAAATCGTTCCCTATTTATTCGAGCTACTTCACAACTATTATTCAGTCGTTGAAGTTTTCAAAACAAGATGATATGATTTTATTATTCATTCAACTGTTTATGACTTGCTGAGCAATTAAATGCTCACCCTTGAATGGTCAGAAGAGGTTAAGAGAAAGTATTATGTTACGGAAGAAGATTTAAATGTATAAAAGTGCATGTTGTTTTGTAATATTATGTAATATCCATTAATATTATAATGTGAAGATGTAAAGGTCTAAGAACCTGGGATTAGATGAAGACTTATTGTAATAATGTAGTAATTACATTTATGTCGTTAAGATTATGTTGAATGGGTAGTATCGTGGCACACCAGACCCGGGTTTGAAGGTAAACTCGGATTTCGGGGGTGTTATACGGGGGGTGCTTAACACGTTCCCCTCGCTTAAGCAAGCCCCGAACTCTATGAATCTCGGTTGTAGATCAATTCTTCGGAGTCACATATGGGCCATCTTAATTGCGAAAAACTTCAAAATTCGAATGAGTTGGTACATCCATTTAAACTTTTACCAATTGGCGACTCTAGTTAATTATCCCATCCTTAAAATCAACCTTTCAAAACTCTGTCGGCATTTATGTTAGTTTTTTTTCCTAAAAATCACCCTTTAAATAAAATAATTAATTAATCAAAATGATAGAAATACACCTAGGAAAAAAATTCCCCCGGCGTCGAGAAGATGGTGACTCTGCTGGGGATCAATCAGAGGGCTTAAGTCGTGTTCGATCTTAATGTTTTCCTTTCTCGTGTGTTGCATGAATGGTTTGAATGCATGCCTTTATATTACTACTTTATTTTAGTGCTTCGCACAAATGTCATCATATGCATCCGGTGAGGCACGATGAATGTATGTTGTGTGATTCCTCCACCAGGAGGCGAACCTGTCAGATGTTGATTACTGGACTCAAGGGGGCGTTCTCCCACGAGGCTCAAGAAAGGCACCACTCAGATTTTCTCCAATCGAAAGATTGGAAGCATTCCCATCGAGTATTGCGAAGATCTGGGGACCTTCATGCCGAAAACCCGCGAGAGTAACCCTATGAGTAGGTCAACCTCAGATAAACCCAACGTTATGGGAAGTCTCTTCATTCCCTGTTACTTCTTATATATGCAAAATATCATCTGTGTAGACTAATTAAATATTGCATCCTTTTCATCTTGTCATCACAAAACCGCTAACCCTGTTTTACAGGAAAAGATTAAAAAACCTTAAAACACATATGATGCATAAGCATGCATCCGCATTCACAGTTTCTCAAAACTAAACTTTGTCCTGTTATATATGTAGATTGGTCCTAGAACAGGACTTCGAGCTCGAAAAGTCAGACCATCGCCTGCCAAAATGTCTAAAAATCCTACACCCGATCCAGTTCCTATTTCTCGAGAAGAATTCGAAAGCTTTAAGAAATAAATCGCCGAAATGGCCAGTCTATTGAAAGAGCAGTGTAAGATGACTCTGGACCTTAAATTAGTCACTCAACCTGAATCCTCTATGCAAGGGGAAAGTGATGAGTGTGTTTTATACACACAATTTGGGCACCTTTGACCTTGATATTTTGTTAGCTTTTAGGAATTTTATATGGTTTTTAGCTATTTTTATCGTATTTCTAGATAATTTAGTTTTTAGTTATTTTTACATGTTTTATGTTGCTTTGATGCATTTTCATTATGTTTGTAGGAATTGAAATAAAGACCGCTCGGATCGTTGTTCGTAATGACTCAATGTCCATGCTTGGACGTCCGTGCCCGAATGGTAGTACAATGGAAATTAGTGTTTGGCGAGGCTCAGTGTTTAATTTGATGAAATTTGGAAGGCGAGCATGCACGACGTTAGAAAGTGTGCACGGCATTAAGCGTCGGCCAAGCCACGAGGGCAAGCCCGTGCTTGAATATCCGTACCCGAATGGTATTATGGTGAAAATTAGTGTTTGGCGACGCTCGGCGTTTAATTTGATGAAATTTAGAAGTCGAGCGTGCACGACGTTGGAAAGCGTGCACGGCATGCGGCGTCGGCCAAGCCACGAGCAGCAGCGTGCAGCAGGTGGGGCGGCTGGAAGGCACTAGGCGCAGGCGCCGTGCGGCGCACGTGGGCCTCAGCAGGCAAGCCTCGGCAAGCAAGAGCTGGGCGCGAGCGCATGGGCGCGCTCGCGGGTGCGGGGCGCGGCTCGGCAGCAGGTGGGTGTGACATTCGGCAGGCATAGGCGTTGGGCGCTGCTCGGCAGGCGCTGGGCGCGGGCGCCGTACGGCATGCGCGGGCGCGTGCGGGCCTCGGCAGGCCCTGGCCGCTGGCTTTGGCGCTGTGCGTGGGCGAGCGGCAGGCGCTAGGGCCTAGGCGCACGCGCACCAGGCGGCGTGCGGGCGCGCCAAGCTTCCTGAGTGCGATTCCAGCTGGCCTTTTGGTACGATCTGAGCGGATTTTTGACCCACAATCTGATTTTTGCTAGGGTTTTCATGGAGGGACTATATAATATTTCATTGGGGCTTCATATTTCATATCTAGGGATTGGGAGACTAGACTAAAACATCATTTTGAGAGCAAAAATGCTGCAATACAGGGAAAAACTCAGCACAAGCCAAAGAACCAAGAAGGAAAGGATTGTCAAAGAGATATCTAGACCTTGGGAGGCTGCACATACATCATCAAGAAGAGCTAGAAGGCTGCAATTTAAGGAAATTTCCAGGAACAAGCTAAGGAGCAAAAAGAGAAAAGAATGCCAAAGGAAGAGGAAAAGCTAGAGATTGTCATCAACCAAGCAAGCAACATAGGAATATCTTCATAATGGGTTTTTATCATCTCTTGCTTTCCTTTGAATTTGTATTTCTATTTCATGATGTACACCATGTGTTTGATGTTTTGCTTAGCTACCATGAACTAGAGTTTGTATTCTAAGATTTCAATGGAACCCAACACATAGTTCGAATTGACTTCTCTCTCTTGTTATTAATTACTCATTTGTGAATTGAATATCATAATTTATGCTTCATTTCTTAATTGCCTAGCTAGTAATTACCGTGGGAACCTATATGAACTTGACGAACGAATTATAGTGTTTAGACCTTGTTATGATATCATGCGAGAGTTAAAGATTATTGTGGGTAATTAATTGAGATTTAGTGACGTGTGTCTTGTTGATTATCCCCAATGATAGGTAACTTGATAGTATTTAGGATAGACATATACCTAAATACCGTGTGCAACCAACGGAGAATTTATTCTTAATGACTTCCTATGTGAAAGTTGGTAATTGAAAGGACGGTTAATGAGATTTAGTGACACGTGTCTTGTAATTGTTCTTGAAATTGGTCTCTTGATAGTGTGTAGGATAGACATATACCTACATATCGCGTTAGGAAGATTTGAATTTGACCATCGATAGAGGCTTATAAGTAGCTTTGATTTCTCGGTTGGAAATTATATGTTGTTAATTAATTCAAATGAGAGAGTTAGGACATTCAAATAAAGTGTTGGGGGAAATTGCAATCTTAGACTTGCTAATATTAGAGTTTAATTATCTTTCACTTGATTATTATTATCTTAGTCACTACCAACAACAAAAACATCAAATCATCATTTGTCTAATTAAATTCGAGACGATATATAGTTCGTACTTGGGTTACACTAGAACAATTCCTTGTGGGTTCGACAACTCTCTTATCACTTTATTACTTGTTGACCACGTATACTTGCGCGTATTTTTCGGTTGCGAAATTGACCAACAAGTTTTTGGCGCCGTTGCCGGGGAACCCTATTTTACAGGAAAAGATTAAAAAACCTTAAAACACATATGATGCATAAGCATGCATCCGCATTCACAGTTTCTCAAAACTAAACTCTGTCCTGTTGTATATGTAGATTGGTCCTAGAACAGGACTTCGAGCTTGAAAGGTCAGAACATTGCCTGCCGAAATGTCTGAAAATCCTACACCCGATCCATTTCCTATTTCTCGAGAAGAATTTGAAAGCTTTAAGAAATAAATCGCCGAAATGGCCATTCTATTGAAAGAGCAGTGTAAGATAACTCTGGACCCTAAATTAGTCACTCAACCTGAATCCTCTATGCAAGGGGGCAGTCAAGTCCCTGTCAAGACCGATGACACATAGATTCCTGTCCCTATATTCTAATTTGGCAGTAAGAACACCAAAGATATTGCAGGCAAAAGCCAGACAAAAGAGGTAATTGATGTCCAAGATGATAAGGAGACTAGGGAAATCCAAAAGAAAATGAGGCAAATGGAAGAAGCCATACGATCAATGAAAGGAGTAGGGACTTATGGCAGTGTCAACTATTCAGACTTGTGCATATTCCCGGGTGCCAAGTATCCGGATAAATTCCAAGTACTGGAATTTGAGAAATACAATGGGTTAGGAGACCCCTACACCCATCTAAAGGTTTACATAGGGGAGCTCAGATCCTAAGTCGAAGACAAAAGTCTGAGAATGTAGCTTTTCCAAAAGAGTTTGACTAGAGAGGCTAGGACATGGTATGCTAGATTGGACAACACCAAGATCCACAGTTGGGAAGAATTAGCCCATGCTTTCCTGACTTAATACAGTTTTCAGTCCCAGATGGCTCCGGATCGTTATCAAATGACCAAAATAAAAAAGCAACCCAATGAGTCATTCCGTGATTATGCCTAAAGATGGAGAAGAATGGCTGCTCAAGTGAACCCACCTATGGACGAGAATAACATGGTGATGACCTTCATAGATATTCAAGAAGCACCATATTAAGAAAGTGTGTTGGCCGACATAGGTAAGCCATTTTCAGAAATGATAACACATAGGGAAATGGCAGAAATGGGATTGAAAGCAGGAAAAATCAAGGATTTCGCAGCATTAGAGGCAGTAGCTGAACACCTCAAATCTGGCAATTATAGCAGTGCACCTAAGAGAAGCCATAAGAAGAAGGAAGAAGATATATCCCTCGTGTTGTAGGGGTAATCCCAAAGGAACAACAACAATCCACCCATACGAATGCAAGGAAATAATCCCCCACCACAGCAACCAACATTTCATTAGAACCAAGGCAAGGAACTTTGAAAATAGATGCAACCGAGAGTTCACTCTTCTCGGTGACTCCCTTGAGAACATACTAACCCTATTATTGGCTTAAAAGAAAATCACTGAACTCTCTCCACCGGCTGATCTGAAAGGCAAGAGATATGATCTTAGCAAAAGATGTGCTTACCATTCTAGGTCTCCCGGGCATGATACACAAGACTGTTGGTCCCTAAAGCATAAAATTCAAAATCTGATAGAGAGTGGGGAGATTGTGGTGAAACAACCTGAACAACCTAACGTACACACCAACCCCCTGCCACAAATAATGCAGAAGGTGTGAATATGATTGGCGCAGGGAACATTGAAACAGATATAAACCACAAATATCTGAGAAAAGTTGAAGAATATCCTCCGAAGTCCAGGACAAGTATATCCTAGGATTGGAATATCTAGAAAGAAGACATCCGGTGGAACAAGAATTGAGAATAATTAAACAACAGATAAACCAATCGACAAAATTGGTCGTATATCAGCACCAACTCACCCGTCAGCTGGTCAGTTAGATATCAAGAGCAAGAGGCATGGATTAGGCCGGATCAACCACGATTCCTCCCAGGATAATTTCATTAACCAAGAAAGATCAAATCAGACCTAAGGAACAAGAAAAATGGGCTGACAAGATAGCTAGGGAATCACGACTTCTGAACCAAGAGAAATTGAATCATGAATTAGCTATGAACCAAAAATTCACTCCATTAAATCAATCAAAAGAGGAAGTACTCTACCTGCTAATAAGCAGGGGAAAGATCACGAAATTATTACCACCTTCGAATCCAAGGGCCAAGAGATATGACCCCACTAAAATCTGTCTCTATCATTCAAACTCATCCGGACATGCCACCGAGGAATGTTGGGTGCTCCAATACAAGATTCAGAATTTCATCGAAAGCGGAGATTTAAAGATAACAAGTAATATCGAGATCACTACCGTTGGGGAGAGTAAAGTGGAAATGAAGGGTTTGACATACCCACCAGAAATGGAGAGTTCGGACGAAGTAGTAGCAATGATCACCCACCTCGACGAGACACAAATTGGACCCCTTATAGTTCCAGGAGTGGAAAACGAAACAGGAAAAGTCCCCGTGGAAATATCAGCATCGGAACCCATTGTGCTGATAGCCAGAATTTAATATCTCGTGGTAAGCTTAAATGCAGTCCCCTAGAATTATAGAATGGGACTAGAAGAAGCGTCGGAATGCACAATAGTTTTGCCAAAGAACGATCCTCTATTCCTGCCTAAACAGGTGACTGAATAAGTGAAGAAGCCGACTGAGAAAGTGCCAGAAGAAAAGATGATTGAGTTCCTTAAGAAGATGGGATATAACGAAGTAGAGGTTATTAGAAAACTTGAGGAAGTACCAACTCAAATTTCCATCCTCGACTTGGTGTTATCATCCGAGTATCACCGAAGAATATTAGTTAAAGTCTTGGAGAAAACACATCTCCCTAAGACAGTGGATATAGAAAAATTCAGCCACTTGATTGGCCACATCCTGGATTGTAATGTTATCTCCTTCATCGACGATGATATACCAGCTGAAGGAACTGGGCATCGCAACCCCTACATATCGGGGTCATTTCATCAGGATATGTATTTGGGTGGCGTGCAGATTGATGGGGGTTTAACCCTAAATATCTGCCCTTACGATACTTTGGAAAGGATGAATATCAACCTCAATAGAATCCGAAGCAACCACGTCGTGGTCCGAGCATTTAACGGATCAAGAAGGGATACTGTAGGGAAAATTGAACTACCTATAGAGATAGGTCCTTACACTTTTGATGTCTCATTTCAAGTATTAAATATCACCACAAGCTATAATCTATTGCTAGGAAGGCCATGGATTCGTATGACCGGGGCAGTCCCATCCACTATCCATTAGCAGCTGAAATACATCGTCAACAGAAATTTGGTGACCATCTCTGCAGAACTAGAATACGTTTCTCAAATCAAGGGAGATATCCCTATAATCAGTTTAGATGAGGTTGTCAAGCCAGCCAGTTTTCAGGCTTTTGAAGTAAGCACCTCTCAATATCGTCCTTTGGGGTCTCTAGCTTTAAAATCGAGAGTATCACCTGAAGTGATGTTGGTTGCTCAGGAGATGATCACAAAACGATTTCAACCAGGTCAAGGATTGGGAAAGAATAACCAAAGGATCAGAGATCTGATCTAGATCCCCATGCAGTTAGGAAGAGCAGGTTTAGGCTATTATGGTGGTTCCAGGCGAAAGAATCCCTACAAAAGAATTCCACCTAACTTGGCAGCTGTCTTTTTGCCAAAATCTGGTAGCACTGATTCCAAGAATCTGATGAAGAAAGTTCCCCCACATATGTTAAACATTTTGATGCCTAAAGTAGACACCCCCAACACAAGTGTTGATGAAAAGATACTAATCTTTTCTACTAAGGAAAAAACTAAGAAAGAAAAGTTCTTGTAGGAGATACAACATCAGTTTGAGCAGCAGTTCCATATCTCCTGGGATCAAGAAACGATTCCAGAAGAAGAAAAAGAAAATACGAAGGAAACCAATCAGTCAAAAAGTCTTGAAATCGTACCTTTCATCGACTAGGCTAGCGTGGACATCCTTAAGGAGTATACCCAATCGATGGATGAACAAGTCACGACAATCATTAGGGATATCCCTGATAGAGAAGTGGCCTTCATTTCTAGTATTAACAATAACATGACCACTAACAACTGGACAGTCGAACCTTAGATAGTCCGAAAAGGGTAAAATCGGGAGATGCGATTATGTCTCCAAGGAGTTTGGGGGTGTTATCATTTCTACCTTGTTTTATTTTTCATGCATATCTATGTTACATTTTATCATTTATCAAATGGAAAACTTATGTATTAAGAAATATTTTATATATAGTGAGTATTTATGTTTTATTGTCAGGTGTTCCAATTTGATTAGTCTTAGCCCTATTGATGATTAGCAAAATTTGAGAGATGATTACGAATTTGATATAGAACTAGATTTTGACTTGATGCCAATCATGCACGAGGAGGTGGATGATGACGAGGTGCCTGAGAAGATTCGAGGATGGGTCGAAGACAAACCTAAGACTAACCTCGAATAAACCACCACTATCAACATTAGAACCACCGATAAAACCAAAGAACTCCAGATAGGATCAGACCTCACCCCAAACCGAAAAGCCGAGCTGACCAGCCTTTTAAACTGATACGAAGACGTGTTTGCTTGGTCACATGAAGACATGATCGGGCTATCCACAGATATAGTCGTTCATCGATTGCCAATCAAAGAAGGGTTTAAACCAGTCAAACTAAAGCTGAGAAGGCTAAAGCCGGAATGGAGCCTAAAAGTTAAAGAAGAAATAATCAAGTAATTTAAGGCTGGCATCATCATGGTATCTACAATGGCTTTCCAATGTGGTACCAGTACTTAAGTCAGGAAGGAAAGTACGAGTTTGTGTGGATTATCGAGACCTAAATAAAGCCAGCCTCAAAGATGATTTTCCTATACCATTTTTCCATATTCTGATAGACAATACCACATAATTCAAATGTATTCATTTGTTGATTGCTTTGCAGGATACCATCAGATCATGGTCGTAGAAGAAGATAGAGAAAATACGACATTTATCACCCCTTAGGGCACCTTTTGTTACATACGTCTGGCTTTCGGCCTCACCAAGTGAGCCATGATGACCTTGTTTCATGACATGATGCATAAAAAGATCGAAGTCTATCTGGACAACATTATTGTGAAATCAAAGGAGGGGGATCACACAACTCACATCATGAAATTATTTGACCGACTACGTAAATATAATCTGAAGTTAAACCTAGTAAAGTGCACCTTTGGCATTAAATCAGGCAAACTTCTGGGATTTCTTGTTAGCAACAGGGGCATTAAAATAGACCCTGCCAAGATCAAGGCTATTACTGAGATGCCAGCACCTCGGACCGAGAAGAAAATACAAGGATTCTTAGGAAGAGTTAATTTCATCAGTCGGTTCATATCTCAGCTGACTATGACTTGCGAACCGATTTTCAAATTGCTAAGGAAGAATTTCTCCGGGAATGGAATGAAGAGTGTCAAAAAGCCTTCCAATCCATCAAACAACAGTTGATTGAAACGCCCGTCTTGGTGTCCCCAAGGGATGGTGTTCCCTTATTTATGTATATATCTATCAATCCTAATGCCATGGGATGCATATTGGGACAGAAAGACGACATAAGCAAAGAGAGAGCCATATATTACCTCAGTAAAAAGTTTAATAGTTACGAACAAAACTACACTTTGATTGAGAAAACCTATTGCGCGTTGGCATGGGCCGTCGTGAGACTACAGCATTACCTGCACGACCACACCACTTATTTAATCTCCCGCATGGATCCGATAACATACATATTCGATAAACCCATGTTGAATTGTAGATTATCTAGATGGAATTTAATTCTCCAACAATTTGACATCATATACGTCACTCAAAAGTCCATTAAAGGTTAAGGAATTGCGGACTAATTGTCTAAGGCACCCTCAAGAGGATTCGAACCTTTGGAGACCTACTTCCCTGATGAAGGCATAATAGCAGTCCAACAGATGAGGCCCGAGGACGAGGGTCAATTTTGGAGATTATACTTCGACGGCGCTGTGAACATGGAAGCAGTCAAAGCTGGGGCAGCTCTCGTGTCCATCTCTGGAGAACAATACCTAGTGGTGGTCAAGTTAAAATTTAGCAACTCCAACAATATGGCCGAGTACGAAGGATGCATCTTGGGGTTAAAATTGGCTAGAAGTATGGGAGTCAAATGACTAGCCGTTTTCGGAGACTCAAAATTAGTCATTCGACAATCTATGGGGGTGTATAGTACAAAGGAACTTCACTTACTGCCTTACCATCGACGCGTCATCAAAATGACCAAGGAATTTGAAGACATCGCCTTTAGACATATTCCGCGAAATAGAAATGACTTTGTAGATGCATTGGCTACATTGGCATCGTTAGTCATAGATCTAAGAGTAAGGGCACATCTGCCATTTAATTTATAATACAAAGCACCCCAACTTTTGGGAACTGCGTCGGGGAAGTTTCAGACGAGATGGCTCCACCCAGACAACCCTGATACCATGACATAAAGGAATACTTGCGAGACGGATCTTATCCCCACTGGGGCAAATTTAACCAAAAGACAACGAATCCAAAAAATGGCGATGAAGTTTTACCTATCCGGAGATACCCTGTATAAAAAGGACGTCAACATGGGACTCCTGAGGTGTTTGGATTAAGACCAGGCCCAAAGGCTCATGAATAAAGTACATGGCAGAGTTGCGGACCCTATATGAGTGGCCCATTGATTACCAAAAAGATCCTAAGGACGGGACATTATTGGTTATGGCTCAAAGCTGATTGTGATGACCACGTCAAACGATGTTATCAATGCCAGATTCATGCCAATGTTATTCATGCTCCTCCCAACGAGCTGCATTGCATGACTTATGGACGTAATTGGTCCGATCGGACCCAAAGCAAGTAACGAACATCGATTCATATTTACCATGATCGATTATTTTACCCAGTGGATAGAAGCGGCATCTTTCCCTAAAGTAACAAAGGATGTCATCTTCAGCTTTATCTGGAATAATATCATATATCGACATGGACATCTAGAGAACTTGATATAGATAATGCCAAGAATCTAAACAATGCAATGATGAAAGAGTTATGCGATAGGTTCAAAATCAAGTATCTCAATTTAGTGATCTACAAACCAAAAATGAATGGAGTTGCAGAGGCTGCAAATAAAAACATTAAAAAGATTATGGAGAAGATGGCAGCCAACCACCGAGGATGGCCAAATTTATTTCCTCTCACTTTGTTGGCTTGCTGGACATCAATACGTACTTCGACTAGGGCTAATCCATACTCCTTGGTGTATAGCATGAAGGTCGTGTTGCTAATTGAGGTCGAGATGTCATCCTTCAAGATATTGTTGGATACACAACTTGACAAAAGCCAATAGATTAAGGATTGATACGATCAATTGACTCTGATAGATGAGAAAAGAATGGCCGCCATATTTCATGGTCAATTATATCAACAACGAATATCCCGATCGTACAACAAGAAGGTGTGAGCTAGAGAATTCAAAGAGAATGATCTAGTGCTAAAGAAAATCATTTTGTGTCAAGACAAGGCCAAAGGAAAATTTGCCCCAAATTGGGAAGGACCCTTTATTGTCAAAACGATCCTGTCCAATGGAGATCTAATCCTTCAAAAAATATATGGTGAGGTATTTTCGTAACCTATCAATATTGACTCCGTGACACGATATTATGCGTGAGGACCATCCACAAGTATATTCTAAAAAAAATCTCTTTTATCATATCTTGGCATGAACTACGTAAGACCTGATCTCCTCCCTTTGTAGGAGTACGTAGGTAGCCGCTTATGGTACGGTCTAATCTTTACAAAAATTTTAGATCCCTTCGATGATTCGATCATCATAACATCCTTAAATTAATAGTCTCAGAAAAACCCTATCTCCTCTTGACCAACCCAACTTTATAAAACAGCCATCCTGACATAGCCTATACCTAAATATTAACCCTTTACCTTCAATTCGAAACATGAAAGCTCAGACTTCTCAAAAACACACCAATCTCAACCAATCCATCACACCCAGTTAACCCGGGACGAAGATCCAATCCAATGAAATCTGACGGCATCTCGACAATTAGCCATTGAATTTGATGCGAGCACTTAAAATGAAGAAAACAACAATATATCGAAGTAGTAATCATCAGGATGAAATGGCAGTCGAATAAAAGGCAAAGATGCTTCAAAAAGGGAAGTTGACTAAAACGTAAATCTTTATATATATTTAAACTATTTTGATATACAAATATTTTCTATGATGAATGATGAAGGTAATACTGTCTATTCAGAGAATTAAATAAAGTGTGATCTACAAGTCAGAAGTCAGGCGAGCTAAGAAAGTAAGATAGCCGATAGTTTCCGCAGTCTAAATGGCAAATCTAAGCTCTTTCTCTATCGCATCAATACGCCTCTACAAGGTCATCACTGTACGAACAGTGCCATCCTAACGCTCTAAGACTTGCCAAGCTTGCCCCACGACCTCCTTAACATAGACCCGATGGGCATCTCTATCGGTGATAGCAGCATCCCTGGCTACGAATGTTGTCTCCTTCTCGGCATAGGCAGTGTCTCTACCAACTAAAGCGGTCAACATCAGGGCCCGTGCCTAATCCCGCTCGAAGGTAAGACTATGCACCCGACACTCTAACTCGGCTCTTGGTGCTGTAGCAGAAGTAGAAGCAGAAAAAGGGGCGTCCTCAGCCAATGCCTTTGTCAATCCTATGAGAAGCCCCTCCTTAGTCAACTCTACAAAGCCATCCGCGGGATCCTCCATAGGCTCCTCACCAGAAGATACATCCTCTATCTCTATAGGACCCTTAATGGCAGATGCCATATTAGCATCCAGCCAAACCAAATACTCTGACGACCGATCAGGATGACTATCTCAAAACTCTGTTGTCCCTCGGTGAGCCTAAAAACTATAAACTCTAGCTAGATTGGCCTCAGTGGACGACAGGATGGGACACCTGTAATAGAAGGCATCAACGAAGTAATGAAACTCCTAACGCTGGTCATAATGACCCATCACTGCTAAGGGATGATATGTAGTCACCCCCCTCAAACTAACCAGAGGAATAAAATCTAAGCCCGCCACATGAGTAATAAAGCTCAGGAATGAACAATACCCGAAATACATAATAATCAAAAATGGCTCCTTGATGGACGAAAGAAAAGCTGTCCAGGAGGCTGGGTCCACACAAGAGGACGATCGAAAAGAGTATATCATGGCGATGTTGTGACTAAAGCAGAAGTTATGACACCAAAAAGTGCCAATCGGCCTCAAATAGGTCATAAACCAAACATACAACATGACAGAGCTGCCTTAGACCTCCTTATCTCCGAAGGCTCGACAATAAGAGGCCGATATATACGTCTCTGCCAAAATTAAAGGGAAAATAGTGTAGTCATCATGAAGGGCCCGAACCACTATTACTACGCCAACGTCTATATGCTCCATGTAAATAGGCACATATAAAAACAAGATAATACACATCATCAAAGCGTCTACCCGGGCAGATCTCCATCTCTCCTTAGATATGGCAAAGTCGTCCCGAAAAATGACAAAATTATCAGAAGAACCAAATCGATCAATCAAAAAATCCAGAGATACGACGTGCCCATCGGTAACCTCAGATAACACAGCTACACGCCTCAATCCAATAGTGGTCATGAACTAGCGGCATATCTAGCCAATTGACATTCGAGCATAAAGACCCGCCAAAGATAGGCCAGTAATATAAGCATACTCCTTGGGGATCGGCGTGAGATCAAAAGACCCAAATCTAAAGATATGTCAATCTGAAATCTAATGAGAAATCATACCCTCGACGAACCCATCCGGTACTTGAAATAGCAGATACGACATCGAATGCCCCAGAAGCCTTTCCACCGTCAAATGATCTGGGGTAGGTAAATCATCAAACTAGCCCCTAATATGAGAGGCTATGCTGCTGGAAGAGAAATGATCCAAACGAGCAATGAACGACGATGTTATCTGTAAAATAGTATCAAAAAGACAACACATGGGTCAATTCTATACAGAACATATATAATATACATACATGCTAAGAAAATGAATATCTATATACAATGACAATGAATTGATATAAATGATCCATACATAAATACTGTGATCCATACATCATTTTTTATACATACATCATCTGGATACATTCAAGGTAAAATGGAAATAAAATGGACAGGAAAAAGGGCACAGGCGCCCCAACAACTAAATATAGTCTGCCATGATGAAAAGAAAAGAGATAAAAAAGAAAGAAGATATCAATTAGGAAACTTACCAGGAGAAACGGATAAAAGCCGAGCCAAGCATCGGTCTGACCTTCTGAGCATAGCTACATGCCATGCAAAAAATAGGCAAAGGTGAACGATCCCCAATTATAGTCTCTGATACGACCAACCTCTCGGAGAGCCCCGACTATACTGAAATGAACGGTAGAGGAGTTGTTCGCCAGAAAATAACCCCTCATGATGGTCAAGAAAAGGCGTCGTAGGAGTCGATCACGCTCTACCAGATCATCAAGAAACGGCTCATATAGGATTCCCTCGATGGCGTCAAATGCTAATGCACCAGAACAAATGTTGCGGGCCTTGAAGACTCTGTCACGTGGAGAAAATCCCAATAAAGAACAAACAGCAGCAGGAGAAATATCCAACTCTAGGGGTACACGATGGCCTTAGAACTCTATGCCAATGATATAACGCCAACTTAGGGGCGTCATCATCACCTCGCAGTCCAGTAAATAAAGAAACTGACTCTGGTGAAACCACCTGTCAGACATAGCCAGAAGATAGCCCCAAAGATAACGGTGCGAGGCTATAGTGAAAAACTACTCGAACCCCTAGGAATCCACTCTTTCTCTATAACCGGAATAAAGGGACTGGTAAAGAGAGTAAATGTTAAACCAGTTGCCATAAGGCTGTGTAAACTCAAGGACCTGCGGTGTATAAAAGATGAGTTGACTACCACCCGAAAAAGGAAACTGAGAAATCAAACTAAAAGCCCCTATACCTCGTTAGCGCACAAGAACGGTAAGGGATGGTGACTCAGGTTGGAACCTAGAAGATCGGGCGTGGCCACTCGAGCGACAGGAAACATTCAGCCACGAATAGGTGGAATGGCGACATCGGGATCAGGCATGTCATCAGTTATGTCAGTAACATTATCTAGGTCAAAACGAATCAGACGAATGTAAGCCTCTGTGAGTCGTCGAGGCTACCGTGTAACGCATGGAGATGGGACTGACGAGGCCGTCCTACGAGGCTGAACTCCAGGAGAAGCCCGATGGGACGTGGAACTAACCGGCATATCCAGATCCATATCTAAGCAAGGATCAAGCTATTCGAATAAGGTACGTTTCTTTTTTACTTTATAAATTTTTAAATATGATTCACATTATCCTAAATAGGTGAGAAAGGACTAAGATTCATAAAATGCCTAAATAATAGGTTGTTCTTGAGCCTAATTGTATAGGTCATTACGATTAATTTGACATCATACATGGCCTACATTTACATCATTACAATTCTACGTTATTTTCTACACTTGGGTATAACATAAAACATACCCATGCATTCAGTCATGCGACCCACAAATTTTTTTTGCCAGAGTCTCCCCTATAATATGGAATATTCCCATGCATGATGGCATGCATTTATAGCTATTTACAGACACCCAATTCACAAGCAAGCAAAAGATATCCATTTTATAACATAATAGAACTAGAATTTGAAATAATCTAACCAACACATGCAAAATCAATAAAAAAATATCAGAAAAATCAAACAATGGCATATAAAATGATTTTCAGCATTAAAACAAACGAATTTTCTCCAAAAAAGTACGACAAGAAGATTTATCCGATTTTAAAATTTTGTATATCCACATGTAAAGTGTAATAAAATATGTCCATGCATCGAGTTAGAATATTTTATCAAGTCATTTGAGCATACATTTCGAGCCTTCTATGTTTGAACTAACTAATAGTCATAATGTAATGAAACGAAAGCTAAAACATGAAAATGATACATGACTACGTTACCTACGCTATAATGAACGAATGTACAAAGTCAGAACGAGCAAAATCGAACCCTACAAAGCAGAATGAGCGAAAATACGAGTTAGAATCTAAGAGGATCTAGAGAGAAGAAGTATAGAACACAGCGAGCGAGAAGAAAAGGAGGGCTCGTGTATGGGTATATCCACCAAGGCCAGCTGTAGTTGTACCTATAACTGGGCCAGGTGGGTCTCACCCCTCCTATGTTGTTGCACTTGAGGTCAAAACGTGTCCTTTTGAGTCCAAATAGGTGTACTCGCAAAGAAAAATACACTTTTGGATCATAAAACATCGTTTATTGAGAATGTCATTTTTAAGAATCTAAAATATGATAATGAGAGCTCTTAAGATCAAAAAGTAAGAAAAATGGACGAAAACGGGTCAAAAATGATGAAAAACGATCAAATAGGGAAGAAATGGTGTTTCTATTGACAATCGGTGATGTGATTCCGTTGGAGATGATACCCAGCGATGACATCAGAGACGATACTAGTTGATGTGATTCTGTTATGGATGATACCCAGCGATAACATCGAAGACGATACCCGGTGATGTGATTCCGTTGGAGATGATAGCCAGCGATGGCATCGGAGACGATACCCGGTGATGTGATTCCATTAGAGACGATACCCAGCGATTACATCGGAGACGATACCCGGTGATATGAATCTGTTGGAGATGATACCCAGCGATGGCATCAGAGACGATACTCGGTGTTGTGTTTCCGTTGGAGACGATAACCAGCTATGGCATCGGAGAGGATACCCGGTGATGTGATTCCATTGGAGATGATACCCAGTGATGGCATCAGAGACGATATCCAGTGATGTGATTATGTTGGAGATGATACCCAGTGATGGCATCGGAGACGATACCCAATAATGTGATTCCATTGGAGACGATCCCAGCGATGGCATCAAAGACGATGCCAAGTGATATGGTTTCGTTAGAGACAATACCCAGCGATGACATCGAAGATGATACCAGTGATATGATTCCATTAGAGACGATACCCAGCGATGGCAACAGGGACGATACCTGATGATATGGTTCCGTTGGAGACGATACCCAGCGATGGCATCAGAGACGATACCCGGTGATGTGGTTCTATTGGAGACGATACCCAGCGATAGCATCAGAGACGATACCCAATGATGTGGTTCCGTTGGAGACGATACCCAACGATGATATCGACAATGATACCCGATAATGGTAATACAACAACAATTTTCCCCAGCAGAATGACATGATATCGAGGTACATCATTTACTCCATTGTTTCATTTTATAATTTTCTAGCACCATTGCATCATTCCTTATTATCTTGCATCATCGATACATCATTGTCATATATCGGGTGTCTATATCTTTGTCATGATCATTTCATTGCATTGCATAAACATGACAAAGAAGGCATCTGTAGACACCCGAAATTTTGCACCTGTTATCTAACCTTGGCAGGAGGGCAATAATGTCTTTTCTCCATAATGTCAAGACAATCGAGAGAAAGTTATGAGGCTTAGGACGAGTACACAAAGCTATCACAATGGCTACCGAGTGACAAACTACGCAAGGCATGGCGATTGACTGGCTGACATCTACAGGAAGATGATTCTCTACTCTTTGCTCAATCTTCTCGAATCCAAATTGGCCAAACTTTATGTCATGCATAGCTCTCGAAAAGAGCTTTCCGAAGTGGTATGACACGTCTCTAATTCTTTCCGGGTTAAAAGTTATGGATGTTTCAACGCGCAATATGAAAAACCGACGTTACAACACAAAAACTGAGGCAGGTGGGCCCCACCTAGGCTAGCCACAAGTAGAC
Source organism: Aralia elata (assembly GCA_034770075.1). Lineage (NCBI taxonomy): Eukaryota > Viridiplantae > Streptophyta > Magnoliopsida > Apiales > Araliaceae > Aralia > Aralia elata. The sequence goes on from CM068379.1 coordinate 32,191,345, forward strand.
ATGCGGCCAGGCTTGGGGCTTATAAAAGGTAGTTTTCAGCAAAGAAAAAAAAGAGGAAGAGAGAAAGAGAAAGAGAAAGAGAATTTTGAGAAAAAAGTAAGAATTTTAGAGAGAGAAGTGAGAATCACAAAATTCATTCTAGATCTAGTATATTACATCAAATTGGTAGTTAGATTAGAGTGATTTCGTCCAATTTCCAGTTCAAGGAGGTATCATTTACTCACCCCAAGGTGAAAAATCCAATCTTTTTGTAATTATTATTTAGATTCGGCTTAGATATAATATATTGTATTGATTGTTGCACTTGAAATTTACTTATGTTGTAATTTTATTCTCATTTGAGGTTCTCCTAGCCTATTAAATATAGTTTTTTTTTTGTACTAGGGTGGTTAGAGAGGATTTCTCAAGAATGTAATTTCCTCCTAACCACTCAATGATGTCCCGTTATTATTTTATCGTTTCTATTATAGAATTTGCTCATTTTTATCAATTGTTTTTACTTGTGAGTTGATTCATATTGTCTTTGGTTTATCCAAAAAAATCCTAGATCCATATCTAGCGGTGAAGGGGTCCCACCGCTAGATATGGATCTAGGATTCTAATAAATTGAATCACCTGATAGCCAATTTGGGATATAATTTTTGGTTTAATCCCGATCATGTCATCTTTAGATCAATGGGATTCTAGATCTATGGATCCCTCTTCATAGATTCTAGATCCCTCGGATAGATCTTATTGATACGTAATAGTCCCTCGGAATGTCGGCTTCGTTGTGCAATCTATGGGTTAGGGTCCTCGGGAGCCCTTTTTCTAGATTTTAGCTTTCGTTTTGATGTATTGTTCATTGCGATATGAAGTTATGTGAGCCTAGGAATGGAGTCGGGGTCTTCGAATCGGGCCTTGACTTGATTCCCATGATGGACATAGTTTCGATTGTAAGAGTTACTATCCAATTATTGTATATGTAAATTCAGGCCTTAAAGTGGTATCGAGGGTCTCATCCCACGAGAATTGGATTTAAGGCCCGTGATAGTGAAGATTATTGTGGCAGGTGTTTGGGGCCATTGAGATGGCTTACATGCCAACGAGTGGCCCAGATCCCATTTTGATGTTTGATTTTACTGTTTGTCATCCAAAAAATGATTTTTAAATAAAACGTTGAAGATCTTTTAAAACCAAATCGATTCGGGTTACTAAAACAACCTTAGGCTAAAATTGAAAGTAATGAAAAACCTCGATTCATATTTGGTGAATGGTTTGAAAATCATGTTTTTCAAAAGGTCACCCTAAAAGGCTTTCATCAAAAATTAAAGCTAAAATGAACTTTTTCCTCAAATCAAATCCTTCGTGCATAGGTTCAAAGAGGATTGAAGCTACTTTCAAAATAATGCACTATCCACGATTTCGATTCAAAGCTAGGTCGCAATATCCTAGGTTTTCTTCCAAATCACACATGCACACACACACACACATATACGCACATACCACTTCATATTAGGAAAGCATTAAAAAGCAGTAATCGTATTTTCACGAAAGTCGGGGGTGCCTAACACCTTCCCCTCGCTTAAGCAAGCCCCCGACCTCTATGAATTTTGGTTGCAGACCAATTCTTCGAAGTCACATATGGGCTATCTTGATTACGAAAAACTTCAAAACTCGAATGAGTTGGTACAGAGATCGTAGAGTCTGCTAAGAGATCGTAAAGTGAGTTGAAGATCACAGCGTAGAGTCTACTAAGAGATCGTACAGTGAGTTGAAGATCCCAGAGTCTGTCAGAGATCATAGAGCCTGCTAGTAGATCGTAAAGTGAGTTAACGATCGCAGAGTCTTCTAGAGATCACAGAGTCTGCCAAAGAATGTAGAGTTATCGACTCAACAATCATAGAGCTCATTGAAGTTCGTAGAGTCTGTCAGAGATTGTAGAGCTCATTGAAGACTGTAGAGTCTGTCAGAGATCCTAGAGCTCATGGAAGACTGTAGAGTCTGAAAGAGATCGTAGAGCTCATTGAAGACCATAAAGCTTGTGGATCGTAGAGCTTGCGAATCATAGAGTCATTTAGCCAGATACTCTATGACCACCATGAAACTCTATGATTAGGAAAACTCTAGAGTATATCAGCTCTGACAATGAACTGACACTATCAAGACTCGAAGAATGCGGATCCCAAGATAGTTGCTGAAACATCTTAAAGTTTGAAAAGAAGATCAGATCAAAGTGTGTCTAAACAATTATTTCGGTGAAGTGACAACGACCCACTTGAGTGTCTCTGTAACATTCTAATGTGACTTGCCACAACCGAAAGCAAGCTGACACATACTCACCCAAAAGTTAACAATCAGAGATCTTCTAGGATTGGAGCATTGAATGAGCAACGACAACTTTCAAACGTGATAATCTCAATGACACCTATAAAAGGCGCACAGATTCAATACAACAGTAAAAAGAATAAATCTTACAAGTTGAACTGCTGCAAAACTCTTAAGGCTTTACTCTATGATTCTTAAAGATCTTGAAGATCTAGAACATCTTGTTTAGCTGCTAAGTCTTTTATTACTGGACTTAAAGCCACTTAGCAGCACCCTAACCAAACACTCTATCTTAATGATTGTTTAGGTCTTAGTGACCTTTGTATCCAAGTCTAAGTGACTTGAAGGGTTCTGAGTGAATCGGTCTTAGTGACCCTTGTTCCAAGTCTCAGTGACTTGAAGGAATCTTTGTGATTCAATTGTTGTAATAGTTCTTTGTGAACTGATCTTACTGATCACCCCATCCTTAGTGGATTTCCTACTCGAGGAGTAGAAGAGTGGACTAGGAGATATTTATTCACCGAACCATTTAAAATACCTTGTCTCATTTACTTTTAGCATTTACTTTCTTGTTCACTATTTTCAGTACTCTACGATTTTGCACCGTGACTTAGTTCCACATTTGATTGCTAAATTTAGAATTGTAACTTTTCAAAATCTTTGAAAAGGGATTCTTAAATTATTATTCCGCTATGTATAATTAAATTAACCTACTTAATTTATAAGTTGGTAATACTCTGTTAAAAAGAAAGTTTTTAAAAGGATATGTTATAGACTACATATTTAATTTGATGAAGATGATATGATTAATGTATATTTGTATCAATAGTTTGTGTAAAGTCCTTAGTAAGAAGATGATGTACATGGACTTAGAATAGAAAGATCAAATTTGTTAGGTTGATCTTATGAGCTGAATTGATGTATAGATAATAGGATCAAATCGATCGTATAGTCAAGTTGAACGATCGTAAAGCTACTCTGGCATTTTGTAAAGTTATTGAATATTGCAGAGTTAGCTATGCCATCGTAGAGCATCAAACAAAAGTTTGTAGAGTCTGCTAGAAGTTCACAGAGCTAAGTCAAGATCACAGAGCCTACAACAATTTCTTAGAGTTCACTCTAAAGTCGTAAAGTACTTAAGGATCATAGAGAGCTCATCGTAGAAAGCCATTTGTAGAGCAGATCGTAGAGAGTACATCGTAGAGTGTCTCTCTACTCGTAGAGTGTCTCTCTACTCGTAGAGCAAGCAATCATAGAGCAGAACGTAGAGTAAAGAACGTTGAGTGGATCAAACATATACTTTACGATCAACATGAAACTCTACGATCAGTTAAAGTCATAGAGCTTATCAGGTCTAACATAGGACAGACAATGAGGAGCGTTGCAATGTGAAGAACTCGAAATGTTTGCCAATCATTCTTAATTCAAATTGAAGATCAGAATGAGTTGTGTCTAATAGCTAACTTGGCGACGTGACAATACCCATATGGTAAGTGGAGCAGCATTCTAATATGACCAGTCAGAGCCAAAAGTAAGCTGACAAAACCTTCCTAGAAGTCAACATCAGAGACCTACTAGGATCAGTGCATTAAATGCTCAACGACAACTTTCCAACGGGAAGCTCTCGAGGATGTTTATAAAAGGGCAAAGAGATTCCAGCAAATAGTACGAATTATCAATCATTAAGATGAACCTCTGCCAAAGTTCAAAAAGCTTTACTCTATGAAAAGAGAACAACTTGTTCTGCTGCTAAGTACTTAAGAAGTCAAGCTCAACGCAACTTAGCAGTACCTTAAACAATGAACTCAACTACTGTGATTCGATTGTCTTAGTGACATTATACCAAGTCTCAGTAACTTGAAGAGTTCTAAGAGAACTGGTCTAAGTGACCTCTATCTTAATGAGATCTGCTGAGTCTAAGTGACTTGAAAGAATCTTAGTGATTTATTATAATAGATCTTAGTGATCTAGTCTTAGTGACCCTTAGCATCCTTAGTGGATTTCCTACTTGTAGAGTAGAAAAATAAACTAGGAGTCTTTTATACTCTGAACTACAACCTCATGTGTTATTTATATTTCAGCATTTACATTTATGTCATTATCTGTTACATCTATTTATGACTTAAATCCACGTGAACTAAATTAAGAGCTGAGATTTCATTAAATCTTTGAATTGGTTTTAAAACTAATATTCCACTGTGTTTAATTAATTTATTTAATTAATTATATGGTAATACATTCTTAACAAGCTAAAAGTTTTTAAAGGATCTATTCAACCCCCCTTCTAGATCTCTTTTATGCCTCTGGGAAACAACATGATATATTCAACCCTCCGTCTAGATCTCTATGTGCTTTTGGGAAACAACAAGTGGTATTAGAATAGGTTCTCATAATCAAAGCTTAAATTGCTTGAGTAGATCAATGGCATAAAATAAAACCAGTTCTGAGCTTGGTGGTGGAAATAAGCCACCTCTATGTAATTAAGATAAATTTGCTAGCTGAAAAGTGCAAATACAGGCTTATATGGATGCACTTGATGAGGAGCTATTTGATACTGTTCTAAATGACCCATTTGTTCCCACAAAGCTAGCCCCAATAACAGAGTATCTAAACAAGGTTGTGGTCAAGCAAAGGGTCGAATGGACTGATATTGGTTGACTCTACGCTCCGACTACCTTGTTTGAGACTTTGTAAACTCCTGAATTGATCTCACTAGTAGTAGCTTAGTACAAACCATTTTTTCATCACAACTTTCATCTCCTCCCAGGTTTCAATAGGATGCTCTCCATATCTTATCCTGTTAATCATCACCTGATCCCACCAAGTGATGGCATAGTCAGAAAACTCAATGGCTGCTAGCTTGACTTTCTTACGCTCCAAATAGTTATAGCAGTCAAACACCTACTCCATCTTCTTTTCCCATTCTAGATTTGCCTCAGGATCACTCCTTCCTTGAAAGGATGGAATCTTCATCTTAATGCTATCCAAGTTGTTGTCTTCTCAATTTTGATCTCCTCTATCCCTTGCTCCATGTCTCATTTGAATAAAATTAGAATCACGATCCTTTTCCTCACTAAACCTAACTTAATATTAAGCCTCTTCCTTCGTCCTAGTTCCCCTAGGATGCATTTTTCCCCTTTTACGCACACTAGGAGGGTGTTGAGACTGTTCTCCTCGTGTAACGCTCATCTGATCAATACATTCATGCACCTGTTCCATTGCTATGTCCAACTTCCTGGAAAACTTCTTCATCATGGCCTCCATTATAAATTTCAGATCAAACATTAGTGGAGAATCTTCAAAAATACCTTTATTCTTCGAGTCAGACATATTTGCTGCAAAACAAGGGTTAGTAGATAAAATTTTCCTCACCACTCCCTTATGTGTTTCGTTTAATAATGAATCACTCGTGTATCACTCAACTGGCTTTTACCCTCTAATGATCTCACCACTCTTGCCTTTTTTTCTCTCAGGTATTCCCTCTTATAGATTCTTTTTGAATTCACCAAACAAGAATCATAGTTTCCTATTATACCTATTATTTGGGTACTTTTCGGCTTAATAATTTGTGAGTTTTTAAGTATTTTCTGTTATTTAATAGTAATTTTAGTTATTTTATTATTTTTATTTTATTTTGTAGGAAAAAAGGAGTTAAGTGGCAAAATCATAAATATTTGAAGCTTGGGCATGCAAGTAAGGAGCAAAAGAGAAAATAAGCAGAAAGCCAAGCGTCGCGACGTTTGAGCTTTAGAGCCGCGGTGCTACTCCAGTACATTCTAGAGAACTGCGGTGCTTGGGATAGAAGCCGCTGTGACGCCCCCAAATCCGGGTTTCCTAACCTCGGGTTCGGTGCTCACGATCCATCATTTTCATACACATTCTATAAACTAACGCAGAATATATAAATAAACATAAGTTGTTCATACAATAAGGTTCTACATCATTCCCAAGATCTACTAACCTTAACTTAATACATAACCTTAATATCTTCAAAAGGTTTACATAATCAAATTACATAAGATAACATAATAGTTAAGCATTACACTATACTACTCTTGAACCTTGCCTTTGCTTTTGTCTTTCTTCGAATACTCGGGCTTAACTGAAATAGTATCATGATATATCAAGGGTGAGCAACTAATTCGCTCAGCAAGCTTAAATACAGGAATGATATATATATATATATATATATATGTATATATATATATATATCATGATTGAAAAAGAATGAGACTTTGAATTATCAATAATCGATAATGATTATGAAAAAAAATCATGAATCAAGTTTCAATAATTGAGTAATTGACTAAATAATGCCGAGTGGTCGGCAATGACCATGAACAAGTATGGAGGTATATCACCTCTTAATAAGTTTTGGTAATCAAGGGGATCAGCCTTTTATACCCAGTGAATATGTATAACACTTAATAAACGGGCAAACAATCGTTTTCCGATATACTGCCTTAATAGAAATACCTACGAAAACGCATTGATCCCAAGAGCTTTTATTTCAATACCTACGAAACAAAGTAAAAACACATAAAAGCACACAAATATATATAAAAGTAATACAAAACTATATTACACAACAATAAGATGAAAACACATAAAACCAAACGAAATAGCTAAAGACTTACACATTATTAAGGCTAAAAATACCCAATTTGTGTATATAAAACACACTCATCAAATACCCCCAAACTTAAACCTTTGCTTGTCCTCAAGCAAAACACACAAACTATAAAAATTAAACATTTCTAAATAAAAACTATCTTGAGCAATGAGTTAATAAGCTAACCAATGGTCCCAAAGCTTAAACACATGAAAACTCAAGGAAACTTTCAAAACATTGCAAGTCTAGATTTACAATTAGCTAGTCATAGCTTGCTTTAGGTCCCTTCCGTGTGTGTGTGACTACCCAGTGGCACTAAACCAATCAAGCTCGGATGAAGCTATGCAACCACATTACCTTATGAAATAATCAAAATAAACCACCAAAAACTACATGCTTAACGCATCACTCAAAAGGTATACAAATCATAATTTCCAAAATTTTGAAATCAAAAGACTCTAGTTAAGTGCATTTTATGCTCCATCTTATCCTAAGTCCACTCTTGTGGGTGAGTGCGTTTTACGCTCCATCTCAACTCAACACAAGATTTGAAATATACAATTTTCTTTCTTTAATCACAATTATAAGAGAGTGCGTTTTACGCTCTATCTCTCCTACGCATGTGTCCATGAGTGAGTGCGTTTTACGCTCCATCTCAACTCACCACATGACCATCAATTCAAACACAACAAATTTGGGCACCTTGCTTCGAGTGATGTTTAAACGAGTTCTAGAGTTTATAGATATTTCCCACAAGCATTCGGTTATAAAAGCCTTCTCTAAGCATACAACTAGCTCAATACTCATGGGTAGGTGCAAAAGAGTGAAAGGACGCATAAGCAAAACAATAACCAACAATTACGATTAAGCACAAAGACTAAGCAACATTTATCCATTTTCCATGAGTTAGAATCAATTCAAACAAGTTCTTATCATAGACCACGAATTGTAGTTCAAATCAAATTAAAACAATGCTCAAGGAACACATCCTAAAAATAAATGAATTTTTTTTTTTTGAACAAAAATACATAACTTAAATCACATAAAAACTAAATTAAAAACACACAAATACGAAGTACTACCCCCAAACTTAAACTTGACATTGTCCTCAATGTCTGATATAGGAAAAGTTAAAATAGAAGACTTCCCTGAAACCGTGTCAAGCACCATTGATATCATCTTTCAATACCTCTAAGTTGGGAGCGTACCTGAAAGCAAATGACTAAAGAAATTAAAATACAATTAAACCACTAAAATGTAATCAAACAAAAATAGAAACAAAATAGTAAACTTGGGTTGCCTCCCAAGAAGCGTTTGGTTTATAGTCCTCGACTCGACTTTATTTAAAACATAAATATAAGTTCAAATTAAGATCAAATCAATTGAAATTAATATTGGAAAACATTAGAAGAATAATTCCCCGGCAACGGCGCCAAAAACTTGTTGGTCGATTTCGCAACCGATAAATACGCGCAAGTATACGCGGTCAACAAGTAATAAAGTGATAAGAGAGAGTTGTCGAACCCACAGGGAATTAACTCTAATGTATGCCCAATGACTAACTCAATATCGACTCGATCTAAATCAAACTCTTTGATTCAAGTGATAGATAAAGGTTACATCTAAATTCCATGTCATATAAATAACAAAAATAGATAGATAAAGGTCTAAGATTACAATTTCCCCCAACACTTTATTTAAATCACCTAACTCTCTCTTTTTCAACTAGTTAATACACAAGAATTGTTAACCGAGAAATTCACCTTATTCATAAGCCTTAGTGTATGGTCATATGAAAATCACCCATACACGACACATAGGTATATGTTTATCCCACATGCCAACAATCCATTCAATTCCATGAATAATCAACAAGACACACGCCACATAATCTTAGTCAATCTACCCATCAAACGAATGAACCTCCGTGTAGGGAGTCATTAAGTTTGTAATCTCATAATGGTTACACACGGTATTTAGGTATATCTCTATCCCAAATACTAGCAAGTCATCCATTCTTGAAGACAATGAATAAGACACACGCCACATAATCTCATACATCACCCACAAAAATCTCTAACTTTCGTATGATATCAAAACCAAGTCTCAACACTATAATCCACTTTTCAATTTCATATAGGTGATCAATCAATTAAACTTTCATTATAAATCATGCTAGACATTCAACTCGCAATTTATTACGTTAGAATGTTGGTCGAGAACACGAATGTAAAATATGGCCACCTTTCGATGCACCATATTCATATCACACTAAATCCACAATTGATAGAATGAATGTGAACACCCTAGATGACTAACGCACTATATCTCTATGTGAATTACAATCAAAAGGGTTGAAGCATAAGTTCTCAATTGGCCACATATGGTACTTCGGTATATCTTTATCCTAGGCACGAAACATTAATCCACGAGGAATGCAGAAATAATGAACATATGCTAGCATAATCAGATCTTAATCTATATTTCCTTTCTCAATTCCATATAGATTATCACACTAATTGATGATCAAGGTAATTAATACATGAAGCGCAAATTATGATATCCAATTCTAAAATGATAACTAATATCAAAGAGAGATCATTCAATTCAAATTAGGTGTTGGGTTCAATTACAATTTCAACCAAACACTGAAATCAAAATAAATAAACAAAGCAATAAACCTAACTAACATCCTTGGAGTACAAAGCTAGATTAAAAGATTAGAGATGAACTCCCTTTTGATCTTCTCTTTTCCTTGTATTGCAGCCCTTGTTGGTGGAGCAAGCCTTCCATTGTTGTTGGTTACTCAAGCTTCCCCATTGGGGAGCTTGAGCTACCTTTTCTCCTTCTTGCTCTAGGTTAGCTTCCACCCTCCAAGAATGCTGATTTTAGAAGTCTAGGTCTCTCTAAAATGGAGGCTACATATTGTATTTATAGTTCCTAAGGCAAAAACCTAGCTTAGCCCACGAATTTTGACCAAAAATGAGCTGAAATCGCGAAATCTGGCGAATCCGGCGCAGCTGCGCGCTTGGATGCGCCGAAAACTGAACTCCCTGGATGCCGGGCGCAGCTGCGCCGCCATTGGCTTGCGTCCGGGCGCAGCTGCGCTGCCCAAAATCTACGTTTTCTGCATAAGGGCGCAGCTGGGCCGAATTTGTACTAGGAAGGGGCGCAGCTGCGCCGGGCACTGCTTCTGCTGCATTTTCCAGCTCTGACATCCGTTGGGAAAATGGTCATAACTTCTTCGTCCGAACTCGGATTAAGGCGTTTAAGTAGGCTATGGAAAGCTAAGAAGTAGCTCTACAACTTCGATAACTGGAGCTTGACGAGATATAGGATGGAGAAAAGCTCAAATTGAGCCCGAAGCAACTGCTGCGTAAAATGCATGCAAAATCCGACAGTAAAATGATCATTACTCTCTCATACAAACTTCAAATTGGATTATTCCGGATGTTCTGGAAAGCTAAGATCAAAATCTACAACTTTCGTTATTTGAGTTTTGAGAGATTCAGATTTCATCATGGGTGAAATTGAGCAACAAGCAGCTGAAATGCCAAAATCACGCCGAAAACGCATTGATCCCAAGAGCTTTTATTTCAATACCTACGAAACAAAGTAAAAACACATAAAAGCACACAAATATATATAAAAGTAATACAAAACTATATTACACAACAATAAGATGAAAACACATAAAACCAAACGAAATAGCTAAAGACTTGCACATTATTAAGGCTAAAAATACCCAATTTGTGTATATAAAACACACTCATCATATACTGCCTTAATAGAAATTTATTCTATTTCTCAGTCTAAGAATCTGTACCAACAAATGGTTTGGATAACTGTTACAACATATTTGGGTCAACAAATTTAAAAATGTTCGATCTAGCTGATACAACTAGCATAGATCTATCTCATAAATAGTTCATAAATAAAAGAACTTTAATTTATTTCATAGTTCAACTAATAGAACATGAAATCAATTGCACAAAGTGCGAATATCAATAATCATTATAGATGTGGAATAATCAATAATAATTATCCACTAACATGCTTTGAAATAATAACTCGAGTTTGAGTTAGGAAACTTGCTCAACATAAAGCTTGTGTGAGATATAACTTGCACAAGATGAGATCGGAAACTTACTTGATTCTCTGCTTACTAATTACTCTATGATCCTACTCTGCAAGTATCCTATAGTAATTATAATTTATTCCCTGATCAGTCATAGTTAAGCATCTACAACTAATTAAATAAACTTGCTCAAGAGACTCATGTGGTTTATTTTATGGTCCCTTTATACTACACATGGCCTGTTATGACAGCTTTACGATCAGTAGCGTGGCTCTACGATCGACAGAGTTCACCCTACGATTGGTTAGTGAAGCTTTACGATGTACGGGCGAAACTTTACGATCGGGTAGTGAAGCTCTATGATATACAAGCGAAGCTTTATGATTGGGCAATAAAGCTCTACGATGTATGAGCGAAGCTTTACGATTGGGAAATGAAGCTCTACGATGTATGAGTGAAGCTTTACGATCGGGCAGTGAAGCTCTATGATCGTAGAGTTTATTTTATGGTCTCTGCTCGACTTGGACAACTTACTCTACATTTTACAAATGAGCTCTACGACTTGAGTGAAACCACTATACGATCGTAGAGTTAACCTTTCAATTGGTTAGGTTTAAGGCTTAATTCGAAAGTTTGACTTAAGGAACATTCTTTTGGCTGATTTATCTGAGGTCATATACATCTAGAACATGGTTTGGGTCTATCCGACCCGCTACTTACAAGATTTTGACTTCGGCTCTATTTTAGACTTTTCGTAGTTCGGGGACCTCTCGTAGTTTGGGGGTCCTCTTTGGGGTCAACTGGTATACTCATGTTCGACTTTGGGAAGTCGAAGGTTCGGGTTACTACGATACTTAGGACTTTAGCTTTTGATCTGTGACTTCGGGAGTCACATGCAGGTCTTATTGACATTAAGGGTTCGACTTCGGGCTCAATACTGAACCAACCCATAATGGCTTCCAAAGCCTTCAGGTTTGACTACAGATTTCACTTCGAGAACCATTTCACGGTTCAGGGTCGGGTGATAACCTATGTCTTACCCCGTTACTAAGGTACATGCGTTCGGAGTAAGGTGGCGAACCTCATCAGAACGACTTCAACCTCCCTATTATTACTCAATGTTACACCTTTTTGTTAGTTAGACTTTATATTCCTTTCTGACGTAGACTACGCCTTACATTGGTTTAACTGGGATTAGGTGTGACGCCCCCAAATTCTTTACACTCCCTGTAGCAGATTAGGTGCTCACGTTAAACTAATCAACTATAAATATTTCTTAAAAATATAACTTCTATCTATCCAAGGTTTAAAGTATCCCATAACAGATAGTAGTTCTCGTCAGAACATTATCTGTGTTTGGATACTCTCACTTGGATGTATAGATTTATATCTTATGGATATCTCTTTCATATCAATAGTTCCTATCTATCTGACATACACATTATTAATGATAAGATTGTTCTTGGAACCGAGGGGCGCATTTCGGTAAAGGTGACACCTTACCGACACTTATTAAGTGTAACCTCAGTGCTTACAGAACTCCCAATATCATTCAAATACCCTCATTCAGATGTATATTTCATATGGATACTGTACTAAATCAAATACTACTTTCTAACTTATTTAAGAATGTAAATACAATGCAATCGATATAACAAAAGATGATAATATATATTTCATAACCTTAAGTTTGATTATATCATTCTCAGTACCATGTTCTTATTACAACAAAGTCTTATAAGACTTGAATTTATGAAAACAGTAAGATAATAAATTAACACGGCCTCTTTCTATTGTTTGTCCCTGAAGTTCCACGATTACTATCTAAAACTACAAAGGAAAGTTTATGCAAGGATGGGCTACAGAATGCTCAGCAAGTTTATTTAAAAAAAATGTAAACACAATGTGTTTGATTTGAAGGAAGTTCAATGATTTTGCCTAACTGAGGGTTCAGTACATGAACCATGTGTTTCAACCAATTCTGTCAGTCTTAAATGAATTAAAAAGGCTTTGCTCATATATCTTATAGGGGATCAACCTATTTGATATCCTAGGAGTATGCATACCATCCTAATCGTGCCCAACTGCACTTGATGTTAATATATTATCGACAATAACATCCTATAAAGGGTGTTTGTATATTCAGTATAAGATGTCGTACCAAACAATTTGGCTTGACACAATAATTTATGCTCTGATAAACAATATATGAATAATGATTCATTTCTTAAGTTTTTCTGAATCAAGAAGCAATAACTTCACAATAATTGATACCAAGATGTATAAGACTTGCATAAAGGTAACAAGGTTTAGAGACTTGCCTATGCGTAGTATGTTTAGTTTACGCTGTCTATCGACGTTGTGTAGTCTATTTATGTCTATTCGTATTAATTATAAGCGTTAGAATTTATAATAGCACGTATCAAACTGAACTAATCAAGTATCGCTAAGGTTCGGCGTTGATTCGGCCTTTCGATCGCGTTATTAGACAATTAAACACTTAGGTTTATTAATAAAACTTTATTTAAAAGCTTAAGTTAACTTAGATAATTTATTTATCAATTATAATATTTTTAGAAGCTTAATATTATTTTTAAATGATTTAATTATCATTTATAATAATTTTACAAGCTTGGTAGTATTTTTAAAAGATTTAACTATCATTTATAACATTTTTAGAATTTTAGTATATTATTTAAATGACTTATTTATCATTTATAATAATTTTAAAAATTTAGTATATTATTCAAATGATTTATTTATCATTTATAATATTTTTAATCCCTTAATATAATTTTTAAATTATTTATTTAATATAATTATTAAATAATTTATTATCATTAATATTTAATTAAATTAAATTATTAATGAAATTTATGTCAAAATATTAAAAGTTAATTAATATAATTTAAAATGAATTTTAAAATTTAATTATTAATTATTAATAATTATTTACTATTTATTTCTAATTTATTTAATTATTACTATTTAATTTTATTTACTTTTATTAGTTTCTGTCGCAAAAGGCTACAGTGACAGTTACTGTCGCTATAAGTGTTCTTGGCTGGTCGGAAGGAGATTGTGGCTAAAGGGGTCCTATAGTGACGGACAGTCTGTCGCTATAGGTGTTCTTAAGCTAAGGAAGAACAGCCGGTCAATGTCAAATAGGGACCTTTGACTTGATTTAATTCTTTGTTGGTTATTTGTTTGGGTTTAATTTTTGTTTCTATGTGGAGTATACATGACATAGTATACCGACATGTATTGTTTTGGATCATACAACATCATATGATGTTAGATCAAACTCGGTCAAACTATCATGTTCAAGTTGTTCTTGAGTTTCTGGGTAACCCAGAAACTCATCAGTCATGGTCAAACATAGCCTTTTAGCTTGATTTAATATCCATCTAGTTTATTATTTTGGTGTTTAATTAGTTTGTAATTGTAGTCTACATGGCAAGGTACAACGACATGCATCAATATATCATTAACGACATCACATGAGCAAGATTTGATCCGGTCAGACCTGTTCTTCATTTTTTGGGTTACCTAGAAAACAGAACCTGTGATCGGTCAACGGGTTTGACCACTCATATCGTTCCATTCAGGGATTTGTTTAGTATGATTCCAGTTCTAATTTATTAACCTCATGGAAGAGTACAAATGCATACTTTAAAACATAGCAAACAAACAACTTAAGACGATCAAAATGTCTAACAAACTTCCTTGTCAGACTGTTCTTGACTGTCTTTGACAGATTACTAATTTTGATTAATTCTCATATCTAGATGTTATGGAAACATGTTTTATCAACCCAGATCACTAACTAACATGTTATTTAATATTTCTAAACATTAAAACATAACATCTATTGAAGGTTTAAAGATCTAGCATTAAATTAGGGGTTTGTACCTTTTTGAGCAAACTTTTAATTCCTTCCCTTTGATTCTGATCTTGCAACTGCCGAGGCTTATTATGACTTGTATTATCAGTGTTTAGGTTATAAAAATTTAGTGGTTTCATCAATTGGAGGGCTGAGTACTTATAAGCTTTTCTAAGTTAGGGTTTTTAGGTTATTTCACTCATTTTTGCCTCCACAAATATCCTACAATTGAACTTGTGCTACTTGTGATCTGATCCTAGTCTCATGCTTGTGCTGGAGTGTGTTGAAGTGTGTTGGGCACAAGTTAGCACACTCTTACATGTTTTCCAATTGGTTAGTTTACTTAATCTAGGTTTAATTCACACTAATTATGATTAGGATTTTGTAAGTCATGTTTAGGATAACTTAATTAGGTTAGTAATACCTTAATTAAGCTTAAGTTTGATAATTAAGGTATAGAATCTCATAATTAGAGTTAGGGTTTCCTAATTAGGATTAGGGTTTTACAAATTAGGGTTTAGGGTTTCAATCCTTTAATTAGGGTTTAATTTTAAGTTTAATGATTCATAATTTATATTATGTTTCATTACTTAGTATCTAATTATATCAATTAGTTTTTCGGTTCGCTAATTCGGGTGACAATTGTCAATTAGGGTTTTATAGTTAGGGTTTATAATTCAACTTATCATTTTTAACCCTAATTAACTTATTTAGGTTTTTATCAGTTAATATATTATTATATAAACTTCGAAGCACGACAAATCACTTTGTCATTCCCAAGCACGACACAGCAGCTTATTGAAAATAATTTATCGGGATGCTTCTCGGTGAAATCGTGGAAAGCACGACAAATTATTTTATTTTACCTAATTCTTCATTAGAGTATACAATCTCATAACATAGAGTCGGAATAAGAAATTTCATTTAATAAACATATAATTTACATATACGAATCTGATTAAGGTCTGGAATATCACATTCACTCCCTCTAATAAGAATTTCGTCCTCGAAATTATAGTACAAGTTACAAAAATAAATGTGGGTAGTTGTCTCGCATTTAACTTTCGATCTCCCACGTAGCTTCTTCTATATTTTGATTTCTCCAAATTACCTTGACTGAATGTATTACTTTATTCCGTATAATTTGTTCTTTCCTATCTATGATTTCAATTGGAACTTCCTCACACGACAAATCTTTCTCGATCTGAATAGGCTCGTGATTTATAACGTTTTTACAATCGGGTTTGTATGGTCGTAACACGGACACATGAAACACGTTATGAATATGTTCTAACTCAGGAGGTAAGGATACCTCGTTGTTTTGTTATTACATTCAACTTTTCTTGTGATCTTCTTCGTGGTGTCATTTATATAATGATAATGAGTAACTAAGTATAAATACGAATGCACCAAGTAAACAACTTGGTTTAACAAACAGAAATTTGTATTTCACATACAGAAAGTTACATATTCGACTAGTGATTTATATAGTATCACTAGTTACACACATGAAAAATTACATAACCAAATAGTGATTTGTATATTATCACTAGTTACATAAAAGGATTCCCTTATTTATAAAACGTTGGAAAGACAATAATAGGACATACAACAAGTCACTTCCTCCTATTCACTAGTTTCTCCTTCCATTTTGATTTCTGGGTCTTGGGCAATTTCTAGCTACGTGATCCATTGATCCACAACTGAAACACCTATTCCTATTAGTTTTAGGGCACCTAGGGGCATAATGTCCCTCCTGACCATATTTGTAACAATTAACTTTCTTTTTAAGACACACTCCTCTATGATTTTTTCCACATATAACACAAAGGTCAATCCTATTATTGTTTCTATTGTTGTTACAGTTGTCATAATGATTTCCCCTTATCTCAAAATTATTAGAAAAAGTGGTATCACACTTTCTTTTGTCATTATTTAACCCACCAGTACTTGCTTCTCCTTTAAACCTTCCCCCTTCATTTTGATTCTTTTTATCCTTGTGAAATTTTATAAGGGACTCACTCTCGTTCTCAGCTATGATAGCCTTTTCGAGCATTTCTGGAAAGATTTTTACTTAGAACACTAACAATTTACTACGAATCTGGGGTTTCAAACCCCTCTCATATCTCCGGGTCTTCCTTGCCTCCGAATCTACTTGATGCGGGGAAAACCTAGCTAGTTCATTGAACTTAGTTGTATACTGAGATACAGTAAGCTCCCCTTATTTCAACTCTAGGAATCATACCTCCATACGATCCTACATTGATTGGGGAAAGTAATTCTCAAAGAATAGTTCCTTGAACCTATCCCAAGAAACTATCCCTACACTTGCGCAAACCTTATTAGTTTCCCACCAATGATTCGCCTCACATTTGAGGAAAAAGGTGGCAAAGACCGTCTTTTGGTCCTCGCTGACATTAGTTACATTACAGAACTTCTCTATTTCAGTAATCCAGGTTTGAGCCTCAACGAGTTCTGCGGTTCCTTTAAACTCAGGCGGACCTACAAGTTTAAAGACTTTAAATAATATGCCCTGTGGGGTAACTACATTGGGTTGGTTTGGTTGATGACCTTGTAAGGCTCCTAAGAGTATATCAATTAATTGCTGGGTAGGGTTTGTTTCTCTATCCTCATTCTCTCTTTTTGTCTGATTTCTCCTTCTTGTTGCCATGATTCTATAAATAAAGGAAAGATAAGTATAAATATAAGTATATACCACACACAGAGTTAACAACTTGATTTTTACAAACATAATTTGTATATTACATACTGAAAGTTTACATATCCGACTAGTGGTTTATATTACCACTAGTTAGTACAAAAGAATCCCTATTTACAACCAAAATTTTTATAATACACACTATTGAAAGTAAACCTAAGTACTATCCCATAGTTAACAACCATGTGCCTCATCATAGGCATCCTGAATCATGTGGCATACCACTGATCGATCTATAAGATAGTCCACCTTCTTATCTTCTACCAGATATCTAATCACTCGATGCTCTAAGTCGTCGAATGAGTTACGACATCCTCGAACAACTTGATCTAACTGCACTTGTACATCCTGCCTCTCCTTTTAAGTATTCTGTAGTAATGTCCTCAGTCGGCGAGTAGAACCCTTCTCTGCCTCCAGTAAACCCTCGACTGTAAATGCCCTAAAGTTAGCAGCCTCTATGTCCTCTGTTGACTGTTGTACCAATGCTGCAACTATTTCCTCATGCCTTTCTACACCATCAACTGCCCAACTCCAAGATCCTCATTCAGTACCTCCTCATCGGGATCTATCAACTGACCAGCTACCGGATCTTCAGCTTGTTCTACCTCTAATATCTCTTGGTCATGTAGGAGTTCTTCCTCATAAGATCCTCCTCTGGGTCACTATCTGACTCAGACTCTCCCATAGGTAGATCAATCACTAGAAGCTCTTCCCAAGCACGATCTGTCATCCTACAAAAGAATTTTACTTGTTTAGTATTATAGTAAAGCATGTTTACACATAAATATAAAGCTTTTAAGGTTATTTTATGTGTATTGCTTATTTTACAAACTCTTTTATGAGTATGTCAAATCCTAATTTTGCTATCTCTAACAGACTATATCCTAAGGCACTTCCTACCTTAGAGCTATAATCTACAGCTCTGATACCAACTTGTGACGCCCCTAAATTCTCCACACTCCCTATAGCAGATTTGCTGCTCACGTTAAACTAATGAACTATAAATATTCCTTAAAAAAATAACTTCTATCTATCCAAGGTTCACAGTATCCCATAACAAATAGTAGTTCTCGTCAGAATATTATCTGTGTTTGGATACCCTCACTTGGATGTATAGATTTATATTTTATGGATATCTCTTTCATATCTGTGACGCCCCCAAATTCTCTACACTCCTTGTAGCAGATTTGGTGCTCACGTGAAGCTATTCAACTATAAATATTCATAATATGTAACTTCTATCTATCCAAGGTTCACAGTATCCCATAACAGAGACTAGTTCCGGCCAGAACGTTAACTGTGTTTGGATACCCTCACTTGGATATATAGATTCATATCTTATGAATATCTCTTTCATATCGATATTCCCTATCTATCTGACATTCACAATATTAATGGTAAGATTGTTCTTGGAACTGAGGGGCGCATTCCGGTAAAGGTGGCACCTTACCGGCGCTCATTAAGTGTAACCTCAGCGCTTACAGAACTCTTAGTAACATTTAAATACCCTTATTCAGATGTATAGTTCATAGGGATACTGTACTAGATCAAATGCTACCTTCTAACTTAACTAAGAATATAAATACAACGCAAACGATGTAACAAAAGATGATTTATATTTCATAAAATTAAGTTTAATTACAACATTCTCAGTACTATGTCTTTATTACAACAAAAGTCTTATAAGACTTGAGATTATACAAAACAGTAAGATAAAACTAATTAACATGGCTTTTTCCCTTGTCTGTCCCTGAAGTTCCGGGATTACCATCTAACACTGCAAAGAAAGTTGTATGCAAGAATGAGCTACAAATGTTCAACAAGTTCATTTAAAAACGTAAACACAATGTGTTTGATTTGAAAGATGTCAATGATATATAACTGAGGTTTCTGTACATGAACCATATATTTCAATTAGTTATATCAGTCTTCAATGACTTAGAACCGCTTAATTTCGGATATCTGGTAGGGGATCAGCCTAACCAATATCATAGGAGTATGCATATCATCCTACAATTTTGTGTCGATATATAATCAACATTTACCACCACCTTATATCAAGGTGTTTCAGTTCACCTTACATCAAGGTGTTCTATTTCTCAGTATAAGATGTCGTACCAAAATAATTTGGTTTGACACAACATTTTACGCTCGAATAAACAATATATGAATAATGATTCATTTCTTAAGTTATGCTGAACAAGAAGCAATAACTTCACAATAATTGATAGCAAGATGTAATAGACTTGCTTAAATGTAACAAGGTTAGAAGAATTGCCTCGTATATCTTTTACAGTTAATATAACGGTCTAAATGTTCGTCGTAAATCCTACACGATTATAAGTTTATGTAGACAAATAAACGTTTAACGATTAAATCTTTTAAGTTTTATTCCGGGTATTATAACCGCTTATAAATAAGACTTCTTCTACAATATATGAAATAATTTTAGTATTATAACTGCTTACAGAATGAATATTTTTTAACTATATTTAAAATAAATTGAGCATTATAACTGCTTGAAAATTGAATATTCGGTTACTATGGTTGAAATAAATCGGGCATTATAGCTGCTTATAAAATGAATATTCGGCTATTATATTTGAGAAAATTTCAGCATTATAACTACTTATAAAATGAATATTTTTACTAAATAGTTGAAGAAATTTGGACATAATAACTGCTTATAAAAGTATATTTTCTAATATATAAGAGAAATAAATCGGACATTATAACTGCTTGTAAATAGGACTTTTGTACTATATACTTAAAATAATTCAGGCATTATAACTGCTTGTAAATAGGACTTTTGTATTATATACTTAAAATAATTTGGGTATTATAACTGCTTATAAAAGTATATTTTTAGAAAAATAAAAATAATAACCACTAGAGTAATACCTCTTGTAGTTGGTAGCTTTACTTCCAATCGCGCAGCGCTTCGATGCTTAGAAAATAATTTTTATCTCACAATATCTCTCAGAATATAAATATAGAGTGTTTTTGCTCTTGAACTGCTCTTGAAAAATAATAAGGAAGGAATGAACTGAGCTTGCTATTTATAGAAAAATCAAGTTTCGCTAATTGCACATTAGGGGCTCGGCTTATTACACTTTGGTACCTAGGTTAATTACACTTTAGTACCTAGGAAATTCTTAGAATATTCTTCTAAGCTCCTCAATGAAAATATCTTCTAAGCTCGACAATGCAGCTTGCAATCTAAGCTACTCAATGAAAATATCTTCTAAGCTCGACAGTGCAGCTTGCAATTGAACCTATCTTATCAGCTCGTCAATGAAAATATCTTCCAA
The DNA here is from genome assembly GCA_034770075.1 of Aralia elata. Lineage (NCBI taxonomy): Eukaryota > Viridiplantae > Streptophyta > Magnoliopsida > Apiales > Araliaceae > Aralia > Aralia elata. Next base: position 32,212,255 of record CM068379.1, read on the forward strand.
GCTCGACAATGCAGCTTGCAATCTAAGCTCCTCAATGAAAATATCTTCCAAGCTCGACAATGCAGCTTGCAATTAAACCTATCTTCTAAGCTCCTCAATGAAAATATCTTACAAGCTTGCCAATGCAGCTTGTTACCGTACGCACGACAAAGCACTATATCAGTTTAAGCACGACAAAGCAGCTTACTAAAAATAATTTATCGGGATACTTCTTGGTGAAATCGTGGAAAGCACAACAAATCATTTTGTCAATGTAAGCACAACTAAACAGCTTTGAAAATTTTTTTATTTGACCTAATTCATCGTTTACATAATATAATCACAAAATACCTGCTTCAAAATATCATTTGGATCTTTATTAAGCACATAAATTCGAATCTCATTAGGTCTTAAGGTTTTAAACTTCTCGATACCTAGTTTTAGGTCACTAAATTAACCTCTAACCATATACGATCGTATTTATAAGCCTTATAGATATTCAGGGTATTACAATATCAATAGTTCCTATCTATTTGACATTCACAATATTAATGATAAGATTATTCTTGGAACCGAGGGGCGCATTCCGGTAAAGGTGGCACCTTACCGGCACTCATTAAGTGTAAACCCAGTACTTACAGAACTCCCAATATCATTCAAATACCCTCATTCAGATGTATAGTTCATATGGATATTGTACTAAATCAAATACTACTTTCTAACTTATTTAAGAATGTAAATACAACGCAATCGATATAACAAAAGGTGATAATATATATTTCATAACCTTAAGTTTGATAACATCATTCTCTGTAATGCCCGTGAATTTTGAACGTCCTTATTAATTAAATCTAATTTAATTTAATGAGTTAACGTTGTGTTCTATTTAAACCAACTTGGGTTAATTGGTGGGAGATGTATAAGATGTGTCTATACTTGTGTTGGCAGGTATGATATAACTATGGTTAAGAAATAACCATATGTGAGTCAAGTGTAGGAATTAGTGTGCAATGACTAAAATGGCCAAGAGTGGTTAATAACCAAGGTAATTATGAAGGGGCAATAACCATTGTATATCCAAGTGGTTAATAACCAATGTAATTATGACGGGATAATAACCATTGTGTTTAAACAATGTAATTATGGCAAGATAATAACCAATGTCTAATAACCAATGAAGAATGGTTAATAACTAATAGATAATTAAGATTTAGCGAAAAGACTATTTTAACCTTAAAAGAAGTTGGGTAATGATTAAAATACCCTTGAGGAAGTTGCTAGGAAGCTTCCTATTATTGATGAAGTGATCAAATTGCCCTTGCCTAGTCATGATTAATGACTATTTTGCCCATGGTCTCTACTTTCCTATAAATAGGACCCCTCACCAATGATAGTAGGGGTTGGTTCATTTATTATTCACCAAGTATAGAGAGTAAGAGCTTAGAGAGAAAAAGAGAGTGAGATTAGCATAGTTCATGCATCTCAAGTTCATCACATACTTTGGTAGATCAAGGAGAGTAGCTACAAGATCAAGGTGAAGCCCTAAACCATTTCCTTTTTTCTTACTTTGCTTTATTTTCATAGTTTTTGAGAGATTTTATTCTAAGACTCAAGAATCATTAGATCTTCATACTTCATGTATAGATCTAATCCTCTTGAGTGTTAGAATGGAGATTCAAAGGAAGAAAAGGAACTTATGTTCTTAAAGGGTAAAAACCCTAGCTTTTCTTCACTTGGATCACCCATAACTTAAGATCTACAACTTTGATTTGTGATCCGTTGAAAGGGGGTGCTAGGTACATGAGTTAGCTAGTAAACCCAAGTGGTAGAACACAAATCCAATAATTTTTGAAGCCTTGGGGGCTATTTTCCCAAAACAGTCCAACTATAAAACTTAAAGCATTAAAACCCTAAAAGCTTGCTGTCCTCATTTTTCCAAAGGTTGTTTCGGCCAGTTATGGATCTGTTAAAAATCTAGGAAAAATCACAGAGGTACCTTAAGAATTATCTACAAGTAGCAAAAAGAATGAACACGTCTCGATGTGTACGTTTTGTGTAATAGCTTTTACCGTAAAGGACTCCTAAATATTCATACCTAGATTTCTCACTGTGTGTACCTTGAAAACATATGAAATTTTTACAGTATGTTTATGCATGTTATGAGAGTGTACCCGAAAAATTTCAGAATGTTCTGAGCAAAACTTGATTTATGAAAAATGTAACAAGATTCGGAGGTTTTGAGTACTTTAAAAATAGTAAATCACTTTCTAAAATTCCATAAAAATTTGTGGATCATTGTTGGACCATATACTATTCAGATCCAGAGGATAATAATTTTTAGAACCTATTTGCTATTTTTCATAATAATGTTATAGTTATGGTTAAAAGAAAATAAATGGTTAAATAATGTCATAAATAAGAAAAATGTGATTTTTAAGCTTGGATACTCCTAATATTATATATTATGACTATTGAGGGGTATTTTGGTAATATTTAATGAGAAATAATATTTATGACCTTTTATGGGTAGTAAAGGAGTTGTTTAATAAAGGGTAAAACAATTAGAATAAATTGTTTATTCGCCTAATAACTTATTAAAATATTACTATGATATTTGTAATATAAGAATTCGATATTTTTAAGTAAACAAATAAATATTAAGATTAAAACTTTATGGAAATATTATTGAATGGGTAATAATATTTATTTTAAGCATTAATAAATGATTAAGATATTATTAAAATGGCTAATAATATTAGATTAAAATATTATTAATGATATGAGAATTAAAATATTATTAAAAGATTAATAATATTAGATTAAAATATTATTGGATGATTAAAATATTATTAAGATGTTAATAACATTAGTAAACGAATAAAAATATTATTAGTGGACTAATAATACCAAGATGTGAATTAAATATTATCAGGATTGATAATATTAAGTGTCTTATAGGATTTACGATAGTCTATTTGCTTATGTGTGCTATGTGATTGGCTTAATTGTTAAATAAATAGCATAAGTAAGCGTGTCGATATACAACTACGCAGTACTAATTGATAGATCAATATTATCAATGTTAGGTTCTTCAAGGCCAATTAGTTAAAGCTAGAATTTATTTGTAGCTGAGCAGACAGGCAAGTTCCCTAACTCAAACTCGAGTTATGATTTTTGAAGCATGTTAGTGAATAATTATTGTTGATTATTCACATCTATACTGGTTATTGAGATTCGCACCTTGTGCAATTGAATTCCTATTCTATTATTATTGAATTGTGAATTTGGTTAAAGTTCTTTCAAGCATGAACTGTTTATGAGATAGATCTATACTATTTGTATCAGGTAGATCAAGCATGTCTAAATTTGTGAAATCAAATGTATTTTAAAAGTTGTTCTTATTAAATCGTTATGGTAAGAACTCTTGGCTGAGAAAAGGATAAATTTGATTAAGGCGTGATATCAATGCTGGTTATTAAGTGTTTATGCATAAATCACGGGGTATAAAAGGCTGATCCCCTTGATTACCAAAACTTTTTAAGAGGTCCAGTTTAAATGCTGAGAACCTTGGCAAATGTCTATGGTTATTTCCAACCACTCAGTAATTGTCATACAATTATTCGGATATTCAGTTGTCGACTATTAATTCATGTTTCTTCATAATTTTATACTGTTGTTGAACATTGAAAACGAAATTTCCTTCTATTCATGATATATCTCTCTTGTGTATAAACTTGCTAAGCAAACTAGTTGCTTACCCTTGCTATATCATGATCTTTATTTCAGCTAAGGCATAAACGTCTAAAGGGGACAAAGGAAAAGGGAAGGTGCAAGAGTAGTTGCCTGATATGGCTTATGTACTAGTTTATCTTAAATATTATTTGGCTATGTGAACTTTTTATTGTATTAAGTGTACGTTTTAAGTTAAGGTTAAAGAACCTTGGGACCATGATTGTAAGACTTTATTACTATTTCGATAAACAATGTATGTTTATTATTCCGCATCAGTTAGAAACTATGTTTGTTGTTGAATATCGTGAACACCGAATTCGAGGTTAGGAAACCCGAATTTGGGGGTGTCACAGGTTGGTATCAGAGCTATAGGTTATAACCCTTATGAGAAAGAGTCCTTAGGCTATAACCTGAGAGAATGTAGAGGAATAAAAGGGGATAGAACTCATATAGAGTTATTTTTGGGTAGAAATTTATTATGATCTTAGAATTGAGGATTTGGATCATACGTTGGTGTTATCAAGCTTGTGGATAATTTGAGGAATGTGTATTGATGAGATAATATGGTAAAGTGAAGACCATTAAGTATGGACAATCCATTGTAAACTGGAGTTATAGATATTCGAGGTAATTGGATTAATCATTTGATGTTATTGATCAATTCTATGGCTATTGATCAATTTTTGTGGCTATTCATTAGATAGGATATTGGAGTGATGTTGTATGGAGTTTCTTTGTGATGAAAAGAGGGTACCTTAGAATCTGTTGGGTTAAGATTTGCAAAAAGGAAATGATTGATTCGATAAATAATGAATATATCGATATTTTGAAGTGTTAGTTAAGTTATTAAGCTTTATTGTGGAATGCCAGGTGAGACAAAGGTAATGGACTCATATAGAGTTGTTAAGCAAAAGTTGAGAGTATTGAGATGAATGATGTTATATGAAAAAAAAAATAAGATATGACTAATGGCAATTTAGATTGTTTTGATGATTAAAAAGGAGAGACAACGGAGAGATTATAAGAAATGAACCAAAGGTAGATTTAGTGTCTGATCTGGAAAAAGTATCTAGAGATGGAATTGAATGATGAGATAATGGAAATCACTAAGGAGGATCAATTGGAGCCCGATATAAGGAATAGATGGAGGAAATGAAAGAAAAAAAGGTTAAGTCTAAGAGTTATAAGACCTTTGTGAGTCGTAATGAATGAAGAATAGTGGTCAATGTATATGTACTATTATATCTATGCATGTAAGAAATGTGAATCTCAGTTTTTGTACAGCTAGCAGTATATCTGTTGTAAGTCCCAACTTTGTGTAAGTTGTGGAATAGTTATGTGAATCCCATCTTGTTGTTAGTAACAGAGGGATAAGTGGATATCAGGAATGCTATATGATGTAAGTAGTACGAGGTACTAAGATGAGCTTATTAGTATTTATTAAAGGTGCCTTGAGGTGATATGATGATGATACATCCCCACTTTTCAGATCTAGGGGAATGCAGTTCTTATTAATCCCATCTTTTGTGTCTTAATGGGATAGTTAACATTTATAGGAATATGCCGAAATTATAAGTGATTGACACACTAAGGGGTGTATGAATATAAATGTGGTATTATTATTGTATGATTGATTGTGATCGATTTGTGCTTTGACTCTTAAATGATAACATCGGTAGAATTTTACATGATGTGTAAAACAAGAACGATTTATGTAAGGTTTTGTTTAGAACAAACAATGTCGTCAAGGAGACAACCCCGATACACGAGGGTGGAAGAGTCAGTGAATAACGAAGAGGGTCAGACTGACCCCAAGAGGACCTTTGCGAACTTGTTAGAGGAAACGATGCAAGGCAGACCAGCCATTGCGGTTGTTCGGCCATGAAGTCACATGACGAACTTTACAAGTTTCAAATTACTAGGACCACCGGAGTTTCGTGGGAATACGGATCCGAGTGAAGCCCAGACATGGGTAGAAGAAATGGAGAAAGTTTTCAAGGTCGCAAGAGTGACCGAGGAATAGAAGACTTCGTTTGCCACTTTCATGAGGAAGGGTGAGTCAAATTACTGGTGGAAGGCGAATAGAAGCCGAGCTGGGGAAGGCACAACTGCGTGGACTCATTTTAAGGAGCTGTTTTTTTTAAAATTACTTTCTAGAAAGCACGCAGACAAGTATGGAGATAAAGTTCTTGGGACTGAAGCAAGATGATATGTCGGTAGCAGAGTACGCAACGAAGTTTAACGAATTAGCTAGGTTTGCTCCACACCAAGTGGACACCGGAGCTAGGAACAAGGGTTGAAGCCCTGGGCGTATAGTAAGGTTGTGGTTTTGCAGATCAACACATTTCCTACGTTACTTAAGGAATCAATCGTTGCCGAGGAGGAAATAAAGCGTTGACAAAGCACAACCAAGATCAGAAAAGCCACGATGGTCACAAGGAAGGTAGCCGTGGGGGAAATAACCCGAATAAAAGGAAAGGGATCGATAACCAATCTTGCGGAGGCAACAAGTCTGAAGGAGAGGTTAAGAAGGGTAATAAGTGCAATAATTGTGGAAAGAATCACTCGGGAAAATGTCCGAAGGGCAAAGGGATTTGCTACAACTGTGGGCAATAGGGGCACAAGGATGGAAACGACGGAGGAAGTAACTCCAATAAGAGGATGTAAACTGAGCGTAGATTTAATTCCGATATGACTAGGAGAATTTGATGTAATTTTTGGAATGGATTGGTTGTCTAGCCATAGGGCTGTGATTGATTGTAAGAAGAAGTGCGTACACCTGAAGACTCCGAATAAGTCCAAGGTTGTATTTTACGGTAGTAAATCGCCGAGACAATCTTGTTGTCTGACGATGATGCAAGCGAATAGATTGTTAAGGAAGGGTTGTATATGTTATCTGGCTCACATGGTTGATACTCAGAGAATAAGAGGTGAGGTGGGTCAGATACCAGTTGTAAGGGAATTTCCAGATGTTTTCCCAGATGAGTTATCGGGTTTACCACCGGATAGAGAGGTCGAGTTTGTAATTGATTTGGTACCGGGAGCCGCACTGATCTCAAAGGCACCATACAGGATGGCACCGGTGGAGATGAAAGAACTGATGGTTCAACTGCAGGAGCTACTAGATAAAGGGTATATTCGTCCGAGTGTATCTCCGTGGGGAGCGCCAGTTCTGTTCGTAAAGAAGAAGGATGGATCGTTAAAGCTCGGTATCGACTACAGGGAATTGAACAAGTTTACGATTAAGAACAAGTATCCGCTGCCCATAATTAATGATTTGTTTGATCAATTGAAGGGAGCAAAATACTTTTCAAAGATTGACTTGAGAACGGGATATCACCAACTAAAGGTGAGGCGGGAGGATATTCCAAAGACAGCATTCAGAACTCGATATGGGCACTTCGAGTTTCTGGTTATGTTATTTGGACTGACAAATGCACCAGCGACATTCATGGATATGATGAACAGAGTGTTCAAGCAGTACTTGGACAAATTCGTGGTAGTATTCATCGATGACATTTTGGTGTATTCAGTAACAGAGGAAGAACATGCTGAACATCTAAGGATTGCTTTGGAGGCATTAAGAAGGGAGAAGCTGTACGCGAAGTTTTCAAAGTGTGAATTTTGGTTGCAGAGAGTGCAGTTTCTTGGACACGTCATTGACAAGAATGGTGTTTCGGTAGACCCAGCAAAGGTGGAAGCCATTATCAACTGGGAGCAACCGAAGACGCCAACGGAGATCAGGAGTTTCCTAGGGTTAGCGGGATACTATCGGAGATTCATCCAGGATTTCTCGAAGATAGCATCACCATTGACCAATCTAACCAGAAAGACGGTAAAGTTCGTTTGGACAGAGAAGTGCGAGGAGAGTTTCACGGAGCTGAAGAAGAGACTTAGCCAAGCACCAGTGTTGGCTTTACCGGACGTCACTGGAGGTTTTGTTGTATACAGTGATTGTAACGAATGCAATTTTTGTGATTGAATAAAAATATTTAGTGAGTTATATAAATATTTTTATTAATTTATTGAGTTAAATAAATAATTTATTAAGTTTTTGTGAAGTGGGTATATGTTAACTTTAATTATGTTAAATGTTATTTGAATGTGATTTGTTATGTAATTCTAATTTAATTTAATAATTAAATTAGATGATGAAAAGGTTTATTTGAATAAATGATTTATTTGAATAAGAGAATTTATTTCGTATTATTGTTATTTGTTAAATGAAATTATTATTTGAGTTGGTAAGGTTTAATTGAATTTATTTAATAATAAGTTCAATTAAATTAGAAGTGTGACATTTTAAATTATATGTTATAATGGTTTATTAAAATAAATAAGAAAGTGTTTAATTCAGTTTTACCAAACAAGGCCCTATGATCTTTGTTTGGAAATAATGGGTTATTTTATTTGTGTTTTACCAAACAAGGCCTTAAGACCTTTAATTAGAATAATAGATTATTTTATTTGTAATTGCCAAACATAACCTTATGGCTTTTGAAATTTTAAACTGATGGATTAAATTTAGATTATACGTTATTATATTAATTATCAGTTTTTATTTTTATCAGTTTTATTTTTAAAGTGCGTCAGTTGTAAGAAAAGAAAAGAAAGAAAAGAAAGAACAGAGTTCAAAGAGAAAAGAGGATATACAGAGAAGAAGAGAGAGTTAGAGAGAAAATTGAGAATTGAGAGGTTTGTGAATTGAGAAAGAGAAGAAAGGGAAGTGCTAGTAAGGAATTATATACATAGCTTGAAGGTATAATTCTTATTAGTTTTGTTTTAATTATATTTTTATTATTTTACTTCTCTGTATGTGATTTTTATTTCACTGTATATGAATTTATATGCTAAATACATGAATTACTTGGTTATAATTGTTAGTAAGCATGTATTAGAGATTATGTGATGATTATAAACTAGTTTGAAGAATTAATTAATGAAAACATGCTTTAGAATTGAGTTCTTAGTTTTACAGAGCTTTATTTCATGTATGACATATTTGTATGAAAATTTATGATTCAACATGGTTATTAATTGGTTAATTAATAATTGTTTATGATTGTATGATGAAAAACATGAATAATGCAAGAAGAATGGTTTTAATTGATTGAAAAATGAATTTACAGAGTTTAATTTCATGAGAATGGTTAAAACTTGAATATTTGGTTTTAACAGTGAATTTTTGGTTTTAAATTGGTTGATTATGTGTTTTATAATGCTTAGATTGATTAGAAACATGTTGGGTAAATGTTTTGTATCATATATGATGTCTGGGTATGTTTAATTTGTTTACTGGATGGTAGAATTCGGAAAATTTGGCCAAATTTGGCCTAAGTTTTCACTGGTTCGCGACTGTAGGAGATGACTGTCGAGTCTCTCGCCCCGGCGAGAGAAATGAACTGTAAATTCTCGCCCCGGCGAGAAATTTACAAAGGGAATCCTCGCCCCGGCGAGAAAATTTAAAGGGAATTCTCTCCCCGGCGAGAATCACTGCTGGAAAATTTTTATTATTTTGTTTTCCTTTCTTGGAAGTTATGATGTATAATATTAAGTGATTAATGAAATTCCTAGATAATTGAAACTTGTTGATTATGGTTTGCTAAATGAGATGTTATAATAAAAAGGATAAAAGCAAGCTTAAAGTGTATATTATTTTGTAACTAATTATGTTACCATTTTATAATTAAATGTATAGGTTATTTAAGGATCGTGAGATATTTAATTTGTAATCAACGCTTGAGGCAAGTTCCTTATCTCAACTTATTACTTTATGTTGAGCAAGTTTTCCTTCCTTAAGCTTGAGAATTATTTATAGCAAGTTGTTGTTCTCTTTTAACTTGTTAATTTATTCAAGACAAGTTTATTTATATTGAGCAAGCTTATTGACCTTAGCTTATTGATATTCAAGCAAGGTTATTATCATGATTATATACTCAAGTTTTATTCCAATCATTGTTATTATTCAAACTTCGAGTATAATTTCTTTTGAACAAACTCTATTGAATTAGACTAGCAAACCCTTATTGATTCAGCTAGTCCTTAGTTGATGAACGTTTCAAAGACTTAGAATGTTTTCTATACTTGTTCCAAGCCAATTTCCTTTTTGGTATGGATTCAGACGATAAACTGAGATGAACAACCCTAATATAGGGGATTACTTACGCGACAGCGTTAAAATATTTGTGCACAATACATTGTACAAAGGGCTGATCCCCCTGAGTACGAGATGTTGGTCCATAGTTTATATGACTGTTAAAGGTTACAGTAGAAATACTTGTCAACCTAGGACATAGTTCGAGGTCTTGTGACCCTCAGATACAATTTCTAAATCTTGAATTCTATATTTTTAGGAATCAAGCATTCTAAAGAGCTTTTAAACTTTAATCATTTATTGGTTGAGAATCAGAAAACTATTACTCCTCAGTTGAAATCATTTCATGTAGATATTATTGTTATTGTACTTGTGAGCAATTGTTTGCTCACTCTTGCACAAATCATTGCAGCTAAGGCTGAGAAACCGGACGAGCCGTCCACGAGCAAAGGCAAGGGCAAGATGCATAAATAGCTAAAGACCTGTTATTTATTTGATGATCGATTGTATCAAGACTTATTTAAATTATGTTTTATTCCGCATTTGATGTATTAAGGTTAAGATAACCTGGGATTTGAATATTTAATAGTTTGGTGATGTAACCCATTTTGGGAAGATATTTCTTTAAGTTGATTTAATTGTTATTTTACTGGGTAGTTAGTTTTGAATATATGTTATAGTGAACACCAAATCAGTGGGAATTAAGTACCTGGATTTGGGGGTGTCACAGTGATGCGTCACACAAAGGTCTTGGTTGTGTACTAATGCAGCATGGCAAGGTCATTGCGTATGCTTCACGTCGGCTGAAGGACTATAAGAAGGGATGCCCGACTCATGACCTGGAGTTAGCAGCAGTAGTATTCGCTTTGAAGATTTGGAGGCACTACTTATATGGAGAGAGGTGCGAGATATATACAGATCACAAAAGTCTGAAGTATATCTTCACGCAGAAGGAGCTGAATATGAGGCAGCGCCGATGGTTAGAGTTGATCAAGGATTACGAATGTGAGATTCTGTGCTATCCGGGCAAAGGAAATGTAGTGGCAGATGCCCTGAGTAGGAAAGGTAGAGAGAAATTGATGAGGCTTACAACTCAGGCAGAGTTGATAAAGGAGTTCGAACGTCTGGAATTGGAGGTTAAGTATCCGATGGAGACGGACGGGAAATTATTTACAGTGACAGCGAGCCCGACCCTATTGGATCAAATTAAGGAGGCTCAATAAAAGGATGAGGATTGTGATTCAATAAAGAAGCGAATTGCCGAAGGCGAGGAGCTTAAGTATAAGATTGATGGCACTGGGTTGCTAAGGTTTGAAAGGAGAGTCTGGGTACCGTTGGATCTGGAATTGAGGGAAGAAATCTTTCAGGAAGCTCACAGCACGAAGTACTCAGTACATCCCGGGAGCACAAAAATGTACCAGGATTTGCGACGAAATTTTTAGTGGCCGAATATGAAACGAGAAGTGGCAGAGTGCGTCAGCCGATGTCTGACATGCCAGCGGATTAAAGCAGAGCACCAACGACCAAGCGGATTACTTCAACCGTTAGAGATTCCGGAGTGGAAGTGGGAGCACATCACAATGGACTTTGTGGTGGGACTACCACCAACTCATAAGGGTTTAGACGCTATCTGGGTAATCGTGGATCGTCTAACCAAGTCTGCTCATTTTCTGCCAATCAAGATACGGTACAATCTGGAGCAATTAGCAAAGCTTTATGTGAAAGAGATAGTGTCAAGACATGGAGTGCCGATATCAATTGTATCTGATAGAGATCTGCGCTTCACGTCGAATTTTTGGAAAAGTCTGCAGGCAAGAATGGGGACGCAGTTGAGGTTGAGTACAGCGTATCATCCTCAAACCGACGGCCAGAGCGAGCGAACGATTCAGACCCTAGAAGATATGCTTCGGGCAGTCGTGATGGATTTAAAGGGCAGTTGGGATGACCATTTGCCACTGGTGGAGTTTGCTTACAACAATAGCTATCACGCCAGTATCGGCATGCCACCGTATGAAGCGCTATATGGAAGGAAATGCCGAACCCCGATGTGTTGGGATGAGGTCGGGGAGCGAAGATTGTTGGGACCAAAAATGGTGCAACAGACTACAGATATCGTGCGGCTGATCAGAAACCGGCTGGTAGCATCTCAAGATCGCCAGAAGAAATATGCCGACTTACATCGTCAGAAGCGGGACTTTGAAGTTGGTAGCTTTGTATTTTTGAAGGTATCTCTTTGGAAAGGAAAGATCCGGTTTGGGAAGAAGGGCAAATTGAGCCCTAGGTTCATAGGACCATTCGAGATTTTGAGGCGAATCGGCGAGGTGGCGTACGAGGTAGCGTTACCTCCTAAACTTGAGCACATTCACAACGTATTTCATGTGTCAGTGTTGCGGCCGTATAAACTAGGCTATAAGCACGTTATCTCCTATGAACCAATCCAAGTCGAGAAGGACTTAACGTACGAGGAAGTTCTTGTCCAGATTCTTGATAGAAAGGAACAAAAGCTGAGAAACAAGACCATCCATTCCGTCAAAGTTCTCTGGGGGAATCACGCAGTCGAAGAAGCTACGTGGGAACTTGAAGAGAAAATGAAAGCGAATTATCCGTTTTTATTTGAGTAACCCTATTTTTGCAATTCCGAGGACGGAATTTTTATAAGGGGGGAGGGATGTAATGCCCGTGAATTTTGAACATCCTTATTAATTAAATCTAATTTAATTTAATGAGTTAACGTTGTGTTCTATTTAAACCAACTTGGGTTAATTGGTGGGAGATGTATAAGATGTGTCTATACTTGTGTTGGCAGGTATGATATAACTATGGTTAAGAAATAACCATATGTGAGTCAAGTGTAGGAATTAGTGTGTAATGGCTAAAATGGCCAAGAGTGGTTAATAACCAAGGTAATTATGAAGGGGCAATAACCATTGTATATCCAAGTGGTTAATAACCAATGTAATTATGACGGGATAATAACCATTGTGTTTAAACAATGTAATTATGGCAAGATAATAACCAATGTCTAATAACCAATGAAGAATGGTTAATAACTAATGGATAATTAAGATTTTGCGAAAAGACTATTTTAACCTTAAAAGAAGTTGGGTAATGATTAAAATACCCTTGAGGAAGTTGTTAGGAAGCTTCCTATTATTGATGAAGTGATCAAATTGCCCTTGCCTAGTCATGATTAATGACTATTTTGCCCATGGTCTCTACTTTCCTATAAATAGGACCCCTCACCAATGATAGTAGGGGTTGGTTCATTTATTATTCACCAAGTATAGAGAGTAAGAGCTTAGAGAGAAAAAGAGAGTGAGATTAGCATAGTTCATGCATCTCAAGTTCATCACATACTTTGGTAGATCAAGGACAGTAGCTACAAGATCAAGGTGAAGCCCTAAACCATTTCCTTCTTTCTTACTTTGCTTTATTTTTATAGTTTTTGAGAAATTTTGTTCTAAGACTCAAGAATCATTAGATCTTCATGCTTCATGTATAGATCTAATCCTCTTGAGTGTTAGAATGGAGATTCAAAGGAAGAAAAGGAACTTATGTTCTTAAAGGGTAAAAACCCTAGCTTTTCTTCACTTGGATCACCCATAACTTGAGATCTACAACTTGGATTTGTGATCCGTTGAAAGGGGGTGCTAGGTACATGAGTTAGCTAGTAAACCCAAGTGGTAGAACACAAATCCAATAATTTTTGAAGCCTTGGGGGCTATTTTCCCAAAACAGTCCACCTATAAAACTTAAAGCATTAAAACCCTAAAAGTTTGCTGTCCTCGTTTTTCCAAAGGTTATTTCGGCCAGTTATAGATCTGTTAAAAATCTAGGAAAAATCACAGAGGTACCTTAAGAAGTATCTACAAGTAGGAAAAAGAATGAACACGTTTCGATGTGTACGTTTTGTGTAATAGCTTTTACCGTAAAGGACTCCTAAATATTCATACCCAGATTTCTCACTGTGTGTACCTTGAAAACATATGAAATTTTTACCGTATGTTTATGCATGTTATGAGAGTGTACCCGGAAAATTTCAGAATGTTCAGAGCAAAACTTGATTTATGAAAAATATAACAAGATTCGGAGGTTTTGAGTACTTTAAAAATAGTAAATCACTTTCTAAAATTTCATAAAAATTTGTGGATCATTGTTGGACCATATACTATTCAGATCCAGAGGATAATAATTTTTAGAACCTATTTGCTATTTTTCATAATAATGTTATAGTTATGGTTAAAAGAAAATAAATGGTTAAATGATGTCATAAATAAGAAAAATGTGATTTTTAAGCTTGGATACTCCTAATATTATATATTATGACTATTGAGGGGTATTTTGGTAATATTTAATGAGAAATAATATTTATGACCTTTTATGGGTAGTAAAGGAGTTGTTTAATAAAGGGTAAAACAATTAGAATAAATTGTTTATTCACCTAATAACTTATTAAAATATTACTATGATATTTGTAATATAAGAATTCGATATTTTTAAGTAAACAAATAAATATTAAGATTAAAAATTTATGGAAATATTATTGAATGGGTAATAATATTTATTTTAAGCATTAATAAATGATTAAGATATTATTAAAATGGCTAATAATATTAGATTAAAATATTATTAATGATATGAGAATTAAAATATTATTAAGAGATTAATAATATTAGATTAAAGTATTATTGGATGATTAAAATATTAATAATATTAGATTAATAAATTATAAGCGTTAGAATTTATAATAGCACGTATCGAACTGAACTAATCAAGTATCGTTAAGGTTCGGCATTGATTCGGCCTTTCAATCGCGTTATTAGACAATTAAACACGTAGGTTTATCAATAAAACTTTATTTAAAAGCTTAAGTATTAACTTAGATAATTTAGTTATCAATTATGATATTTTTGGAAGCTTAATATTATTTTTAAATGATTTAATTATCATTTATAATAATTTTACAAGCTTGGTAGTATTTTTAAATGATTTAATTATCATTTATAACATTTTTAGAATTTTAGTATATTATTTAAATGACTTATTTATCATTTATAATATTTTTAATACCTTAATATAAATTTTAAACTATTTATTTAATATAATTATTAAATAATTTGTTATCATTAATATTTAATTAAATTAAATTATTAATGAAATTTATGTCAAAATATTAAAAGTTAATTAATATAATTTAAAATAAATTTTAAAACTTAATTATTAATTATGAATAATTATTTACTATTTATTTCTAATTTATTTAATTATTACTATTTAATTTTATTTAATTTTATTAGTTTCTATCGCTAAAGGCTATAGTGATAGTTACTGTCGCTATAGGTATTCTTGGCTGGCCGGAAAGAGACTGTGGCTAAAGGTGCCCTATAGCGACGGACAGTCTGTCGCTATAGGTGTTCTTCAGTTAAGGAAGAACAGCCGGTCAATGTCAAGTAGGGACCTTTGACTTGATTTAATTCTCTGTTGGTTATTTGTTTAGTTTAATTTTTGTTTTTGGGTGGAGTATACATGGCATAGTATACCGACATGTTTTGTTTTGGGTCATACAACATCATATGATGTTAGATCAAACCCGGTCAAACTATCCTGTTCAAGCTGTTCTTGAGTTTCTGGATAACCCAGAAACTCATCAGTCATGGTCAAACAGAGCCTTTTAGCTTGATTTAATTTCCATCTAGTTTATTATTTTGGTGTTTAATTAGTTTGTAATTGTAGTCTACATGGCAAGGTGTTGTGACAACCCAGATTTTCAGAAATTATTAAATAAGAATTTAATAAATAAAATTCTTATTACGAGACGTTTTGAGTTTGAGTATGTGTATATATGTGTTTTATATTTTGAAATATGTGGTTCGGTGTGAAAGAAATTATATATTATTGTAATTGGGAAGAGATGGTTTAATAATTAGTTAAAACATTGAAACGATTAAATGAAATTGTCATGAACATGAAATTAGTTGAATAATATTAGTTAATTTAATTAAGTTAAAATTATATTATGAGATAATATAATTTGGTCTTTATGTCTTGTGGACAATGAAAAATTATTATGAATTAAGTTTTATAAATAATGTGAGTAATTCACTTAATTAAAATAGTGAATTGATGTGAATATATTTGTGTGTATTTTAGTACACTAAAGTGATGATAAGATTTTAATTTAATTAAATAATTAAATTAGAAATATAATGATTTGTTAAATAAATATTGTATGAGAATGGTCATGAAATAATCCATTTACGTGTGGTAATATTGATAAGGTTAATTTTATTTCTTGAAGAATTGAGTTTAAGTTAATTCAATTTAAAATATTGGAATTTAGTTAAATCAAGTGTGACATATGTACCATATAATAGAAAGGTTATTAAAATAAAGGAAAAAGAGGGTTAAAGAAGGTGTTGTCAAACATGGCCTTGTGACCCTTTCTATTCTATAACAGCTAAAACCTTTTGTTTCCATAACTGATGTAGCCAAATTAGAATTCACGTGTTATTGAGAATGTCAGCTTATTTTTATAAGGCTGAGGAAATTGAGAAATTGAGAGAGAAAGAGTTCTGTGAAAATTGAGTTGAAATTCTAATAATCAAGAGGAAGAAGGAGATTAATCAAACTCTCCTAATCATCTCACCTAGTCTAAAGAAGAAATCAAAGGTATAAAATTACTCTAAACCTTAATTTTCTTTTCTTTTGAAGTTTTCTTTTGTAAGTTGGGGTTTTGATGAAGAATTGATAAAGAAATTGGTTGTTTATGTTATTGGGTTTATCTAATCCGATTTATGTGGTCAGTAGATGATTTTTGTAGTATCAAATCCATGAAAACTTGCTAAGAAATAGAAAATTTGTGTTTTGGAAAAATTAAGAAAAAGTTGATTTAAATTCTTTGGGTTTTGTTATTTTGGTTGTTTTAGGTTGTTAGAATTGATAAATGGATGCTTAGTAGTGTTTTTAAGAAGTTCATGATAATTGGGTATGCTTGATTTGGTGTCTGATGCTTTAAAATTCGTGTTTTTGGGTTGGAAATTCTGCAGTTCGCGAACTGCAGAATCTGGAATCCAGGAGTCTCACCCCGACAAGCTCATCAGGCTAATTTTCTCGCCCCGGCGAGCTCACTGAACTAAATTTCCTCGCCCTGGCGAGAGTTTTGTATAGTAAATCCTCGCCCCAGCGAAGTCTCGCCCCGGCGAGAGTTTTATGTTGTAATTTTCTCGCCCCGGCGGGAATTGCAGAAAATAGAAATTTTACTTGTTTTTAATTCTTTTCTTTTTGGTCATGATATGTTACCCTATACATGATTTAATTATAAACATTCTAATGTAAAGCAAAGTTTAAGACTTAACTAAGGGTTAAGTGTCGATTAAAGTGGAACGTAATAAAATGAAAGATTATGAAATGTTAAGTAGAATTAATACTAAGTGTTGCTACGTGGCTAATAAATGATGTACATGATTATATATATCGTGTAGGATACATGAAGTGCAGATAAATATAAGTTGGTAATCTACAAACCAGGTAAGTCTTTCAGTTCCTAATTGTTATGTGAACTAAATGATTTACTGTTTTAAACCTATGATGTAAAAGCATGATGCATTTTATATATGTTACAAGTATGAGACGACACAGTCAAATTATGACTATGTTCGTTGAATAAAGAATGTTGATTGAGTTATGGAACTCAATCTCTATTTGTTATGTGTTGATCATTATGTATGACATGTTTAACCAAATGTTTATGATTTAAATAATGAGCATGTTATCTATGTGTTATGTGACGCATGCAAGTTGTTAGATTTTGCTGAGCTGTCGAGCTCATTCTTGCAAATAACCACTTTTGCAGGTTAAAGATTCAAGGTAACGTTATGTGCTACTTGAATGGCATGATTCAGATGTTATGCATGAAGATTAATTGTTTTAGCTTAAATTATATTTTTGAACCATGATTAAGGTTCTGGATGATGTATTCGATGATGTATTAAGTGTAACAGATGTTGAGTTGTAAAATTTGTATTGCTTGTAATTTAATTTTATTTGATGTATAAAGGGTATTGAATCTAGAAGTAAGTTTTATTTTATTATAACTCTGAGGAAGCGAATCATTACGCAAATATGATTCTAGAATATGTATATGGTTAAAGGTTATGATTCAGGGAAAACGAAGAAAGAAAACTGAAAAGTTTGAATTATTCCGCATTTTATTAAGTTTAGCATTGAATAATATTGTAAGGTTAGGATGAGGATGTATTGATAACGACCGATGTAGAAAGTTGAACAGTATGAATTTTGGGGTTGTTACAGTTTGTATCAGAGCTGATAGGTTAGAAACCTTAGGTACGAGTACCTTAGGCTATAACCTTAGAGAAAAGAGGTGAAGATGATAGAGTTTAAAGAATAATAAGTTAAGTATAATTATGGTACAATCGTACTCTTTAATGGTTGATGTATGGTATTTGGGCTAAATAATTCCTTTAGAGAGCGGAGGTTGATACGAACTAGCAACTGATCTAACTCGCTGTAAAAGACAGTGTAGACGAGATGGGAACTAGTTTGTTAGTTGTTTGTGAGAAACCACTTTGGTGCTGTACTGAACATTGTTAGAGACTCGATGTGTATCAAGTATAGAATTATGTATGCGTATAATTAAGAAGTGATTCTTTTTATATAGGCAGATGCATGAGATGAGTTAAGTCCTAGAAATGTTACAAGAAGAAGATGCGAATGACGCGAAGTGAACTCGAATAAAATATTGAATAATATGAATGAAGTTAGAGATTCTTAAAGGAAGAATTGATATATAAACAAGAAGATTCAAAGAAGGATCTTGAAGAGTTATAAAAGATGAGAACAAGGAGTTACCTAACTCTAGTAATAAAGATGGTGTTAATAAATAGACGATATCTATAAGATGAGAATGATATAATGATAAGGATGAACTCAAATAGAGTATAGAAAATTCATGTGAGACAAGATTATGATAAAACGTTTAGGTTCAAAGAAGAACCTGAAGAGCTAAAAGAACAGGGAACACTTGAGTTGATTAATCAGAAGATAATGTGAATAAAGAGAAGAATAAAGAAGATCGTAGGATGAGACGATCATAAGATAAGAAAGAATCGTAAGAAGAGTTGATGATAGAATGATATCACGACGTGATCTGATAAAGTTGTAAAATGTCAGAGGATCTTAAATGATTGAATAGTTGTAGCGTGACGCTATAAAGAGATGGTACTATGAAATAGTACGAGATAAACTCACGAGGAGTTATGGATGATGGAATACGAGAAATTCGTATTAAACAAAGAGTTAAGTTAAGAGCAAGATGAAATTAGGTGGGATTTCAATTGAGGACTCATGTTAGTGGCTGAGTTGTATGATTCCTGATATGGGATGGGAATTTGTGCTTGGTTTGAAGACCGCTTAGCTTCCTATATTAGTATAGTGGTTGAGTCGAACAAGTCCTGGTATGGGACGGGATTTGTCCATGGTTTAACAACCGCTCAGCTTCCTATGTTGATTAGTGGTCGAGTTGGTTCGACAACCACTTAGCTTCCTATATTGATAATCATTGAAATACTGGTGTCGCACTATCGATATACGTATGATGAGAAGGTGATTCTTTTCTCATAATTATATTTGATAGTTAGAGAATATTAAGATTAGGTACGGTTCTTAAAACTCATACTTATGGTAGGTTCATGACTCATAATCGTATGGTGGAACCCCTCAGCGAATGGACGATTTTGGTCTGACTAGGATAAGTTCCAAAACCCATATGATTGTGGTAAGTTCCTGAATTTCCAAAGTATGGTAAGTTTGATGAACTATATTGGGTATAGAAAAGTTATGGTATAGAGGGCATTGATAGTATAGAAGATTGATAGAATGATTAAGTAATGAAATAATGAAGTCAAGATTGAAGTTGATGGAGAAAATGGATATTCCAAATCTTCTAGCTATGCTAGATTTTTGAAATTTATTGACATCGTGCTGATATTCGTAATTTTGTGTTTCAAAAATATATTGGGTCAATGTTTGAACCAATAAGTTTTAAAAAAGTGTTATTATTCGTATATCTATGCTAATTGTATCAGTTAGATAAAAATGATTTGAAATTATCAAATGTATTTTGAATGATGGAGTCATCAATACAATTGAATCTAGTGTTGGATGTGATCGAAAGATCGTCAGCCCAGTATGGTATGATGTAGCATGACAAAGTCCTAAAATGACGGCATCCTTAACGTACTATTAAAACGGTACGGTATCATGACGTCATAACAGAATTTTATTTCTTCTGTTAAGTTATGAAAAGATATGCCAATTGAGTTGGCTAAAAATATTTTGACTAATGTTCGAATTGTTGTTCAAGGTCTATGCTAATTGATTCGGCTAGACGACTGTTGAAAGGTGTTTATAAAGTTTAAGAATTCTTTGAGATTTTATGTCAAACCAGATTATTCTGGTGTGGAATTTATATTAAGTCTGAGGTGAACCAACCCTGTAATGGGGGATACGCAATAGCGTTAATATGTATATGCACAATACATAGTACGAAGGGCTAATCACCTGGAGTACGAGAAGAGATGGTCCATAGTCTTTTGACTGTTAAAGGTTACAGTAGAAATATCTGTTAACCTAGGACAAGGTTCAAGTCTTTACGACTCCTCAACAGGATATTGAAAGTTTTAAATGAATCTTTAAATTCTTGAGTTAATCATACTGCTTCCCAATTATTGAACAATTGTGGAAGATTCTTATTCTCTTGAAAGGTGGGGATGGAAAAAAAATATTCCTTAAGAAGGGGTAAGTCGTAGAATGCAACATGTGATGATGAGTAAGTTAAACAAACTATAATAAATCCAAGAAAGGAATGAAATTCCAGAAAGGAAAGAACTAAATTTAGTTGATGATGAGTAATGATGAGAAATTTTTAGAAGAGGAAGATGAGAAGAATGCAATAATCTTAGAAAGATCTCTAGAGAAAGAACTTGGTTGTGGAACCCAATGAATAAGTAGAGATTAACATAAAGTCCATTTCGATAAATGGAAGGAATGAATATTAGTAAATTAAAATTTTGAGGACGAAATTCTTAGAAGAATGGGTGAATGTGATATCTCGAGTATTTGTACGATGCTAAATCAGGATATTCTATGATTACAACGAGTATGGTATGCAATGATCCTTAGAGAAAGGAAATGAATGCGTTAAAGGGTTAAAGAATATATAGGACTCGAAGTGCTCCGAGTTTAAGTGAAGGTGATGAAATAAAACCTACACTAAGGTAATTGTAATATTCCGAACCCTAATAAGATTTGTATATGTAAATTATGTGTTTATTGAATGAAATTTCTTATTCCGACTCTGTGTTATGTAATGATATATTCTGATGAACGGCTGTTCAGGTAATCTTTGAAAACTTAATATGAGTCGAAAACATTATCGTATACTTTTAGAATTAGAACGTACAACGTAAAACTAGATATCCAAAAGTTTAAAACCTTAAACCTTAAATGAGATTTGAAGTTTGCAACATATGCGCTTAATAAAGATCCAAATGATATTTTGAAGCAGGTGTTTTGTGATTATATCGTGTAAACGATAAATTTGGTGAAATAAAAAAATTTTCGCCAAGTGATGAGTGTATTTTATACACACAATTTGGGTACTTTTGGCCTTGATAATTTGCAAGTCTTTAGGTATTTTATGTGGTTTTTATGTATTTTTATCTTATTTCTACATAAATTAGTTTTTAGTTATTTTTACATGTTTTATGTTGCTTTGATGCATTTTCATTATGTTTGTAGGAATTGAAATAAAGACCGCTCGGATCGTTGTTTTGTATTAACTCAATGTCCGTGCCCTGGTCGTCTGGTGCCCGAATTGTAGCATGATGAGAATTTGTGATTGGCGACGCTCGGTGATTATTTGATAACATTTGGTAGTTGGGCGGGCACGGCGTCGGGAAGAGTGCCACGGGTGCGGCGTCCGCAAGCCACAAGGGATAGCCCGTGGCTTGTGATATCAGTGCGACATGTTAACACGGTGTATATTTATGTTTGGCGATGCTCGGGGGATTAATTGATGACATTTGGTAGTTGGGCGTGCACGGCGTCGGGAAGCGTGACACGGCGTGCGAGCGTCCGCCAAGCACTAGGGCAAGCACCGTGATTTGATATCGTGCCCGAAATGTTAACCGGTTGAAAATTTATGTTGGCGATGCTCGGGCTTAATTTGATGACTTTTGGAAGTTGGGCGGTGCACGGCGTTGGAATGCGTGCACGGCGTGCGGCGTCGACAAGCCGCGGGCTCGCGTGCGGCAGACGGGGCGCCAGCGTGGGGCCCAGGCGTGGGCGCGGACGCATGGGCGCGGCGTGCGGGCGGCGCGCTGGGCGTGCGGGCTTGTTGGCGCGTGGGGTGCGGGCGTGTGCGGGGGCGTTGGGCGTGGGGGGCCAGGCGCTGGGCGCGGCGTGCGGGCCGCGCGGCGTTGGGCGCGGGGGCCTCGGGTCAGCAGGCGTGGGCGTGCGGGCGATGGGCGTGCGGCCCAGGGCGTGGGGGTGGGGGTGGGGGGGGTGTGGGGGGGGGGGGGGGGGGGGGGGTTGGGGGGTGGGGTGGGGGGTGGGGGGGGTGGGGGGGTGGGGGGGGGGTGGGGGGTTGTGTGGTGGGGGGTGGGGGTGGGGGGGGGGCAGGGGGGGGGGGGGGGGGCGCGGGGAGGGTGGGGGGGGTGGGGGAGGGGGGGGGGGGGGGGGGGGGCGGGGGGGGGGGGGGGGGGTGGGGGGGGGGGGGGGGGGGGGGGGGGGGGGGTGGGGGGGGGGGGGGGGGTGGGGGGGGGGGGGGGGGGGGGGGGGGGGTGGTGGGGGGGGGGGTGGGTGCGGGGGGGGGGGGGTTGGGGGGGGTGGGTGGGGGGGGGGGGGGGGTGGGGGGGGGGGGGGGGGGGGTGGGGGGGGGGCGGGGGGGGGGTGGGGTGGGGGGGGGGGGTGGGGGCGGGGGGGGGGGGGGCGGGGGTGGGTGGGGGGGGGGGGGGGGGGCGGGGGGATGGGTGGGGGGGCGGGGGGGGGGGGGGGCGCTGGGCGCGAGCGCTGGCGTTGCGGCGAGCGCGGCGTGGGCGTGCGGCGTTGGGCGCGCGCGGGGCCTCAGCAGCGGGCGTGGGCAGTGCGGCCAGCGGGCGGCCCAGGGCTGGGCGCGGGCGGCGCGCTGGATGTGCGGGCGCGCGGCGTGGGAGTGCGGCGTGGGCGTGCGGGCAGCGTGCGGCCCAGGCGCTGGGCGCGGGCGCGCGGGTCTGGGCGTTTTGCTTTGGGCGCGCCATCGCCGTGCTGAGTGCGTTCTGACTTAGTATTTAGTGCGATCTGAGCTCCATTTTGTCCGATTTTTGCTTGGGTTCTTGATGGAGGCTATATTTAATTCTTCTTAGTCTCATTTAGGATATCTAGGGATAGGGAGGCGAGACTATAATCATCTAAATAGAGAGCAAAAAAATTAAAAAAAAAAAAAAGTGCTGCAATACAAGGAAAACTCAAGCAAAAGCCAAAGAACTAGAAGGAAAAGACTTGTCAAAGAAAGTATAGAAAGGGGGGAGGCTTACATTATACATCAAATCAAAACCAACAGAGCTCAAAGGCTGCAATTCAAAGCTAAATCAGCCAAAAGCCAAGGAATCAGTCAAGAAGAATTGCAAGGCAAGGTGAGTGAGTTGGAAACCTCAGCAACACAAAGGAACACCAATCAATAGCTCCAAAAGGGTTTCTTTTCTAGATTTTATCTTCTTTGTTAATTCGAATTTGACAATGTATCAATGAAAATGATGTTATTGTAGCTAACATGACTAACCTTCTATTTAAGTTTTGCAAGGGAAACCAACACTTAATTTGATTGAATTTCTCTCTCTATTGGATTTTAGTTATGCATTTGTGAACTTGATTGTCATACTTTGCTTCTAGATTAATTGCTTGGCCAGTAAGTAACGTGGGGAACCTATATGGAAACTTGACGAACGAATTATAGGTTGAGACCTAGGTTTTGATATACATGCGAGAGTTAGATTGGTGTGGGTTATTATCGGATTAAGTGACGGGTGTCTTTTTAATTATCTGCAATAATAGGTATCTGTATTTAGTTGGGATTGATTTATCATTAATTACCGCATGCACCCTTTTGAGAATATAGTCTTAATGGGACTTCCGAGGTGAAGTTGGTAATGGAAGGAGGATTAATTAGATTTGGTGACACGTGTCTATAAATCATTCCTTAATTAGTCTCTTGATAGTGTATAGGATAGACATATACCTACTGCAACGCTTTGGAAGGATTCGTGTTGCCCATACGGACAGAGGCTCTTATGTAGTTTTGATTTCGACGGTTTCAATTCGTCGCTTAAATTGACTGAAAAGAGAGAGTTAGGAGATTTAAATGACGTGTTGGGGGAAATTGTAATCTTAGACCTTTCTATCTGTTATTGTTTACCGCATTTTACTCATTATTAACTTGTTGAAACTCAACCAATTACAACTAACAATCAAACCTTCATCGTTTAAATTAGTATCATATTTGATATACGATTGGTACTTGGTTATTATTTGTCACAATTCCCTGTGGGTTCGACTCTTATCTTATCATATATTACTTGTGGGCCGTGTATACTTGCACGTGTGTGTTATCGATTGCGAAATCGACCAACACCAAGCAGCTGTGTCGTGCTTACACGGACAAAATGATTTGTCGTGCTTCCGGCGAATTCACCGAGAAGCGTCCTGACAAATTATTTTTAATAAGCTGTTGTGTCGTTATTCAAAATGACAAAGTGATTTTTCGTGCTTATGCTTTGTCGTGCTTACGCCCCCCACACGTCGGCTTACGCCTGGCACACGCCGGCTTACGCCTGGCACACGCCGGCTTACGCCTGGCACACGCCGGCTTACGCCTGGCACACGTTAGGTACTAAAGTGTAATTAACCTAGGTACTAAAGTGTAATTAACCACTTTTTATTAGCTTAAAGTGTAATTAACCTAGGTACCAAAGTGTAATAAGCCGAGCCCCTAACGTGCAATTAATGAAACTTGGTTTTTCTATAAATAGCAAGCTCAGTTCATTCATTCCTTACCATTTTTCAAAAGCAGTTCAAGAGCAAAAACACTCTATATTTATATTCTGAGAGATATTGTGAGATAAAAATTACTTTCTAAGCATCGAAGCGCTACCCGATTGGAAGTAAAGCTAGCAACTATAAGACGTATTACTCTAGTGGTTATTATTTTTATTCTTCTTTATATATTTAGTTAAAATATACCTTTATAAGCAGTTATAATGCCCAAATTATTTTAAGTATATAGTACAAAAGTCCTATTTACAAGCAGTTATAATGTCCAATTTATTTCTCTTTTATAAGCAGTTACTATGTCCGAATTTCTTCAACTATTTTAGTAAAAATATTCATTTTACAAGCAGTTATAATACTGAAATTTTCTCAAATATATAAAAGCCGAATATTCATTTTGCAAGCAGTTATAATGCTCAATTTATTTTTAATATAATTGAAAAATATTCATTCTATAAGTAGTTATACTGCTAAAATTATTTCATATATTATAAAAGAAGTCTTATTTATATGCGGTTATGATATCCAAAATAAAACTTAAAAGATTTAATCGTTAAACGCTTAATTGGTCTACATGAACTTATAATCGTGTAGGATTTACGACGAACGTGTAGACTGTTATATTTATCTGTAAAAGATATACGAGGCAAGTCTCCGAACCTTGTTACTTTTAAGCAATTCATTCATGTCTTGCTACTAATTATTGTGAAGTTATTGCTACTTGTTCAGTATAACTTAAGAAATGAAATCATTTATTGACTGTTTGCGCTTAAAATTGTTGTGTCAAACCAAATTGTTTTGGTACGACATCTATACTGAGTAAAAGGGACACCGCAGATGGAAGGTGGTCCGACAAACCTTCGAATAAGGTTTAAATTGGCAATTAAATGAATTGACCAATATTGGAAATTAACTTAAATTGACCAAAAATGTGGTAGGATGATATGCATACTCCTAGGATATTGGTGAGGCTGATCACCTACCAGATATCCGAACTCAAAGAGGTTCTAAGTCATTGAAGACTGACAGGACAATTTGAAATATATGGTTCCGGTACAGAACCTTCAGTATCAATTATACATCACCTTACATCTTTCAAATCAAACACAATGTGTTTACATTTTTAAATGAACTTGCTGAGCATTTGTAGCTCATTCTTGCGCATATCTTCTTTTGCAGCTTTAAATGATATCCCTGGCACTTCTGGGACAGATAAAGGAAAAGGGCATGCTTACTAGTTTTATTAACTGCTTTTGAAAAATCTAAGTCTTTTAAAGGCTTTTGTTGTAATAACTTAGTACTGAAAACAATGTAATCGAACCAAATGTTATGTAATATATTATGATCCTTTATTTCATCGATTGCGGTGTACTCTGATCTTTATTTCATTTAGCATAGTTGTACTAAGTTAGATACAATATCTATACGAACTATACATTTGAATGAGGGTATCTAAATGATGTTGAAAGTCCTATAAGCTCTGAGGTTACACTTAATGAGCGCCGGTAATGTGCCATCTTTACCGGAATGCGCCCCTCAGTTCTATGGACAATCTTATCATTAATACTGTGAATGTCAGATAGATAGGGAATATAAATATGAAAGAGGTATTCATTAGATATGAATCTATACATCCAAGTGAGGGTATCCAAACACAGACAACGTTCTAACCGGAACTAGTACCTGTTATGGGATACTGTGAACCTTGGATAGATAGAAGTCATATTTTATTGAATATTTATAGTTATATAGTTTCACGTGAGCACCAGATCTGCTACAGAGGAGTGTAGAGATTTGGGGGCGTCACAAGTTGGTATCAGAGTTGTAGATTATAGCTCTAAGGTAGTTAGGAAATACCTTAGGATATAGTCTTTGAGTCCGTAAAATACTTAATCATACATAAAATAATCTTAAAAGCTTTATCTTATGTGTAAATTTGTTTCCCCATAAATACTAAATAAATTAAAATTCTTTTGTAGGATGGCAGGAGTAGGTCAACACATAGGATGACTATCAGACAGTGAGGCCGATGAGGTGCCTGATTATGAGCCGGCTACCCCTGAGCTAGATTTAGAAGAGGAGGATCCAGAGGAGGAAGAACTCCTACATGACGAAGAAATATTAGATGCTGAGGATGCTAATTACCCTA
The DNA here is from genome assembly GCA_034770075.1 of Aralia elata. Taxonomy (NCBI): domain Eukaryota; kingdom Viridiplantae; phylum Streptophyta; class Magnoliopsida; order Apiales; family Araliaceae; genus Aralia; species Aralia elata. The sequence continues at coordinate 32,239,311 of CM068379.1, forward strand.
TAGACGGACAGTTGATAGATCCAGAACCCAAGGAGGTAAACGGAGCAGGGCAGATGATGCGTGTTGACAGACACGAAGAGATAGTTATTGGATTAGTTCAGCAGTCAACGGAAGAGTTAGAGGGTGCTAACTCTCGGACGGGCATAGCTGCAGGTTTATTGGAAAGTGAGAGAGATACGACTCGTCGTCTGAGGACACTTCTTCAGAACACCCAGCAGGAGAAACAGGATGCACAAATACAGGTGTACAGAGCTGACAAGAAGTGTAGGACTGCATTTGAGGGCCTAGAACGAAGGGTATTTAGGTATCCTGTGGAGGAGGAGAAGGATGATTATATGATCGATAGAGCGGTGGTTAGTCATGTGATACGGGATGCTTATAAGGGATTACGTGATTGATTAGATTAGTATAGTACTTAGTTTACGTTTCATAGTTTGTAATATATAAATTTTGAGGTTGTAAAATAGTGAGTTCTTTGTACTAACTAGTGGTAGTTGAAAGTAGTATGCACACAAGCCAATCATATTTGATATGATGTAGCATATACTTTGTTATCTTATTCGTTTGTTAAAGGCATTTTACTTTATCTACATGGTGCTGTTATATTAAATGTGATAAACCCATAGTTTTGAGCAATGTTTTTAGAATCATGATGGTGATCATGCTAATGAGATCTAAATTCTAGATAGCTCACAAACTAAAATTGTTCCTAATCGTTGGATTACTAAAAAGGGGATTAGTGAATCCGGATAGATTAGTACATACGTTGCTTGCTATTATGAAGAGGATGATTGATCTCATAATCATTTGTGTGGAGACACTAAAGCAAGTATGTAGGTGCTTATTAGAGAATAAGTTCACTGAACGTGGCTCGCTAATGAATACCTAATGGAGTTTTACTCGTCTGTCAATAGGAATTCCTCTAGTGATAGTAGTACAAGTGATCCTTGGACTTGAGATCTTCATAGTATCTTGTGTATGATGAGTTATACTTTGACATGTCCCTTAAGACCTTTAAGGTATATCAAATGGTATGATTGGGTATAATAAGTTGTACATGGAGATAGGTGAATGATCAACAAAGAATCTACCACGTCTAGTAAAAGATGTGAATGTCCTATGTGATTCGATAAATGACGACTCAGAAGTCTTTGGCCAAAGCAGAATGAAATTAGAAAGGAGTTTCTAATTTGCATTATCAGAGTTGTGCATTTGAGAATCGAAATACATATAATTAAATAAAATAAGACTTGACAGTAATTCCATGTCTTATATTTAATTGGGACATTGTATGGTAGAAGGATTGAATTGTACGGTAACTATTCACTGAAAGGTTCTTTTGTGATTAATGTTGAAATCTATATTATCTGGAAAGTCGTTGATCGCTAAGGGGGCTTACCCTTATTGTAGAATAAATATTATTTATTTAAATGAATTAAATAGTTTAATTTATTTATTTAAATAAAATTAGAATTGTTCTAACTGATTTATTCACAACCGGTTTAATATGGAGAACCTAAAGGGTCACACCGCAAAAGAAAAATATTTATTCAAGAAGTAAATGGCATAATCGTAATAATAAGTAAGTGTATTTAATTTAATCTATGGAAATAGAATAAATTAAATAGCTTAATATTTATTATTTAATATTTTGGAAATATTAAATATAAATTAATAAGAGGAGTCTTATTATTATTATTATTATTATTATTATTATTATTATTATTATTACTATTACTATTATTTAATTCCTAATAGGGATTGTGAATTAATTAATAGAAGTACTCTCTCATGAATTCCTAATTGGATTAGGAGTTCAATTAATTAAAGGAGTTTAATTAAAATAAAAATCCTAATCCTAAATAGTTTAGGAGGGTTCCCTATATCTATAAATAAGAGGAGTCTTATCATGATTTGGGGTTAGACAGTTACACACTCTTGCATAAGAATTGTAGAGAGTACTTACAATTTCTATAGAGATAGAAACTAGGGTTTTGCCAACACCCATCTTCTTGAATAAGTATTATTCCTTGGTGGATCACCTCTAGAGGCCAAACACTTGGGTGGCTAACGTTGATCAAAGGAAGGAATTTAATCGGTGGAATTCAAGGAGAACGCGAAAGAATTGGAGGTGAACTTGTACCTGAGGAAGCTAGAATTCTACAAGGGTATAATTCTTATTCTCCATCTCTTTCGTTTAATTAATAATTGTGCATAAAGAAAGATCATGGTGATGGTTTGTATAAAATTTTAAAATCAGATTTTATCGCGCTTCCGCTTTATTAATGTAATTTGATTGCATGTTCGCGCTATGTACAAACCTAACAGTGGTATCAAGAGCCAAACTTTATGCGAATTATTAATTGTTTTGATTCTGTATATACATTGATATGTGTTTAGAACAATTTAATTGGGCATAATTGTTTGTGTAAAATTATTTTATTTTTTTTATTTTGATTTTATTTATCTTCAATTAAGATAAAAAGTTTATTTTGAATTGGAATATAATTAAAATTAAAAGTTTTATTTGAACTTGGAATTGGATTCTACATTAACTAGAATAAAGGAGTTTATTCATATATGGAATATGATTCCATGTTTCCTAGAATAAAAGAGTTTATTCACATATGGAATAGGATTCCATGTTTCCTTAAAAAATAAAGATGTTTATTTTGATAAGAAATAGGATTCAACATATTTTATTTTCCAACAATTTTAAGTTAAAAATAAAGGTGTTTATTTTAAACTTGAAATTGGTTTCCATATTAATTAAAATAAAGGTGTTTTATTTTGATTTGGAATTTGATTAAAAATAAAGGAGTTTATTTTTAATCAAAATTGGATAAAATAAAATAAATAAGTTTATTATAATTTAAATTTTGATCAAAATAAAGGAGTTTATTTTTTGTTTCAAAATTGGATTTCTAGTAAACTTTTAATTGCCCATTAAATGATATCAATGCATATATGGAATGGTTTTATTATTCATGAGATGAATGTTATTTATTGATACATATGGAGATATGTATGATAATAAATAGAGATTGATTATGGACTACTGACCAATGTGTGATTGGATTTATTTTAGTGGATGCTTGAATGAATGGGTTTTTATAAATGGGATCTGCGTACCTCGTCTTCTCTAGTTTTTCTTGATGTAAATTCTATCTTCCTCCTATGTACCTCCCCTTGACTGCTGATCAAGGTTTCTATTTATTGTAAATAGTTTATGTAATAGGTTTAGTTAGAATTACTTGAAGAATTGGAGACAAAGGAGCAAGAAGCGCTTGAAGACCCGTTTGTAATGGAGCCCGGGTTTAAATGTAATAGTTATATTTAAATTTAATTCTTGCACCCTAGGTTTGACCTTTTGGTTCACTTGGTGGCTCTAGTGAACCAAACTAGAATAAAAGTCCATAATCAATCCGGGTAGAATATAGTATTCTATATGTGCATGCTTACTATGTATATATTATATATTATACAACATGCTTCGCATGTCAAATAATATGACGCCTATTTTATATATATATGTGCATGCGCGCTAAACAAGATGAGACTAATAATAACAAACCCCTCAAAGAAATTATATTAAGTCCTAAGCGTTCAAAGATATTAGGAATATCGAACGTCGCCTTCTAGCATGGTAAAACAATAGAGTATTAAATATTTAATATGAGTTTGTTGTGCACACACAAGGCGAGTATTAAATATTTAAGATGTTGTTTTATCACATTTGATGCTTATAAATAGACTGAACGATACTGTTTTGTTGTGCACACACAAGGACAGTGTTTTTCTTTCGAATATATGGAAGTGCTAGGTTGGACTTAACTTAGATTATTTTAGTTCGGATGTGCACACACTTGACCATTATAATCTAAGAGGCAAAATACAAGGAGTTACATGGTTGTCGACGCCGGTTTTATCCGCTTATGCGACTGTTTGGCCTTTTCCGATTTTTGCCTTTTTATTAGGTGATTTTGGGGAAAAGGTCGGCTTGAGTGTCGACGGGGTTTTGAAAGATCGCTTTTATGATGAGCCAATTGACCAGAGTCGCCAGTTGGTATATTGGAAATGGATGTACCAACTCATCCGAGTTTTTGTTTTTTTTTATAAATCGATGGCTCATATGTGACTCCGAATTAATTGGTCTGCGAATTGAGATTCATAGAGTTCGGGGGCTTGCTTAAGCGAGGGAAAGGTGTTAGGCACCCCCCGACTTCCGTGAAACACGGTTACCGCAATCTTGATGCTCTCTTATCCTTTAATTCATGAAATGTGTGTGTATGCGCGCGTGTGTGTGTGCCTACGTGAATGTTGTGGTGAGTTTGTATGAAAGAATCATTTAGGGAAAATCGTGCTTTGATTTGAGAATGCTTCGGATTGTCCTTCGATTTATACGAGAAAGCTTGATTCTTTATAAGAAAAGGTTTGATTTTAATTGTCAAAAACTATGAGATTTTTCGTTAGGTGTCGTTTTGGCAAATCAAGAGTTTTAAACCTTTGTCAAAATAGGAATCGACATCTATACGTTGCTTTCGTAACTCAAACGATGGGAAACTTCTAGAACCTCTTTAACCCTATGCACAACGGTTTAATAAAACGTCACTTATTTGATGAAACCATTTCTTGTGATGTTTCAAAACGATTTTCTTTAGCTTTCTCGTTAAATAGGAATCGACGTTCATTAACATTCCCAAATTTTAGCCTCGTGATTCTAATAACCTAGTTCGATTGATTTTACGAAAATCTTATCATTTAGCTTTGAAATCAATTTCGTCTCATAAATCAAATCAAGCATTAAAATGCGTTGGGGCTATTCATGGGCATGTAAGCCATCAAAATAACCCCAAACGCCTACGATCACAAGTTTCACTATTTCGGGGCCTTAAACACGATTCTCGCCTTGACGTCGTTTTAAGGCCCGACGATTACATATTTACAATGAAAGATACATCGAATTTATTACATATATCAATAGATGTCCATCATCGGATTTGGACCACGGGGTCGCGCTCCTAGGCTCACATCCAAGATCGCTACACACCCACAAGATCCTAAAAATAACAATCTAAATAAACTATGCATAATACATCATTACAACGAGCTAAAATTCACCAAATGGATATCATCGGGCCATTAGGAAGAATTTCGTTCCAATTGGAACCCTCACTAATAGTCCTCAATCCATAGATCCACAACAATATACAAGGAAAACTACATTTAATTTAACCAAACAATATGATATAAATTGCTAGAACAAAGGGAATTTTCACCTTGCAAATGATCTCAAATGGATGTGAACTTGTGTATTTGACTAAGATAAGGAGTATATTTGATACAATCAAAATCAAAGAATATAAATCCTCTCTTTTTTTCCTCTCTTTTCTTCCTATTTGATTGCAAAATTTTCTCCTTTTTCTCTCTATTTCCGTGTTCTTGTTGCTGCAGAATTCTTCTTCCTTCAAATTCTTCCAACTCCCTGTATGCTGCAACGAAACTGAGCTGAAATAGGCTGGCCAAAGCCAACCGTAGATTGATCTGCGGCTGGCTGGCCGCCTGCCTTCCACTCACCTGATTTCGAGTTTCGTGTTTCGAGATCCGTGTTTTCAAAAGGCGCACTATTTGGCCGCAGATCAATCCGCGGCTAGACGGTTTGACTTTCTTGACTTCCGTGCCACGCCTCGATTTTCGTGCTGTAACGTCGGTTTTCGCTGACAGGCTCGTATTCTGCAGTTCAAAAATTTCCGGGAGACGTGCCACCTCATTCGGGAATGCCCGCTTCGGACGACCCTATTGCCACGTCAGCCTTGGTCGCCAATCCTTACGGTGGTGTTGGGCGTTCGCACTTGTGCCCATTCCTTCGCTCCCGCAAGCCGGTTCAATTGACGATTTTGCCCTCCTGTCATGGTTAGTACAGGGAACACAAAATTTGGGTGTCTACAGCTGCCCCTCTTTATCATGTTTATGGAATGTTTGAATGAAATGAACAGGATAAAGAAATAGACACCCGATGCATGAATGACAGTGCACAAAAATGACAATACATGCATGATGCAACACATACAACTTATGATGCGATGCAAGATGTATGGCATGCAAAACATTCGTAAAGGTGTTAATGCATCAATCCCTGACCTGTCGCTCGTCTTGTAATCGCCGGGTCTCGTATCCGGTCGATTGTCCTGTGAGTGCCGGGTCTCGTATCCGGTCACCCCTCTCGTAATCACCTTACTCCATCCCATTGTCATCAAAGGAAGTTATTCTCCTGACTAGCTTTGAAGGGCATCCTTGGAATTCGTCCTCGTACATCGTTCTTGGCAACCATTGCTTTTGACTCTGATAGGCTAGGACCTTGACACCTGACCTGCATGGATCACGTACAGAATTATCATTTATTCAATGCATGTGACACAACATTTAAAATGTAAATTTGATGAAAAATGACCCCTGTACAATCTTTTGATACGGTTCTACAGGTGTCACCGTTTTTCGGGGTTTGCTTGGATCTCAGCCCTTCCCAAGGGTCGTTGATTGTTTGGATACCAGCCCTTCCCAAGGGTTCGTTGATCGCCGGTTATCGTCGCTGGTCGATCGTCTCGTCGGGGCCGGGTTTCGTCGCCGGTCACCCATCTCGTAACCCCCGGTTATCGTCGCCGGTTGGTTATCTTGTCGGAGCCAGTTTTCGTCGCTGGACATCCATCTCGTAATCGCCGGTTATCGTCGCCGGTCGATTGTCTTGTCGGGGCCGGTTTTCGTCGCCGGACACCCATCTCGTAACCCCCGGTTATCGTCGCCGGTTGGTTATCTTGTCGGAGCCAGTTTTCGTCGCCGGACATCCATCTCGTAATCGCCGGTTATAGTCGCCGGTCGATTGTCTTGTCGGGGCCGGTTTTCGTCGCCGTACACCCATCTCGTAACCCCCGATTATCGTCGCCGGTTGGTTATCTCGTCGGAGCCGGTTTTCGTCACCGGACATCCATCTCGTAATCGCCGGTTATCGTCGCCGGTCGATTGTCTTGTCGGGGCCGGTTTTCGTCACCGGACACCCATCTTGTAACCCCCGGTTATCGTCGCCGGTTGGTTATCTTGTCGGAGCCGATTTTCATCGCCGGACATCCATCTTGTAATTGCCGGTTATCGTCGCCGGTCGATTGTCTTGTCGGGGCCGGTTTTTGTCGCCGGACACCCATCTCGTGATCGCCGGTTATCATCGCCGGTCGATCGTTTGTATCTCAGCCCTTCCCAGGGTGTTAGTTGTTTGGATATCAGCCCTTCCCAAGGTGTTAGTTGTTTGGATATCAGCCCTTCCCAAGGTGTTAGTGTTTGGATCTCAACCCTTCCCAGGGTGTTAGTGGTTTGGATATCAGCCCTTCCCAGGGTGTCAGTTGTTTTTTGTCTTCTTTCTTGTGGATATTAGCCCTTCCCAGGGTTGCTCACCATCTTGTTGTGGTTCGCGTGGATCTCAGCCCTTCCCAGGGTTTGTTGTTTTTTTGTCTTTTTTATGGATATCAGCCCTTCCCAGGGTTGCTCACCATCTTGTTGTGGTTCGCGTGGATCTCAGCCCTTCCCATGGTTTTTTTTTGTCTTTTTTGTGGATATCAGCCCTTCTCAAGGTTGCTCACCATCTTATTGTGGTTTGCTTGGATCTCAGCCCTTCCCAGGGTTTGTTATTTTTTGTCTTTTTTTTTGTGGATATCAGCCCTTCCCAAGGTTGCTCACCATCTTGTCGTGGTTCGCCTGGATCTCAGCCCTTCCCAGGGTTTGTTGTTTTTTCTCTTTTTTTGTGGATATCAGCCCTTCCCAGGGTTGCTCACCATCTTGTTGTGGTTCGCGTGGATCTCATCCCTTCCTAGGGTTTGTTATTTTTTGTCTTTTTTCCTTTTTTGTGGATATCAGCCCTTCCCAGGGTTGCTCGCCATCTTGCCGTGGTTCGCTTGGATCTCAGCCCTTCCTAGGGTTTGTTGTTTTTTGTCATTTTTTGTGGATATCAGCCCTTCCCAGGGTTGCTCACCATCTTGTTGTGGTTCGCGTGGATCTCAGCCCTTCCCAAGGTTTGTTGTTTTTTGTCTTTTTTCCTTTTGTGGATATCAGCCCTTCCCAGGGTTGCTCACCATCTTGCCGTGGCTCGCTTGGATCTCAGCCCTTCCCAGGGTTTGTTGTTTATTGTCTTTTTTTGTGGATATCAGCCCTTCCCAGGGTTGCTCACCATCTTGTTGTGGTTCGTGTGGATCTCAGCCCTTCCCAAGGTTTTTTGTTTTTTGTCTTTTTTCCTTTTGTGGATATCAGCCCTTCCCAAGGTTGCTCACCATCTTGCCGTGGTTCGCCTGGATCTCAGCCCTTCCAGGGTTTGTTGTTTTTTGTCTTTTTTTGTGGATATCAGCCCTTCCCAGGGTTGCTCACCATCTTGTTGTGGTTCGCGTGGATCTCATCCCTTCCCAGGATTTGTTATTTTTTATCTTTTTTCCTTTTTTGTGGATATCAGCCCTTCCCAGGGTTGCTCGCCATCTTGCCGTGGTTCGCTTGGATCTCAGCCCTTCCAAGGGTTTGTTGTTTTTTGTCTTTTTTTGTGGATATCAGCCCTTCCCAGGGTTGCTCACCATCTTGTTGTGGTTCGCGTGGATCTCAGCCCTTCCCAGGGTTTGTTGTTTTTTGTATTTTTTCCTTTTGTGGATATCAGCCCTTCCCAGGGTTGCTCACCATCTTGCCGTAGTTCGCTTGGATCTCAGCCCTTCCCAGGGTTTGTTTTTTTTTTGTCTTTTTTTGTGGATATCAGCCCTTCCCAGGGTTGCTCACCATCTTGTTGTGGTTCGCGTGGATCTCAGCCCTTCCTAGGGTTTGTTGTTTTTTGTCTTTTTTCCTTTTGTGGATATCAGCCCTTCCAAGGGTTGCTCACCATCTTGCCGTGGTTCGCTTGGATCTCAGCCCTTCCCAAGGTTTGTTGTTTTTTGTCTTTTTTTGTGGATATCAGCCCTTCCCAGGGTTGCTCACCATCTTGTTGTGGTTCGCGTGGATCTCAGCCCTTCCCAGGGTTTGTTGTTTTTTGTCTTTTTTTGTGGATCTCAGCCCTTACCAGGGTTGCTCGCCATCTTGCCGTGGTTCGCTTGGATCTCAGCCCTTCCAAGGGTTTATTGTTTTTTGTCTTTTTTTGTGGATATCAGCCCTTCCCAGGGTTGCTCACCATCTTGTTGTGGTTCGCGTGGATCTCAGCCCTTCCTAGGGTTTGTTGTTTTTTGTCTTTTTTCCTTTTGTGGATATCAGCCCTTCCCAGGGTTGCTCACCATCTTGCCGTGGTTCGCTTGGATCTCAGCCCTTCCGAGGGTTTGTTGTTTTTTGTCTTTTTTGTGGATATCAGCCCTTCCCAGGGTTGCTCACCATCTTGTTGTGGTTCGCGTGGATCTCATCCCTTCCCAGGGTTTGTTGTTTTTTGTCTTTTTTCCTTTTGTGGATATCAGCCCTTCCCAGGGTTGCTCACCATCTTGCCGTGGTTCGCTTGGATCTCAGCCCTTCCCAGGGTTTGTTGTTTTTTGTCTTTTTTTGTGGATATCAGCCCTTCCCAGGGTTGCTCACCATCTTGTTGTGGTTCGCGTGGATCTCAGCCCTTCCCAGGGTTTGTTGTATTTTGTCTTTTTTCCTTTTGTGGATATCAGCCCTTCCCAGGGTTGCTCACCATCTTGCCGTGCTCGCTTGGATCTCAGCCCTTCCCAGGGTTTGTTGTTTTTTGTCTTTTTTTGTGGATATCAGCCCTTCCCAGGGTTGCTCACCATCTTGTTGTGGTTCGCGTGGCTCTCATCCCTTCCCAAGGTTTGTTGTTTTTTATCTTTTTTCCTTTGGTGGATATCAGCCCTTCCCAGGGTTTGTTGTTTTTTGTCTTTTTTCCTTTTTTATGGATATCAGCCCTTCCCAAGGTTCCTCGCCATCTTGCCATGGTTCGCTTGGATCTCAGCCCTTCCCAGGGTTTGTTGTTTTTTGTCTTTTTTTGTGGATATTAGCCCTTTCCAGGGTTGCTCACCATCTTGTTGTGGTTCGCGTGGATCTCAGCCCTTCCTAGGGTTTGTTGTTTTTTGTCTTATTTTCTTTTGTGGATATCAGCCCTTCCCAAGGTTACTCACCATCTTACCGTGGTTCGCTTGGATCTCAGCCCTTCCCAGGGTTTGTTGTTTATTGTCTTTTTTTGTGGATATCAGCCCTTCCCAGGGTTGCTCACCATCTTGTTGTGGTTCGCGTGGATCTCAGCCCTTCCCAGGGTTTGTTATTTTTTGTCTTTTTTCTTTTTGTGGATATCAGCCCTTCCCAGGGTTGCTCGCCATCTTGCCGTGGTTCGCTTGGATCTCAGCCCTTCCCAGGGTTTGTTGTTTTTTGTCTTTTTTTGTGGATATCAGCCCTTCCCAGGGTTGCTCACCATCTTATTGTGGTTCGCGTGGATCTCAGCCCTTCCCAGGGTTTGTTGTTTTTTGTCTTTTTTCCTTTTATGGATATCAGCCCTTCCCAAGGTTGCTCACCATCTTGTCGTGGTTCGCCTGGATCTCAGCCCTTCCCAGGGTTTGTTGTTTTTTGTCTTTTTTTGTGGATATCAGCCCTTCCCAGGGTTGCTCACCATCTTGTTGTGGTTCGCGTGGATCTCAGCCCTTCCCAGGGTTTGTTGTTTTTTGTCTTTTTTCCTTTTGTGGATATCAGCCCTTCCCAGGGTTGCTCACCATCTTGCCGTGGTTCGCTTGGATCTCAGCCCTTCCCAGGGTTTGTTGTTTTTTGTCTTTTTTTGTGGATATCAGCCCTTCCCAGGGTTGCTCACCATCTTGTTGTGGTTCGCGTGGCTCTCATCCCTTCCCAAGGTTTGTTGTTTTTTATCTTTTTTCCTTTTGTGGATATCAGCCCTTCCCAGGGTTTGTTGTTTTTTGTCTTTTTTCCTTTTTTATGGATATCAGCCCTTCCCAAGGTTCCTCGCCATCTTGCCATGGTTCGCTTGGATCTCAGCCCTTCCCAGGGTTTGTTGTTTTTTGTCTTTTTTTGTGGATATTAGCCCTTTCCAGGGTTGCTCACCATCTTGTTGTGGTTCGCGTGGATCTCAGCCCTTCCTAGGGTTTGTTGTTTTTTGTCTTATTTTCTTTTGTGGATATCAGCCCTTCCCAAGGTTACTCACCATCTTACCGTGGTTCGCTTGGATCTCAGCCCTTCCCAGGGTTTGTTATTTTTTGTCTTTTTTCTTTTTGTGGATATCAGCCCTTCCCAGGGTTGCTCGCCATCTTGCCGTGGTTCGCTTGGATCTCAGCCCTTCCCAGGGTTTGTTGTTTTTTGTCTTTTTTTGTGGATATCAGCCCTTCCCAGGGTTGCTCACCATCTTATTGTGGTTCGCGTGGATCTCAGCCCTTCCCAGGGTTTGTTGTTTTTTGTCTTTTTTCCTTTTATGGATATCAGCCCTTCCCAAGGTTGCTCACCATCTTGTCGTGGTTCGCCTGGATCTCAGCCCTTCCCAGGGTTTGTTGTTTTTTGTCTTTTTTTGTGGATATCAGCCCTTCCCAGGGTTGCTCACCATCTTGTTGTGGTTCGCGTGGATCTCATCCCTTCCCAGGGTTTGTTATTTTTTATCTTTTTTCCTTTTTTGTGGATATCAGCCCTTCCTAGGGTTGCTCGCCATCTTGCCGTGGTTCGCTTGGATCTCAGCCCTTCCAAGGGTTTGTTGTTTTTTGTCTTTTTTTGTGGATCTCAGCCCTTCCCAGGGTTGCTCACCATCTTGCCGTGGTTCGCTTGGATCTCAGCCCTTCCCAGGGTTTGTTGTTTTTTGTCTTTTTTTGTGGATATCAGCCCTTCCCAGGGTTGCTCACCATCTTGTTGTGGTTCGCGTGGATCTCAGCCCTTCCCAGGGTTTGTTATTTTTTGTCTTTTTTCTTTTTATGGATATCAGCCCTTCCCAGGGTTGCTCACCATCTTGTTGTGGTTCGCGTGGATCTCATCCCTTACCAGGGGTTGTTGTTTTTTTATCTTTTTTCCTTTTGTGGATATCAGCCCTTCCCAGGGTTTGTTGTTTTTTGTCTTTTTTCCTTTTTTTATGGATATCAGCCCTTCCCAAGGTTCCTCGCCATCTTGCCGTGGTTCGCTTGGATCTCAGCCCTTCCCAGGGTTTGTTATTTTTTGTATTTTTTTGCGGATATTAGCCCTCCCCAGGGTTGCTCACCATCTTGTTGTGGTTCGCGTGGATCTCAGCCCTTCCCAGGGTTTGTTGTTTTTTGTCTTATTTTCTTTTGTGGATATCAGCCCTTCCCAGGGTTGCTCACCATCTTGCCGTGGTTTTTTGTGGATCTCAGCCCTTCCCAGGGTTTGTTGTTTTTTGTCTTATTTTCTTTTGTGGATATCAACCCTTCCCAAGGTTACTCACCATCTTGCCGTGGTTCGCTTGGATCTCAGCCCTTCCCAGGGTTTGTTATTTTTTGTCTTTTTTTGTGGATATCAGCCCTTCCCAGGGTTGCTCACCATCTTGTTGTGGTTCGCGTGGATCTCAGCCCTTCCCAGGGTTTGTTGTTTTTTGTCTTTTTTCCTTTTGTAGATATCAGCCCTTCCTAGGGTTGTTCACCATCTTGCCGTGGTTCGCTCGGATCTCAGCCCTTCCCAGGGTTTGTTGTTTTTTGTCTTTTTTTGTGGATATCAGCCCTTCCCAGGGTTGCTCACCATCTTGTTGTGGTTCGCTTGGATCTCAGCCCTTCCCAGGGTTTGTTGTTTTTTGTCTTTTTTCCTTTTGTGGATATCAGCCCTTCCCAGGGTTGCTCACCATCTTGCCGTGGTTCGCTTGGATCTCAGCCCTTCCCAGGTTTGTTGTTTTTTATCTTTTTTTGTGGATATCAGCCCTTCCCAGGGTTGCTCACCATCTTGTTGTGGTTCGCGTGGATCTCATCCCTTCCCAGGGTTTGTTATTTTTTGTCTTTTTTCCTTTTGTGGATATCAGCCCTTCTCAGGGTTTGTTGTTTTTTGTCTTTTTTCCTTTTTTATGGATATCAGCCCTTCCCAGGGTTGCTCGCCATCTTGCCGTGGTTCGCTTGGATCGCAGCCCTTCCCAGGGTTTGTTGTTTTTTGTCTTTTTTTGTGGATATTAGCCCTTCCCAGGGTTGCTCACCATCTTGTTGTGGTTCGCGTGGATCTCAGCCCTTCCCAGGGTTTGTTGTTTTTTGTCTTATTTTCTTTTGTGGATATCAGCCCTTCCCAGGGTTGCTCACCATCTTGCCGTGGTTCGCTTGGATCTCAGCCCTTCCCAGGGTTTGTTGTTTATTGTCTTTTTTATGGATATCAGCCCTTTCCAGGGTTGCTCACCATCTTGTTGTGGTTCGCGTGGATCTCAGCCCTTCCCAGGGTTTGTTATTTTTTGTTTTTTTTATTTTTGTGGATATCAGCCCTTCCCAGGGTTGCTCGCTATCTTTCCGTGGTTCGCTTGGATCTCAGCCCTTCCCAGGGTTTGTTGTTTTTTGTCTTTTTTTGTGGATATCAGCCCTTCCCAGGGTTGCTCACCATCTTGTTGTGGTTCGCGTGGATCTCAGCCCTTCCCAGGGTTTGTTGTTTTTTGTCTTTTTTCCTTTTGTGGATATCAGCCCTTCCCAAGGTTTGTTGTTTTTTGTCTTTTTTCCTTTTTTATGGATATCAGCCCTTCCCAGGGTTGCTCGCCATCTTGTCGTGGTTCGCTTGGATCTCAGCCCTTCCCAGGGTTTGTTGTTTTTTGTCTTTTTTTGTGGATATCAGCCCTTCCCAGGGTTGCTCACCATCTTGTTGTGGTTTGCGTGGATCTCAGCCCTTCCCAGGGTTTGTTGTTTTTTGTCTTTTTTCCTTTTGTGGATATCAGCCCTTCCCAGGGTTGCTCACCATCTTGCCGTGGTTCGTTTGGATCTCAGCCCTTCCCAGGGTTTGTTGTTTTTTGTCTTTTTTTGTGGATATCAGCCCTTCCCGGGGTTGCTCACCATCTTGTTGTGGTTCACGTGGATCTCATCCCTTCCCAGGGTTTGTTGTTTTTTGTCTTTTTTCCTTTTGTGGATATCAGCCCTTCCCAGGGTTTGTTATTTTTTGTCTTTTTTCCTTTTTTGTGGATATCAGCCCTTCCCAGGGTTGCTCGCCATCTTGTCGTGGTTCGCTTGGATCTCAGCCCTTCCCAGGGTTTGTTGTTTTTTGTCTTTTTTTGTGGATATTAGCCCTTCCCAGGGTTGCTCACCATCTTGTTGTGGTTCGCGTGGATCTCAGCCCTTCCCAGGGTTTGTTATTTTTTGTCTTATTTTCTTTTGTGGATATCAACCCTTCCCAGGGTTACTCACCATCTTGCCGTGGTTCGCTTGGATCTCAGCCCTTCCCAGGGTTTGTTGTTTATTGTCTTTTTTTATGGATATCAGCCCTTCCCAGGGTTGCTCACCATCTTGCCGTGGTTCGCTTGGATCTCAGCCCTTCCCAGGGTTTGTTGTTTTTTGTCTTATTTTCTTTTGTGGATATCAGCCCTTCCCAGGGTTGCTCACCATCTTGTTGTGGTTCGCGTGGATCTCATCCCTTCCCAGGGTTTGTTGTTTTTTGTCTTTTTTCCTTTTGTGGATATCAGCCCTTCCCAGGGTTTGTTGTTTTTTGTCTTTTTTCCTTTTTTATGGATATCAGCCCTTCCCAGGGTTGCTCGCCATCTTGCCGTGGTTCGCTTGGATCTCAGCCCTTCCCAGGGTTTGTTGTTTTTTGTCTTTTTTTGTGGATATTAGCCCTTCCCAGGGTTGCTCACCATCTTGTTGTGGTTCGCGTGGATCTCAGCCCTTCCCAGGGTTTGTTGTTTTTTGTCTTATTTTCTTTTGTGGATATCAGCCCTTCCCAGGGTTGCTCACCATCTTGCCGTGGTTCGCTTGGATCTCAGCCCTTCCCAGGGTTTGTTGTTTATTGTCTTTTTTTATGGATATCAGCCCTTCCCAAGGTTGCTCACCATCTTGTTGTGGTTCGCGTGGATCTCAGCCCTTCCCAGGGTTTGTTGTTTTTTGTCTTTTTTCTTTTTGTGGATATCAGCCCTTCCCAGGGTTGCTCGCCATCTTGTCGTGGTTCGCTTGGATCTCAGCCCTTCCCAGGGTTTGTTGTTTTTTGTCTTTTTTTGTGGATATCAGCCCTTCCCAGGGTTGCTCACCATCTTGTTGTGGTTCGCGTGGATCTCAGCCCTTCCCAGGGTTTGTTGTTTTTTGTCTTTTTTCCTTTTGTGGATATCAGCCCTTTCAAGGGTTTGTTGTTTTTTGTCTTATTTTCTTTTGTGGATATCAGCCCTTCCCAGGGTTGCTCACCATCTTGCCGTGGTTCGCTTGGATCTCAGCCCTTCCCAGGGTTTGTTGTTTTTTGTCTTTTTTTGTGGATATCAGCCCTTCCCAGGGTTGCTCACCATCTTGTTGTGGTTCGCGTGGATCTCAGCCCTTCTCAGGGTTTGTTTTTTTTTGTCTTTTTTCCTTTGTGGATATCAGCCCTTCCCAGGGTTGCTAACCATCTTGCCGTGGTTCGCTTGGATCTCAGCCCTTCCCAGGGTTTGTTGTTTTTTGTCTTTTTTTGTGGATATCAGCCCTTCCCAGGGTTGCTCACCATCTTGTTGTGGTTCGCGTGGATCTCATCCCTTCCCAGGGTTTGTTGTTTTTTGTCTTTTTTCCTTTTGTGGATATCAGCCCTTTCAAGGGTTTGTTGTTTTTTGTCTTTTTTCCTTTTTTATGGATATCAGCCCTTCCCAGGGTTGCTCGCCATCTTGCCGTGGTTCGCTTGGATCTCAGCCCTTCCCAGGGTTTGTTGTTTTTTGTCTTTTTTGTGGATATTAGCCCTTCCCAGGGTTGCTCACCATCTTGTTGTGGTTCGCGTGGATCTCAGCCCTTCCCAGGGTTTGTTGTTTTTTGTCTTATTTTCTTTTGTGGATATCAACCCTTCCCAGGGTTACTCACCATCTTGCCGTGGTTCGCTTAGATCTCAGCCCTTCCCAGGGTTTGTTGTTTATTGCCTTTTTTATGGATATCAGCCCTTCCCAGGGTTGCTCACCATCTTGCCGTGGTTCGCTTGGATCTCAGCCCTTCCCAGGGTTTGTTATTTTTTATCTTTTTTTGTGGATATCAGCCCTTCCCAGGGTTGCTCACCATCTTGTTGTGGTTCGCGTGGATCTCATCCCTTCCCAGGGTTTGTTGTTTTTTGTCTTTTTTCCTTTTGTGGATATCAGCCCTTCCCAGGGTTTGTTGTTTTTTGTATTTACTTTTTTATGGATATCAGCCCTTCCCAGGGTTGCTCGCCATCCTGCCGTGGTTCGCTTGGATCGCAGCCCTTCCCAGGGTTTGTTGTTTTTTTGTCTTTTTTTGTGGATATTAGCCCTTCCCAGGGTTGCTCACCATCTTGTTGTGGTTCGCGGGGATCTCAGCCCTTCCCAGGGTTTGTTGTTTTTTGTCTTATTTTCTTTTGTGGATATCAGCCCTTCCCAGGGTTGCTCACCATCTTGCCGTGGTTCGCTTGGATCTCAGCCCTTCCCAGGGTTTGTTGTTTATTGTCTTTTTTTATGGATATCAGCCCTTCCCAAGGTTGCTCACCATCTTGTTGTGGTTCGCGTGGATCTCAGCCCTTCCCAGGGTTTGTTGTTTTTTGTCTTTTTTCTTTTTGTGGATATCAGCCCTTCCCAGGGTTGCTCGCCATCTTGCCGTGGTTCGCTTGGATCTCAGCCCTTCCCAGGGTTTGTTGTTTTTTGTCTTTTTTTGTGGATATCAGCCCTTCCCAGGGTTGCTCACCATCTTGTTGTGGTTCGCGTGGATCTCAGCCCTTCCCAGGGTTTGTTGTTTTTTGTCTTTTTTCCTTTTGTGGATATCAGCCCTTCCCAGGGTTGCTCACCATCTTGCCGTGGTTCGCTTGGATCTCAGCCCTTCCCAGGGTTTGTTGTTTTTTTTTTTTTTTTTGTGGATATCAGCCCTTCCCAGGGTTGCTCACCATCTTATTGTGGTTCGCTTGGATCTCACCCAGACCCAGGGTGTGTTGTTTTTTGTCAGTTTTAGTTTTGTGTATATCAGCCCTTCCCAGGGTTGCTAACCATCTTGCCGTAGTTCGCTTGGATCTCAGCCCTTCCCAGGGTTTGTTTTTTTTTTGTCTTTTTTTGTGGATATCAGCCCTTCCCAGGGTTGCTCACCATCTTGTTGTGGTTCGCGTGGATCTCAGCCCTTCCCAGGGTTTGTTGTTTTTTGTCTTATTTTCTTTTGTGGATATCAACCCTTCACAAGGTTACTCACCATCTTGCCGTGGTTCGCTTAGATCTCAGCCCTTCCCAGGGTTTGTTGTTTATTGTCTTTTTTTATGGATATCAGCCCTTCCCAGGGTTGCTCACCATCTTGTTGTGGTTCGCGTGGATCTCAGCCCTTCCCAGGGTTTGTTATTTTTTGTCTTTTTTCTTTTTGTGGATATCAGCCCTTCCCAGGGTTGCTCGCCATCTTGCCGTGGTTCGCTTGGATCTCAGCCCTTCCCAGGGTTTGTTGTTTTTTGTCTTTTTTTGTGGATATCAGCCCTTCCCAGGGTTGCTCACCATCTTGTTGTGGTTCGCGTGGATCTCAGCCCTTCCCAGGGTTTGTTGTTTTTTGTCTTATTTTCTTTTGTGGATATCAGCCCTTCCCAAGGTTGCTCACCATCTTGCCGTGGTTCGCTTGGATCTCAGCCCTTCCCAGGGTTTGTTGTTTTTTGTCTTTTTTTGTGGATATCAGCCCTTCCCAGGGTTGCTCACCATCTTGTTGTGGTTCGCGTGGATCTCAGCCCTTCCCAGGGTTTGTTGTTTTTTGTCTTTTTTCCTTTTGTGGATATCAGCCCTTCCCAGGGTTGCTCACCATCTTGCCGTGGTTCGCTTGGATCTCAGCCCTTCCCAGGGTTTGTTGTTTTTTGTCTTTTTTTGTGGATATTAGCCCTTCCCAGGGTTGCTCACCATCTTGTTGTGGTTCGCGGGGATCTCAGCCCTTCCCAGGGTTTGTTGTTTTTTGTCTTATTTTCTTTTGTGGATATCAGCCCTTCCCAGGGTTGCTCACCATCTTGCCGTGGTTCGCTTGGATCTCAGCCCTTCCCAGGGTTTGTTGTTTATTGTCTTTTTTATGGATATCAGCCCTTTCCAGGGTTGCTCACCATCTTGTTGTGGTTCGCGTGGATCTCAGCCCTTCCCAGGGTTTGTTGTTTTTTGTCTTTTTTCTTTTTGTGGATATCAGCCCTTCCCAGGGTTGCTCGCCATCTTGCCGTGGTTCGCTTGGATCTCAGCCCTTCCCAGGGTTTGTTGTTTTTTGTCTTTTTTTGTGGATATCAGCCCTTCCCAGGGTTGCTCACCATCTTGTTGTGGTTCGCGTGGATCTCAGCCCTTCCCAGGGTTTGTTGTTTTTTGTCTTTTTTCCTTTTGTGGATATCAGCCCTTCCCAGGGTTGCTCACCATCTTGCCGTGGTTCGCTTGGATCTCAGCCCTTCCCAGGGTTTGTTGTTTTTTGTCTTTTTTTGTGGATATCAGCCCTTCCCAGGGTTGCTCACCATCTTGTTGTGGTTCGCGTGGATCTCAGCCCTTCCCAGGGTTTGTTGTTTTTTGTCTTTTTTCCTTTTGTGGATATCAGCCCTTCCCAGGGTTGCTAACCATCTTGCCGTGGTTCGCTTGGATCTCAGCCCTTCCTAGGGTTTGTTGTTTTTTGTCTTTTTTTGTGGATATCAGCCCTTCCCAGGGTTGCTCACCATCTTGTTGTGGTTCGCGTGGATCTCATCCCTTCCCAGGGTTTGTTGTTTTTTGTCTTTTTTCCTTTTGTGGATATCAGCCCTTCCCAGGGTTTGTTGTTTTTTATCTTTTTTCCTTTTTTATGGATATCAGCCCTTCCTAGGGTTGCTCGCCATCTTGCCGTGGTTCGCTTGGATCTCAGCCCTTCCCAGGGTTTGTTGTTTTTTGTCTTTTTTATGGATATCAGCCCTTTCCAGGGTTGCTCACCATCTTGTTGTGGTTCGCGTGGATCTCAGCCCTTCCCAGGGTTTGTTGTTTTTTGTCTTTTTTCTTTTTGTGGATATCAGCCCTTCCCAGGGTTGCTCGCCATCTTGCCGTGGTTCGCTTAGATCTCAGCCCTTCCCAGGGTTTGTTGTTTTTTGTCTTTTTTTGTGGATATCAGCCCTTCCCAGGGTTGCTCACCATCTTGTTGTGGTTCGCGTGGATCTCAGCCCTTCCCAGGGTTTGTTGTTTTTTGTCTTTTTTCTTTTTGTGGATATCAGCCCTTCCCAGGGTTGCTCGCCATCTTGCCGTGGTTCGCTTGGATCTCAGCCCTTCCCAGGGTTTGTTGTTTTTTGTCTTTTTTTGTGGATATCAGCCCTTCCCAGGGTTGCTCACCATCTTGTTGTGGTTCGCGTGGATCTCAGCCCTTCCCAGGGTTTGTTGTTTTTTGTCTTTTTTCCTTTTGTGGATATCAGCCCTTCCCAGGGTTGCTCACCATCTTGCCGTGGTTCGCTTGGATCTCAGCCCTTCCCAGGGTTTGTTGTTTTTTGTCTTTTTTTGTGGATATCAGCCCTTCCCAGGGTTGCTCACCATCTTGTTGTGGTTCGCGTGGATCTCAGCCCTTCCCAGGGTTTGTTGTTTTTTGTCTTTTTTCCTTTTGTGGATATCAGCCCTTCCCAGGGTTGCTAACCATCTTGCCGTGGTTCGCTTGGATCTCAGCCCTTCCCAGGGTTTGTTGTTTTTTGTCTTTTTTTGTGGATATCAGCCTTTCCCAGGGTTGCTCACCATCTTGTTGTGGTTCGCGTGGATCTCAGCCCTTCCCAGGGTTTGTTGTTTTTTGTCTTTTTTCCTTTTGTGGATATCAGCCCTTCCCAGGGTTGCTCACCATCTTGCCGTGGTTCGCTTGGATCTCAGCCCTTCCCAGGGTTTGTTGTTTTTTGTCTTTTTTTGTGGATATCAGCCCTTCCCAGGGTTGCTCACCATCTTGTTGTGGTTCGCGTGGATCTCAGCCCTTCCCAGGGTTTGTTGTTTTTTGTCTTTTTTCCTTTTGTGGATATCAGCCCTTCCCAGGGTTGCTAACCATCTTGCCGTGGTTCGCTTGGATCTCAGCCCTTCCCAGGGTTTGTTGTTTTTTGTCTTTTTTTGTGGATATTAGCCCTTCCCAGGGTTGCTCACCATCTTGTTGTGGTTCGCGTGGATCTCAGCCCTTCCCAGGGTTTGTTGTTTTTTGTCTTATTTTCTTTTGTGGATATCAACCCTTCCCAAGGTTACTCACCATCTTGCCGTGGTTCGCTTAGATCTCAGCCCTTCCCAGGGTTTGTTGTTTATTGTCTTTTTTTATGGATATCAGCCCTTCCCAGGGTTGCTCACCATCTTGTTGTGGTTCGCGTGGATCTCAGCCCTTCCCAGGGTTTGTTATTTTTTGTCTTTTTTCTTTTTGTGGATATCAGCCCTTCCCAGGGTTGCTCGCCATCTTGCCGTGGTTCGCTTGGATCTCAGCCCTTCCCAGGGTTTGTTGTTTTTTGTCTTTTTTTGTGGATATCAGCCCTTCCCAGGGTTGCTCACCATCTTGTTGTGGTTCGCGTGGATCTCAGCCCTTCCCAGGGTTTGTTGTTTTTTGTCTTATTTTCTTTTGTGGATATCAGCCCTTCCCAGGGTTGCTCACCATCTTGTCGTGGTTCGCTTGGATCTCAGCCCTTTCCAGGGTTTGTTGTTTTTTGTCTTTTTTTGTGGATATCAGCCCTTCCCAGGGTTGCTCACCATCTTGTTGTGGTTCGCGTGAATCTCAGCCCTTCCCAAGGTTTGTTGTTTTTTGTCTTTTTTCCTTTTGTGGATATCAGCCCTTCCCAGGGTTGCTCACCATCTTGCCGTGGTTCGCTTGGATCTCAGCCCTTCCCAGGGTTTGTTGTTTTTTGTCTTTTTTTGTGGATATCAGCCCTTCCCAGGGTTGCTCACCATCTTGTTGTGGTTCGCGTGGATCTCAGACCTTCCCAGGGTTTGTTGTTTTTTGTCTTATTTTCTTTTGTGGATATCAGCCCTTCCCAGGGTTGCTCACCATCTTGCCGTGGTTCGCTTGGATCTCAGCCCTTCCCAGGGTTTGTTGTTTATTGTCTTTTTTATGGATATCAGCCCTTTCCAGGGTTGCTCACCATCTTGTTGTGGTTCGCGTGGATCTCAGCCCTTCCCAGGGTTTGTTGTTTTTTTTGTCTTTTTTCCTTTTGTGGATATCAGCCCTTTCCAGGGTTGCTCACCATCTTGCCGTGGTTCGCTTGGATCTCAGCCCTTCCTAGGGTTTGTTGTTTTTTGTCTTTTTTTGTGGATATCAGCCCTACCCAGGGTTGCTCACCATCTTGTTGTGGTTCGCGTGGATCTCAGACCTTCCCAGGGTTTGTTGTTTTTTGTCTTTTTTCCTTTTGTGGATATCAGCCCTTCCCAGGGTTGCTCACCATCTTGCCGTGGTTCGCTTGGATCTCAGCCCTTCCCAAGGTTTATTATTTTTTGTCTTTTTTGTGGATATCTGCCCTTCCCAGGGTTGCTCACCATCTTGTTGTGGTTCGCGTGGATCTCATCCCTTCCCAGGGTTTGTTGTTTTTTGTCTTTTTTCCTTTTTTGTGGATATCAGCCCTTCCCAGGGTTGCTCGCCATCTTGTCGTGGTTCGCTTGGATCTCAGCCCTTCCCAGGGTTTGTTGTTTTTTGTCTTTTTTTGTGGATATTAGCCCTTCCCAGGGTTGCTCACCATCTTGTTGTGGTTCGCGTGGATCTCAGCCCTTCCCAGGGTTTGTTGTTTTTTGTCTTTTTTCTTTTTGTGGATATCAGCCCTTCCCAGGGTTGCTCACCATCTTGTCGTGGTTCGCTTGGATCTCAGCCCTTTCCAGGGTTTGTTGTTTATTGTCTTTTTTTATGGATATCAGCCCTTCCTAGGGTTGCTCACCATCTTGTTGTGGTTCGCGTGGATCTCAGCCCTTCCCAGGGTTTGTTGTTTTTTGTCTTTTTTCTTTTTGTGGATATCAGCCCTTCCCAGGGTTGCTCGCCATCTTGCCGTGGTTCGCTTGGATCTCAGCCCTTCCCAGGGTTTGTTGTTTTTTGTCTTTTTTTGTGGATATCAGCCCTTCCCAGGGTTGCTCACCATCTTGTTGTGGTTCGCGTGAATCTCAGCCCTTCCCAAGGTTTGTTGTTTTTTGTCTTTTTTCCTTTTGTGGATATCAGCCCTTCCCAAGGTTGCTCACCATCTTACCGTGGTTCGCTTGGATCTCAGCCCTTCCCAGGGTTTGTTGTTTTTTGTCTTTTTTTGTGGATATCAGCCCTTCCCAGGGTTGCTCACCATCTTGTTGTGGTTCGCGTGGATCTCAACCCTTCCCAGGGTTTGTTGTTTTTTGTCTTTTTTCCTTTTGTGGATATCAGCTCTTCCCAGGGTTGCTCGCCATCTTGCCGTGGTTCGCTTGGATCTCAGCCCTTCCCAGGGTTTGTTGTTTTTTGTCTTTTTTTGTGGATATCAGCCCTTCCCAGGGTTGCTCACCATCTTGTTGTGGTTCGCGTGAATCTCAGCCCTTCCCAAGGTTTGTTGTTTTTTGTCTTTTTTCCTTTTGTGGATATCAGCCCTTCCCAGGGTTGCTCACCATCTTGCCGTGGTTCGCTTGGATCTCAGCCCTTCCCAGGGTTTGTTGTTTTTTATCTTTTTTTGTGGATATCAGCCCTTCCCAAGGTTGCTCACCATCTTGTTGTGGTTCGCGTGGATTTCAGCCCTTCCCAGGGTTTGTTGTTTTTTGTCTTTTTTCCTTTTGTGGATATCAGCCCTTCCCAGGGTTGCTCACCATCTTGACGTGGTTCGCTTGGATCTCAGCCCTTCCCAGGGTTTGTTGTTTTTTGTCTTTTTTTGTGGATATCAGCCCTTCCCAGGGTTGCTCACCATCTTGTTGTGGTTCGCGTGGATCTCATCCCTTCCCAGGGTTTATTGTTTTTTGTCATTTTTCCTTTTGTGGATATCAGCCCTTCCCAGGGTTGCTCACCATCTTGCCGTGGTTCGCTTGGATCTCAGCCCTTCCCAGGGTTTGTTATTTTTTGTCTTTTTTTGTGGATATCAGCCCTTCCCAGGGTTGCTCACCATCTTGTTGTGGTTCGCGTGGATCTCAGCCCTTCCCAAGGTTTGTTGTTTTTTGTCTTTTTTCCTTTTGTGGATATCAGCCCTTCCCAAGGTTGCTCACCATCTTGCTGTGGTTCGCTTGGATCTCAGCCCTTCCCAGGGTTTGTTGTTTTTTGTCTTTTTTTGTGGATATCAGCCCTTCCCAGGGTTGCTCACCATCTTGTTGTGGTTCGCGTGGATCTCATCCCTTCCCAGGGTTTGTTGTTTTTTGTCTTTTTTCCTTTTGTGGATATCAGCCCTTCCCAGGGTTTGTTGTTTTTTGTCTTTTTTCCTTTTTTGTGGATATCAGCCCTTCCCAGGGTTGTTCGCCATCTTGCCATGGTTCGCTTGGATCTCAGCCCTTCCTAGGGTTTGTTGTTTTTTGTCTTTTTTTGTGGATATTAGCCCTTCCCAGGGTTGCTCACCATCTTGTTGTGGTTCGCATGGATCTCAGCCCTTCCCAGGGTTTGTTGTTTTTTGTCTTTTTTTCTTTTGTGGATATCAGCCCTTCCCAGGGTTGCTCGCCATCTTGCCGTGGTTCGCTTGGATCTCAGCCCTTCCCAAGGTTTGTTGTTTATTGTCTTTTTTTGTGGATATCAGCCCTTCCCAGGGTTGCTCACCATCTTGTCGTGGTTCGCGTGGATCTCAGCCCTTCCCAGGGTTTGTTGTTTTTTGTCTTTTTTCTTTTTGTGGATATTAGCCCTTCCCAGGGTTGCTCGCCATCTTGCCGTGGTTCGCTTGGATCTCAGCCCTTCCCAGGGTTTGTTGTTTTTTGTCTTTTTTTGTGGATATCAGCCCTTCCCAGGGTTGCTCACCATCTTGTTGTGGTTCGCGTGGATCTCAGCCCTTCCCAGGGTTTGTTATTTTTTGTCTTTTTTACTTTTGTGGATATCAGCCCTTCCCAGGGTTGCTCACCATCTTGTTGTGGTTCGCGTGGATCTCAGCCCTTCCCAGGGTTTGTTGTTTTTTGTCTTTTTTCCTTTTGTGGATATCAGCCCTTCCCAGGGTTGCTCACCATCTTGCCGTGGTTCGCTTGGATCTCAGCCCTTCCCAGGGTTTGTTGTTTTTTGTCTTTTTTGTGGATATTAGCCCTTCCCAGGGTTGCTCACCATCTTGTTGTGGTTCGCGTGGATCTCAGCCCTTCCCAGGGTTTGTTGTTTTTTGTCTTTTTTTCTTTTGTGGATATCAGCCCTTCCCAGGGTTGCTCACCCTCTTGCCGTGGTTCGCTTGGATCTCAGCCCTTCCCAAGGTTTGTTGTTTATTGTCTTTTTTTGTGGATATCAGCCCTTCCCAGGGTTGCTCACCATCTTGTTGTGGTTCGCGTGGATCTCAGCCTTTCCCAGGGTTTGTTGTTTTTTGTCTTTTTTCTTTTTGTGGATATTAGCCCTTCCCAGGGTTGCTCGCCATCTTGCCGTGGTTCGCTTGGATCTCAGCCCTTCCCAGGGTTTGTTGTTTTTTGTCTTATTTTGTGGATATCAGCCCTTCCCAGGGTTGCTCACCATCTTGTCGTGGTTCGCTTGGATCTCAGCCCTTTCCAGGGTTTGTTGTTTATTGTCTTTGTTTATGGATATCAGCCCTTCCTAGGGTTGCTCACCATCTTGTTGTGGTTCGCGTGGATCTCAGCCCTTCCCAAGGTTTGTTGTTTTTTGTCTTTTTTCTTTTTGTGGATATCAGCCCTTCCCAGGGTTGCTCGCCATCTTGCCGTGGTTCGCTTGGATCTCAGCCCTTCCCAGGGTTTGTTGTTTTTTGTCTTTTTTTATGGATATCAGCCCTTCCCAGGGTTGCTCACCATCTTGTTGTGGTTCGCGTGGATCTCAGCCCTTCCCAGGGTTTGCTGTTTTTTGTCTTTTTTCCTTTTATGGATATCAGCCCTTCCCAGGGTTGCTCACCATCTTGCCGTGGTTCGCTTGGATCTCAGCCCTTCCCAGGGTTTGTTGTTTTTTGTCTTTTTTTGTGGATATCAGCCCTTCCTAGGGTTGCTCACCATCTTGTTGTGGTTCGCGTGGATCTCAGCCCTTCCCAGGGTTTGTTGTTTTTTGTCTTTTTTCCTTTTGTGGATATCAGCCCTTCCCAGGGTTGCTCACCATCTTGCCGTGGTTCGCTTGGATCTCAGCCCTTCCTAGGGTTTGTTGTTTTTTGTCTTTTTTTGTGGATATCAGCCCTTCCCAGGGTTGCTCACCATCTTATTGTGGTTCGCTTGGATCTCAGCCCTTCCCAGGGTTTGTTGTTTTTTGTCTTTTTTCCTTTTGTGGATATCAGCCCTTCCCAGGGTTGCTCACCATCGTGCCGTGGTTTGCTTGGATCTCAGCCCTTCCCAGGGTTTGTTGTTTTTTGTCTTTTTTTGTGGATATCAGCCCTTCCCAAGGTTGCTCACCATCTTGTTGTGGTTCGCGTGGATCTCAGCCCTTCACAGGGTTTATTGTTTTTTGTCTTTTTTCCTTTTGTGGATATCAGCCCTTCCCAGGGTTGCTCACCATCTTGCCGTGGTTCGCTTGAATCTCAGCCCTTCCCAGGGTTTGTTGTTTTTTGTCTTTTTTTGTGGATATCAGCCCTTCCCAGGGTTGCTCACCATCTTATTGTGGTTCGCGTGGATCTCATCGCTTCCCAGGGTTTATTGTTTTTTATCTTTTTTCCTTTTGTGGATATCAGCCCTTCCCAGGGTTGCTCACCATCTTGCCGTGGTTCGCTTGGATCTCAGCCCTTCCCAGGGTTTGTTGTTTTTTGTCTTTTTTTGTGGAAATCAGCCCTTCCCAGGGTTGCTCACCATCTTGTTGTGGTTCGCGTGGATCTCAGCCCTTCCCAGGGTTTGTTGTTTTTTGTCTTTTTTCCTTTTGTGGATATCAGCCCTTCCCAGGGTTGCTCACCATCTTGTTGTGGTTCGCGTGGATCTCAGCCCTTCCCAGGGTTTGTTGTTTTTTGTTTTTTTCCTTTTGTGGATATCAGCCCTTCTCAGGGTTGCTCACCATCTTGCCGTGGTTTGCTTGGATCTCAGCCCTTCCCAGGGTTTGTTGTTTTTTGTCTTTTTTGTGGATATCAGCCCTTCCCAGGGTTGCTCACCATCTTGTTGTGGTTCGCGTGGATCTCAGCCCTTCCCAGGGTTTGTTGTTTTTTGTCTTTTTTCCTTTTGTGGATATCAGCCCTTCCCAGGGTTGCTCACCATCTTGCCGTGGTTCGCTTGGATCTCAGCCCTTCCCAGGGTTTGTTGTTTTTTGTCTTTTTTTGTGCATATCAGTCCTTCCCAGGATTGCTCACCATCTTATTGTGGTTCGCGTGGATCTCATCCCTTCCCAGGGTTTGTTGTTTTTTGTCTTTTTTCCTTTTGTGGATATCAGCCCTTCCCAGGGTTGCTCACCATCTTGCCGTGGTTCGCTTGGATCTCATCCCTTCCCAGGGTTTGTTGTTTTTTATCTTTTTTTGTGGATATCAGCCCTTCGCAGGGTTGCTCACCATCTTGTTGTGGTTCGCGTGGATCTCAGCCCTTCCCAGGGTTTGTTGTTTTTTGTCTTTTTTCCTTTTGTGGATATCAGCCCTTCCCAGGGTTTGTTGTTTTTTGTCTTTTTTTGTGGATATCAGCCCTTCCCAGGGTTGCTCACCATCTTGTTGTGGTTCGCGTGGATCTCAGCCCTTCCCAGGGTTTGTTGTTTTTTGTCTTTTTTCTTTTTGTGGATATTAGCCCTTCCCAGGGTTGCTCGCCATCTTGCCGTGGTTCGCTTGGATCTCAGCCCTTCCCAGGGTTTGTTGTTTTTTGTCTTTTTTGTGGATATCAGCCCTTCCCAGGGTTGCTCACCATCTTGTTGTGGTTCGCGTGGATCTCAGCCCTTCCCAGGGTTTGTTGTTTTTTGTCTTTTTTCCTTTTGTGGATATCAGCCCTTCCCAGGGTTGCTCACCATCTTGTTGTGGTTCGCGTGGATCTCAGCCCTTCCCAGGGTTTGTTGTTTTTTGTTTTTTTTCCTTTTGTGGATATCAGCCCTTCTCAAGGTTGCTCACCATCTTGCCGTGGTTCGCTTGGATCTCAGCCCTTCCCAGGGTTTGTTGTTTTTTGTCTTTTTTTGTGGATATTAGCCCTTCCCAGGGTTGCTCACCATCTTGTTGTGGTTCGCGTGGATCTCAGCCCTTCCCAGGGTTTGTTGTTTTTTGTCTTTTTTTCTTTTGTGGATATCATCCCTTCCCAGGGTTGCTCACCATCTTGCCGTGGTTCGCTTGGATCTCAGCCCTTCCCAAGGTTTGTTGTTTATTGTCTTTTTTTGTGGATATCAGCCCTTCCCAGGGTTGCTCACCATCTTGTTGTGGTTCGCGTGGATCTCAGCCCTTCCCAGGGTTTGTTGTTTTTTGTCTTTTTTCTTTTTGTGGATATTAGCCCTTCCCAGGGTTGCTCGCCATCTTGCCGTGGTTCGCTTGGATCTCAGCCCTTCCCAGGGTTTGTTGTTTTTTGTCTTTTTTTGTGAATATCAGTCCTTCCCAGGGTTGCTCACCATCTTGTTGTGGTTCGCGTGGATCTCAGCCCTTCCCAGGGTTTGTTGTTTTTTGTCTTTTTTCCTTTTGTGGATATCAGCCCTTCCCAGGGTTGCTCACCATCTTGCCGTGGTTCGCTTGGATCTCAGCCCTTCCCAGGGTTTGTTGTTTTTTGTCTTTTTTTTGTGGATATCAGCCCTTCCCAGGGTTGCTCACCATCTTGTTGTGGTTCGCGTGGATCTCAGCCCTTCCCAGGGTTTGTTGTTTTTTGTCTTTTTTCCTTTTGTGGATATCAGCCCTTCCCAGGGTTGCTCACCATCTTGCCGTGGTTCGCTTGGATCTCAGCCCTTCCCAGGGTTTGTTGTTTTTTGTCTTTTTTTTGTGCATATCAGTCCTTCCCAGGATTGCTCACCATCTTATTGTGGTTCGCGTGGATCTCATCCCTTCCCAGGGTTTGTTGTTTTTTGTCTTTTTTCCTTTTGTGGATATCAGCCCTTCCCAGGGTTGCTCACCATCTTGCCGTGGTTCGCTTGGATCTCATCCCTTCCCAAGGTTTGTTGTTTTTTTATCTTTTTTTGTGGATATCAGCCCTTCGCAGGGTTGCTCACCATCTTGTTGTGGTTCGCGTGGATTTCAGCCCTTCCCAGGGTTAGTTGTTTTTTGTCTTTTTTTGTGGATATCAGCCCTTCCCAGGGTTGCTCACCATATTGTTGTGGTTCGCGTGGATCTCATCCCTTCCCAGGGTTTGTTGTTTTTTGTCTTTTTTCCTTTTGTGGATATCAGCCCTTCCCAAGGTTTGTTGTTTTTTGTCTTTTTTCCTTTTTTGTGGATATCAGCCCTTCCCAGGGTTGTTCGCCATCTTGCCATGATTCGCTTGGATCTCAGCCCTTCCCAGGGTTTGTTGTTTTTTATCTTTTTTTGTGGATATTAGCCCTTCCCAGGGTTGCTCACCATCTTGTTGTGGTTCGCGTGGATCTCAGCCCTTCCCAGGGTTTGTTGTTTTTTGTCTTTTTTCTTTTTGTGGATATTAGCCCTTCCCAGGGTTGCTCGCCATCTTGCCGTGGTTCGCTTGGATCTCAGCCCTTCCCAGGGTTTGTTGTTTTTTGTCTTTTTTTGTGGATATCAGCCCTTCCCAGGGTTGCTCACCATCTTGTTGTGGTTCGCATGGATCTCAGCCCTTCCCAGGGTTTGTTGTTTTTTGTCTTTTTTCCTTTTGTGGATATCAGCCCTTCCCAAGGTTGCTCACCATCTTGTTGTGGTTCGCGTGGCTCTCAGCCCTTCCCAGGGTTTGTTGTTTTTTGTTTTTTTCCTTTTGTGGATATCAGCCCTTCTCAGGGTTGCTCACCATCTTGCCGTGGTTCGCTTGGATCTCAGCCCTTCCCAGGGTTTGTTGTTTTTTGTCTTTTTTTGTGGATATTAGCCCTTCCCAAGGTTGCTCACCATCTTGTTGTGGTTCGCGTGGATCTCAGCCCTTCCCAGGGTTTGTTGTTTTTTGTCTTTTTTTCTTTTGTGGATATCAGACCTTCCCAGGGTTGCTCACCATCTTGCCGTGGTTCGCTTGGATCTCAGCCCTTCCCAAGGTTTGTTGTTTATTGTCTTTTTTTGTGGATATCAGCCCTTCCCAGGGTTGCTCACCATCTTGTTGTGGTTCGCCTGGATCTCAGCCCTTCCCAGGGTTTGTTGTTTTTTGTCTTTTTTCTTTTTGTGGATATTAGCCCTTCCCAGGGTTGCTCGCCATCTTGCCGTGGTTCGCTTGGATCTCAGCCCTTCCCAGGGTTTGTTGTTTTTTGTCTTTTTTTGTGGATATCAGTCCTTCCCAGGGTTGCTCACCATCTTGTTGTGGTTCGCGTGGATCTCAGCCCTTCCCAGGGTTTGTTGTTTTTTGTCTTTTTTCCTTTTGTGGATATCAGCCCTTCCCAGGGTTGCTCACCATCTTGCCGTGGTTCGCTTGGATCTCAGCCCTTCCCAGGGTTTGTTGTTTTTTGTCTTTTTTTTGTGGATATCAGCCCTTCCCAGGGTTGCTCACCATCTTGTTGTGGTTCGCGTGGATCTCAGCCCTTCCCAGGGTTTGTTGTTTTTTGTCTTTTTTCCTTTTGTGGATATCAGCCCTTCCCAGGGTTGCTCACCATCTTGCCGTGGTTCGCTTGGATCTCAGCCCTTCCCAGGGTTTGTTGTTTTTTGTCTTTTTTTTGTGCATATCAGTCCTTCCCAGGGTTGCTCACCATCTTATTGTGGTTCGCGTGGATCTCATCCCTTCCCAGGATTTGTTGTTTTTTGTCTTTTTTCCTTTTGTGGATATCAGCCCTTCCCAGGGTTGCTCACCATCTTGCCGTGGTTCGCTTGGATCTCATCCCTTCCCAGGGTTTGTTGTTTTTTATCTTTTTTTGTGGATATCAGCCCTTCGCAGGGTTGCTCACAATCTTGTTGTGGTTCGCGTGGATTTCAGCCCTTCCCAGGGTTTGTTGTTTTTTGTCTTTTTTCCTTTTGTGGATATCAGCCCTTCCCAGGGTTGCTCACCATCTTGCTGTGGTTCTCTTGGATCTCAGCCCTTCCAAGGGTTTGTTGTTTTTTGTCTTTTTTTGTGGATATCAGCCCTTCCCAGGGTTGCTCACCATCTTGTTGTGGTTCGCGTGGATCTCATCCCTTTCCAGGGTTTGTTGTTTTTTGTCTTTTTACTTTTGTGGATATCAGCCCTTCCCAGGGTTGCTCACCATCTTGTTGTGGTTCGCGTGGATCTCAACCCTTCCCAGGGTTTGTTGTTTGCTTGGATGCCAGCCCTTCCCAGGGTTTTTTTTTTTTTGATGGATTTCTTGAAGTGGAATGTGTTATCGGCTTCTGTCCCGGATCTCCCACCAACATCGTCCACGTACCATGCCGTAAAAGCCATCACCATCCGATCATTTGTGAGGTTGAAAGCGACGTGCTTGTACTTTCCCCTGAAGATTTTCATTTTGATCGTACATGTATGCATGCAACGGATGTTTATGCATGATCTGGCAGATATGTTATGGACAGATGCATGTGCACAACATATGTTTAGATAGAAATGACCCCTGTTCAGTCAAATGATACGATTCGACCGTCGTCATTGTTTGCCAACATTTGATCGGATCACGCCTCGTCGTGAAGCGTAGTTTCTAGACTTCAACATTGGTTTGGTACTCTGCCTATTCTTGGTCCTCTTCATTTCATCGAGTTGAGGCAGTCTGTTTCGCTATCTGTGATTATCGACAGGTATGTTGGGCTCCTTAGCCTTTTGATCATTTCTGCTGGCCGATATGCCGTTGTCCCGCATTATATCATCCTTGTATATGCTCATGCACGGGGATCATTTGGATGTCGAGGCAGTGATAGTCAGGATTGGGGAGATGCCCAATGACGAGAAGTTCTGTGCAGCCTCAGCTTCCTTCACGATTCTTAACTGCCCCTGCCTTGGTGCGTGTCGCTACCAAGAATTTCTATCGAAAACTCACGATGTTGACCGTGCTGAGTTATCCACAGCTCTACAAGATCCTGCATATCAGATGACTAACAAATGCCAAAACCCGAAGCTCGGGCCGTTAGTGTTAGTTCAACACAAAGATATTATAATTTCGACAAAAAATGTAGTTAAAGCACACGAAATTGAATATCTGTTGATCGCACAATCTAGCAAGTTATGAACCGTGAATGTACTAGATTGGAAGTTATTTTCAATCCCTTGTGAGTTGATGATTTTCTATTTAACGAGTTATGAAATCGTAAGAACACCTTCAAGCATTCATGGTCATTGTACGTGAGTAAGGTTGAATTCAGAAGAACTACCTTCCCTTGTCAAAGGTATTCTGTCTCCATTCTGGACAACGTTCTTAGCATGATTGACGTCATGTGACAAATGCACTATGCGATGCAGCACTCAGTAGGGGTTTCTCTTCCATGACTCATTGTTTAAGGCCGAGAGTTTTTTTTTTGTATTATCTTTTCTCTTTATTAGCCCACTTCACTTGTCTCGTTTTCTTAGGCTATTCAAAGTTACCCATTTAACGAGTTTTGCACCAATGACTCCCAAACCAGACGGTTTTGGGGCATTAGGTGTACAGACACCCCTTCGGATTTATTTACTCGAGTAACAAAGGCCACGGTTCGAGACAAGCTGGTGGTCTGCACTATTCATTCTTTGCTTGAACTTGCGCAAGATTCGTTTTCTTAGGCTTGAGTTACCCATGTAGCGAGTGTTAGGCCGGTGACTCCCAAACCAGACGGCTTTAGGGCACCAGATGCAGAGACACCCCTTAGGCTTAATTACTCGAGTAGCCCATGCCACGATTCGAATCTGCTCGGGCCTCCTCTACTGTAATGCTCGTTTTCTTAGGCTCTGAGTTACCCATGTAACGAGTGTTGGGCCAGCGACTCCCAAACCAGATGGCTTTAGGGCACCAGGTGTAGAGACACCCCTCGGGCTTAATTACTCGAATAACCCAGGCCACGATTCGAGACATCAGCTTGATAATCATTTATCGTCTGATTTCTTGATATTAGCTTGATAATCATTGACTGTCTGACTACGTGTTAATTGCCATCAACGTCGTCATAGTTTTATACCCCACAACTGAAAGTTTGTGCAAATGCAAAGTGAAGGCTGTCACATGAGGTCGATTCTGTCGCAAACGTTGCTTTGAATTAAGGCTTTGTACCCGATCAAAAGGTTGAATAGCCTTCTTCGTCTAATCGTCCTCACGATCGTGCTCCACGGTTGCTTGTCAGAATTGATCCGATTCCTATCAAGTCAAATAAAATCCCCTTTCACGCGGATCATCGCGTCCCGGGAAAACTATGCTTGACAAATGCCAGATGATCGTACCGTTGAAGATTGAATTGACATGAGGTAGCATTTGATGATGTTGGTGCATGTTGATGGGATTGTTGCATGGGTGCCAATTTGCACGTCATCATTTCCTGGGTAGTTGACAAATGCCCCAATGTTAAGTTGCTCTTCTTGTGATCTCCCTCGTACTAGTTGCATCGGTATCTTGTTGGGCTGATGAAAGATCCGGTCCTTTAACTTGTTGAAAGGTTTGGGGGATTTTTGATTTTTGAAATTTTATATTTTCTTTTTTTAAATGTCGAATTTGCCCCTACTCCAGGTTCCTTTGTGATCGTTAGGGGTTCTGATGTTTGATGACGATGGTTTGGTTTAAGTCGGGTTTGGGTTTATCTTCGACCCCTCATTTGATCTCGTCAGGCGTATTGTCGATATCTGTCTCGCCCTGCTCAATCCCTATCAGATCAAAATCTAGCTCTATACCAAAATCGTGATCCTCCTTCAAATTTGGCCTATCGCTTGTCAGGCTAGAATGCCTCAAATCGGGGTACCTGACATAAAATAAAAATGCTTGTCATATATATAAAACATTTCAGCACATGATCTTCTTTTTGGATAACATGACAAAATGACATGAGCGTGCAGGGATTTGAAAATAAAACTCGGAATTTTAAAACCCATTGATCTTCTACTGGCCGAGATTCACTGCCATACTCCTGGATTTACCCCTTCCCGGATATCACCTACTGCACGGTCCAACTGGCCACGGTGAGGTCAAGCAATGGAGCTCATTAGGAGGTGCATGGATCGCATTGGCATGGATCTGGCATTGATGGCATTTTCGGACATGAGCATCGCAGTCAGTTTTCATGGCTAGCCAGTAGTGACCCGTTCACATGATTTTCTTTGCCAAAAATGTTTTGCTCATATGGGCTCCGCACACATCGCCATGTACTTCGTTCATTAATCTGTGGGCTTCTTCGGCTTCCAGATATCTCAGCAGTCCCGTAGCTAGGTCCTATTCATGCAAAGCGTCTCTGCTTAGGAAGAATTTCACTGCCCATCTTTGGATTCTCTTTCCTTGGTCAATTCTGCCTTTTCGGGAGGGGAGTTGTCTCGAAGGAACTCTTTAATGTTTTGATACCAAGCCCATTCAGGAGGGGCGTCACTATGGGAGATCCCTCCGATCCGATCCTCATAGGCCGGACAAGTCTGTACCGCAATTTCCCCCTTAAAGCTCATCTCGTATCGTGATGTGTGAATCAGGGAAGCCAGTGTATTTCATGGCTACCGGCTTCTGCCATTTGGATGGATGGAGTATGGACTTTACGGCCTCTTAGTTGGGTCTTAGGGGCAGTCTCGCAAAACAAACCAGGGCCGTAGTTTAGTACTGTGCCAGTTACAAGTTGGCAGATGCATGTCAACACTGATGCATGATTATTATTATTTCTTTTTCTTTTTCTTTTTCTTTTTTTTTTTCGAATATGCCCCTACTCCGGGTTCTTTGTGATCGTTATGCCACGCCTTCACGGTTCTCTAATCTTATCCTGCAAAACAAGGTCACTGTTTGATGACAAGATAGTATTTAGAAGTTTTTTTTTTAAAAAACCTTGGTACGTGGCACGGATTGCCCTCCTGCAAAAACCATGTCAGTATTCTCTTTATATGTGCAGGTGATGCAATCACATGATACAGGACATATTTATTATGATGATGACGGTATGACAATTGTATGCCATTTATATGACATTTATTTATTTGATTGAACGATAAAAGGGCATGAAGAAGCTTCCCCTTCGTTAGGTTTATCAGAGGCTGACCTACCCTAGGGTTACTCTCGCGGGCTTTTCGGCATGAAGGTCCCCAAATCTTAGCAATCTACTCGTCTGAATCCTTTCGATTGGAGCGGATTTGGGTGGTGCGTTTCCTGAGCCATCTCCGGGGAGCAGCCCCTTCGAGTCCAGTAATAAGCAACCGACAGGTTCGCCTCAGGAGGAGGTACTCTCTCAACATACATTCACATTCATCGTCCTCACCGTATGCAAATGATTACTTAAAAGTAAAGCAATTCCATTCAACCATTCATTTATTGGGCAAAAACACACATTCACACAACAAAAGTAAAAAATCAAAATATCGCACACACACACATTTTATGAATTTTAAAAGGATAGGATAGCATCAAGATTTGAACGTGGCTTAAGCCCTCTAATGTCCCCAGCAGAGTCGCCAGCTGTCGACGCCGGTTTTATCCGCTTATGCGACTGTTTGGCCTTTTCCGATTTTTGCCTTTTTATTAGGTGATTTTGGGGAAAAGGTCGGCTTGAGTGTCGACGGGGTTTTGAAAGATCGCTTTTATGATGAGCCAATTCACCAGAGTCGCCAGTTGGTATATTGGAAATGGATGTACCAACTCATCCGAGTTTTCGTTTTTTTTATAAATCGATGGCTCATATGTGACTCCGAATTAATTGGTCTGCGAATTGAGATTCATAGAGTTCGGGGGCTTGCTTAAGCGAGGGGAAGGTGTTAGGCACCCCCCGACTTCCGTGAAACACGGTTACCGCAATCTTGATGCTCTCCTATCCTTTAATTCATGAAATGTGTGTGTATGCGCGTGTGTGTGTGTGTGCCTACGTGAATGTTGTGGTGAGTTTGTATGAAAGAATCATTTAGGGAAAATCGTGCTTTGATTTGAGAATGCTTCGGATTGTCCTTCGATTTATACGAGAAAGCTTGATTCTTTATAAGAAAAGGTTTGATTTTAATTGTCAAAAACTATGAGATTTTTCGTTAGGTGTCGTTTTGGCAAAACAAGAGTTTTAAACCTTTGTCAAAATAGGAATTGAGATCTATACGTTGCTTTCGTAACTCAAACGATGGGCAACTTCTAGAACCTCTTTAACCCTATGCACAACGGTTTAATAAAACGTCACTTATTTGATGAAACCATTTCTTGTGATGTTTGAAAACGATTTTCTTTAGCTTTCTCGTTAAATAGGAATCGACGTTCATTAGCATTCCCAAATTTTAGCCTCGTGATTCTAATAACCTAGTTCGATTGATTTTACGAAAATCTTATCATTTAGCTTTGAAATCAATTTCGTCTCATAAATCAAATCAAGCATTAAAATGCGTTGGGGCTATTCATGGGCATGTAAGCCATCAAAATAACCCCAAACGCCTACGATCACAAGTTTCACTATTTCGGGGCCTTAAACACGATTCTCGCCTTGGCGTCGTTTTAAGGCCCGACGATTACATATTTACAATGAAAGATACATCGAATTTATTACATATATCAATAGATGTCCATCATCGGATTTGGACCACGAGGTCGCGCTCTTAGGCTCACATCCAAGATCGCTACACACCCACAAGATCCTAAAAATAACAATCTAAATAAACTATGCATAATACATCATTACAACGAGCTAAAATTCACCAAATAGATATCATCGGGCCATTAGGAAGAATTTCGTTCCAATTGGAACCCTCACTAATAGTCCTCAATCCATAGATCCACAACAATATACACGGAAAACTACATTTAATTTAACCAAACAATATGATATAAATTGCTAGAACAAAGGGAATTTTCACCTTGCAAATGATCTCAAATGGATGTGAACTTGTGTATTTGACTAAGATAAGGAGTATATTTGATACAATCAAAATCAAAGAATATAAATCCTCTCTTTTTTTCCTCTCTTTTCTTCCTATTTGATTGCAAAATTTGCTCCTTTTTCTCTCTATTTCCGTGTTCTTGCTGCTGCAGAATTCTTCTTCCTTCAAATTCTTCCAACTCCCTGTATGCTGCAACGAAACTTAGTTGAAATAGGCTGGCTGGCCGCCTGCCTTCCACTCACCTGATTTCGAGTTCCGTGTTTCGAGATCCGTGTTTTCAAAAGGCGCACTATTTGGCCGCAGATCAATCCGCGGCTGGATGGTTTGACTTTCTCGACTTCCGTGCCACGCCTCGATTTTCGTGCTGTAACGTCGGTTTTCGCTGACAGGCTCGTATTCTGCAGTCCAGAAATTTCCGGGAGACGTGCCACCTCATTCGGGAATGCCCGCTTCGGACGGCCCTATTGCCACGTCAGCCTTGGTCGCCAATCCTTGCGGTGGTGTTGGGCGTTCGCACTTGTGCCCATTCCTTCGCTCCCGCAAGCCGGTTCAATTGACGATTTTGCCCTCCTATCATGGTTAGTACAGGGAACGCAAAATTTGGGTGTCTACAATGGTGATGTAATTGACAATAGTTGTCTACCTATTTATTTATATATAGTTTGTTGTGCACACACAAGGCTATATACATTTGAAATGGGATCCTTATTCTCACTAGCAAATCTTTAATTAGATTTGCCGAACTATATTGAGGGTAATATAGTTTGATGAAAATAGTGGGAGATACCAATTTAAAATAAAGACCTAATTTATTTTGGTAATTAATTAAAAATGAATGTATGCTGAAATGTTGTTAAATTACAAATTCATTTATAGAATTTTACAATGTCTAATTCACTATCACTGCGGAGCATATTAGATGCTAATTAATCGGACCGAATTATACGGACTAGTTAAGGAATTTGAGAAAAGTTCTCAAGGCTGAAAAGCTATCTTATGTCCTTAATATGCCTATCCTTGCAATGGTTGCAGACAATGCCTCTGAGGAAGAGATTGCTACTTTTAGAAAGTAGTAAGATGATGCACAGTTAGCTCAATGCATCATGCTCGCATCCATGAGTAACGAGCTTCAGCTTCAGCATGAAACTATGGATGCTCCTACTATACTCCTGCACCTTCAAGGAGTTGAAGGGTGAGGAAAGTAGGACTATTACATATCAGATATCTAAGGAGCTCTTCCGATCTAGAATGACCGATGGCACTACAGTATAGACAAATGTCCTAAAATGATCAATATAATTGAACAATTGGGACAACTGGGTTTTAATGGATGGAGAGTTGATCCAAGATTTGATCTTGCAATCACTTCCGGACTCTTTCTCACAAATTGTTGTGAATTTCCACATGAACAAGCTATATGTCAGCCCTGCCCTGAGTTGCTTAAACATGTTTGAAAACTGTAAAGAGTCACTTTCCAACCAAGAAAGACCAAGTCTTACTGGTAGATGGATTCTTCCAGGAAGCGGAAGAGGGCCAAAGGATCTTCTTAAAAGAAGAACAATTCAAAGAAGGTAAATGGAAGGGCAAAAATAAAGGACAATAAGAACAAGACTGATGCAGATAGCAAAGGAGTTTGCTTCCACTGCAATAAGCCTGGATACTAGAATTAAAACTAGAGGGTAACCAGAAGAAGCTTAGTGAAGCTTCGGTTACAAATATGGGTTTGTTCATGATTGAAATAAATTTTTCTATAAGTCAAGGTTTCTACTTGGGTATTGGATACCGGGCTGTAGTTCTCACGTATGCCAATCCAATGCAGAGACTAAGCAGAAGTAGAAAGCTAAACAAAGAATAAGTAATCTTACGCGTGGAGAATGAAGCAATGGTTTGCTGCATTAAACCGTAGGAACTTATAGTTTAGCATTGCCTACGGGCAAGTCTATTAAGTTAATAAGTTGTTATTATGTTCCAGTTCTCTTTAGAAATATTATTACTTTCGTTGTTGGACAAGGAAGGTTCTGGTATTATATTTAAGAACAATTGTTGTTCTATTTATAATGATAATGTTTTGTTTGAAACTGGAAGATTACTTGATAGACTTTGTATACTTGACTTAAATGAAAATTATTTTGCAAATTGAACAAACTAGTAAAAGAAAAGGGGATGGTCATTCAAAGAGTTGAATGTGTGTATTTGATGAAATATAAGTCTGAATCATTTGAAATGTTCAAAGAATTCAGAAGTGAAACATATTGACAGAGTATTAAGATTCTTTGATCAGATCGAGGAAAGAATACTTGTACAATGAGTTTCTAGATCATCTCAAAATGGTATTTTCTCATAATGGACACTTCTTGATACGCAATAATTGATTGGTGTATCTAAAAGGAGAAATCGT
Source organism: Aralia elata (assembly GCA_034770075.1). Classification (NCBI taxonomy): domain Eukaryota; kingdom Viridiplantae; phylum Streptophyta; class Magnoliopsida; order Apiales; family Araliaceae; genus Aralia; species Aralia elata. The sequence goes on from CM068379.1 coordinate 32,277,635, forward strand.
GCCTTGTTGGACATGGTGCAGTCCATAATGATTTTTATCGGCATTCTAGTATCCATCTGGGGTTATGCCATAGAAACGGCTGCATATCTATAAAATAAGGTAACCTCAAAAATCTGGCCCCAAGACTCCATAAAAGTTATGGATAGGGAGGATTCCTAATCTTAAGTATGTTAAGATAAGGGTTGTCCAGCTTATGTGAAAAGGTTTCAAAGATAAGTTTGGGACAAAATCTGACAAGTGCAGATTTGTGGGATATCCTAAAGAAAGTTTAGGGTATTATTACTATAATCCTACACGCTGCCTTCTTAGATAAAGGTGTTTATCATTGAAGGAGCTAGTGGGAGGGTAATAGATCTTGAAGGAGTTCAAGAACCCCAAACCACTTTAAGTCGAACCGAGGAACCTGTAGATAGACCTATTGTACCACAACTGAATCGTAAATCTGGAAGAGTACCGAAGATACCTGGGAGGTATGGATTCATCATAGAGGATGATGATGAGGTACGCATCATAAATGATGATGATCCAGTTATATACGATGAGGCTATGAGTAGAAGACACACAGAGAAATGGCAGATGGCCATGAAATCCGAAATGGACTCCATGTATGAGAACCAAGTATAAACTCTGGTTACTCCACAAAAGGGCATAGTGCCTAGAGTGTGAATATGGGTCTTTAAGAGAAAGACTGGGGCAAATGGCAAGGTGGAGACCTATAAGAACAGACCTGTTTAAAAGGTTTCAAATAAAGTCAAGGAGTTAACTGTGATAAAACCTTATTACTGGGTAATGCTCAAGTCCATTTGGATTTTGATTGTGATTGCAGCTTATTACGAAATCTGGCAAAAATGGATGTGGAGACACCCTTCCTCAATGAAGACTTGAGGAGAATGTATGTATGATACAGCCAGAGGAATTTGTTTCAAAGGTTGAAACAAATCGTGTTTTAAGCTACAATGATCCATTGATGGATTGAAGCAAGCTTCTCAAAGATGGAACATTCATTTTGATGAGACAATCAAAAGAGTTTGATTTTATCAAAAACGGGAATGAACCTAGTGTATACAAAAGGGTCAGTGGGAGCGCTGTGACATTCTTGGTATTATATGTTGATATACTACTGACAAGGAATAACACACCAATGCTACAATCACTAAAGATAAAATTGTCTAAACATTCCTCCATGAATGACTTGGGAGGAGCATCCTATAAATTGGGGATATAAGTCTATATAGATAGATTTAAAGGATGTTCGGCTTGACCCAAGGAACGTATATTCATTTGATACTAAAGGCGTTTAGCACGGCAAACTCCAAGAGAGGTCTCATGATGATGAGCCATGGAGAGAATCTCTCTAAAATTGTCCCCAATTAAAAGAGAGATCGCATGAGTTACTATCATGTATGCAATGAATATACTAGGCTTGATGTTGATCAGTCATATTCTGAAGAAGATTACTGTAAGACAGTGATAAACATCTTTAGGTACTTAACTGGTACTGAAGATGTGATTATGGTTCATGGTAGGTCTGAATTAAAACTAGAGGGCTAAACAGACTCAAGTTTTTCAGACTGACCAAGACGATAACAAATCCACTTTAGGGTAAAACGTTACCTTGAAAGGTGGTGCAGTGAATTGGAAAAGTTCCAAACAGGAAAGAGTTGTTGGTTTAATGACAAAGACAAAGTATATAGCTGTAAATGAAGCTGCAAGTTGATTGTTTGGTTGAAAAGTTCATTACAGAACTAGGAATAGTTCCTAAGTCTCATCTTGGATTCAAACATGTGTTGCGGCACTTTCATTTGATTAGTAAAATCATTGAAAGAAGAAAAGTCACTATAGAGATAGTGGACTCTCGAGAACAGCATTGCATATCCATCTACTGAAGCTTTCTCCAACAACAGGATAATCGTCACTTAGAGAAGAAGGGTATTAGATACCATGGCGATTAGCTTGAGTGCAAGTGGGAGATTGAAAGTAGTATGCACACAAGCCAAATCATATTTGATATGATGTAGCATATACTTTGTAATCTTATTCGTTTGTTAAAGGCATTTTACTTTATCTACATGGTGCTGTTATATTAAATGTGATAAACCCATAGTTTTGAGCAATGTTTTTAGAATCATGATGGTGATCATGCTAATGAGATCTAAATTCTAGATAGCTCACAAACTAAAATTGTTCCTAATCGTTGGATTACTAAAAAGGGGATTAGTGAATCCGGATAGATTAGTACATACGTTGCTTGTTATTATGAAGAGGATGATTGATCTCATAATCATTTGTGTGGAGACACTAAAGCAAGTATGTAGGTGCTTATTAGAGAATAAGTTCACTGAACGTGGCTCGCTAAGGAATACCTAATGGAGTTTTACTCGTCTGTCAATAGGAATTACTCTAGTGATAGTAGTACAAGTGATCCTTGGACTTGATATCTTCATAGTATCTTGTGTATGATGAGTTATACTTTGACATGTTCCTTAAGACCTTTAAGGTATATCAAAGGGTATGATTGGGTATAATAAAGTTGTACATGGAGATAGGTGAATGATCAACAAAGAATCTACCACGTCTAGTAAAAGATGTGAATGTCCTATGTGATTCGATAAATGACGACTCAGAAGTCTTTGGCCAAAGCAGAATGAAATTAAAAAGGAGTTTCTAATTTGCATTATCAGAGTTGTGCATTTGAGAATCGAAATACATATAATTAAATAAAATAAGACTTGACAGTAATTCCATGTCTTATATTTAATTGGGACATTGTATGGTAGAAAGATTGAATTGTACGGTAACTATTTCACTGAAAGGTTCTTTTGTGATTAATGTTGAAATCTATATTATCTGGAAAGTCGTTGATCGCTAAGGGGGCTTACCCTTATTGTAGAATAAATATTATTTATTTAAATGAATTAAATAGTTTAATTTATTTATTTAAATAAAATTAGAATTGTTCTAACTGATTTATTCACAAACGGTTTAATATGGAGAACCTAAAGGGTCACACCGCAAAAGGAAAATATTTATTCAAGAAGTAAATGGTATAATCGTAATAATAAGTAAGTGTATTTAATTTAATCTATGGAAATAGAATAAATTAAATAGCTTAATATTTATTATTTAATATTTTGGAAATATTAAATATAAATTAATAAGAGGAGTCTTATTATTATTATTATTATTATTATTATTATTATTATTATTATTATTATTATTATTATTATTATTATTATTACTATTACTATTATTTAATTCCTAATAGGGATTGAGAATTAAGTAATAGAAGTACTCTCTCATGAATTCCTAATTGGATTAGGAGTTTCAATTAATTAAAGGAGTTTAATTAAAATAAAACCCTAATCCTAAATAGTTTAGAGGGTTCCCTATATCTATAAATAAGAGGAGTCTTTATCATGATTTGGGGTTAGACAGTTTACACACTCTTGCATAAGAATTGTAGAGAGTACTTACAATTTCTATAGAGATAGAAACTAGGGTTTTGCCAACACCCATCTTCTTGAATAAGTATTATTCCTTGGTGGATCACCTCTAGAGGCCAAACACTTGGGTGGCTAACGTTGATCAAAGGAAGGAATTTAATCGGTGGAATTTAAGGAGAACGCGAAAGAATTAGAGGTGAACTTATACCTGAGAAAGCTAGAATTCTACAAGGGTATAATTCTTATTCTCCATCTCTTTCGTTTAATTAATAATTGTGCATAAAGAAAGATCATGGTGATGGTTTGTATAAAATTTTAAAATCTGATTTTATCGCGCTTCCGCTTTATTAATGTAATTGGATTGCATGTTCGCGCTATGTACAAACCTAACAGTAGTATAAACCACTAGTCGAATATGTATTTGTTTTGCATGTTATATACAAATTGCGTTTGTACAATCAAAGTGTTAGTTCTATGTGAAACATATTCTTGTATTTATACATGTTTTTCTTTATTTTAGAGTCATGGCATCAGGAAGGAGAACCCAAACTAGAAATGAGCCTACCGAAACAAACCCCACACAACAATTGGTAGATATACTCTTAGGGGCTCTACAAAATCATCCACCACATCAACCTACCACAGTTAATCCACAATGTACTATGTTCAAGGACTTAAAACTGGTAGGGCCGCCTGAATTTAAGGGAACCGCAGAACCTATTGAGGCACAAACTTGGGTTACCGAAATAGAGAAGGTTTTTGTGGTAACTAATATCGGCGAAGATCAAAAGACGGTCTTTGCCACCTTTTTCCTCAAAGGTGAGGCGAACCATTGGTGGGAAAATACTAAAATTCATGCGGGTGAAGGTATAATTCCTTGGACTAAATTTAAGGAACTATTTTTCGAAAATTACTTTCCCCAATCAATGCAGGATCGTATGGAGGTACGATTCCTAGAATTGAAATAAGGGGAGCTTACCGTATCCCAGTATACGGCTAAGTTCAATGAGTTAGCTAGGTTTGCCCCACATCAGGTTAATACGGATGCAAGGAAGACCAGGAGATACGAAGAGGGATTGAAACCCCAAATTCGTAGTAGGTTGTCAGTATTCCAAGTGAGAACTTTTCATGAAATTCTCGAGAAAGCTATCATAGCTGAAAATGAGAATGAAGCTTTGATAAAATTTCATAAAGAGAAAAGGAGTTTGAATGAAGGAGGGAAATTTAAAGGAGAAGTTAGTACAGGGGGTACTAATAATAACAAGAGGAAGTGGGATGCCACTGTTCCTACAAACTTTGTGAGGAGGGGTAACAATTACAACAATAACAACAACAACAACAACATAAACCAAAACAGTAATAATAAGGCGGTACGTTGTGTTATATGTGGAAAGAATCACGCGGGAGTATGTCGCCACAGAGTGATTACTTGTTACCATTGTGGACAAGAGGGACATTTTTCCCCTAATTGTCCCAAAAAGGGTAATGATAATACTCGTCAGAGTAACCCGAATGTTACATGTTATACATGTGGTGCAACTGGGCATGTGTCTAGGAATTGCCCGAGGAATAGAAACCAACCTGGGGGAGGAAACTAAGTCCCAAACAATAACACCAAACCGACAGTAGCAGGAGCTGGAGGTCCAGGTCGTCCAACAGCTAGGACGTTTAATATGACGATGAGGGATGCTGTTGTTGCACCGGACATGGTAACATGTATCATCCCTATCGACAATTTAAATGCATATGTGTTATTCGACTCTGGTGCTACTTGTTCTTTCGCGTCTAATGACTTTGCTATGAAATTGACAATGCCATGCGAAGACTAAGACATACCTTTTAATGTGGAAATCGCAAAAAATGAGATAATTCCCGTCAAAACCGTATATAAGAATTGTGCCGTAGAGATTAAGGGACACAAGTTTCTTGTGAACCTCATTCCTATACAACTAGGGGAATTTGATATAATCTTAGGAATGGATTGGCTGGTAAATTATAATGCAATAATTGACTGCCAGCGGAAGTGGGTAAATCTAGTGACTGCTTCAAAGTCAAAAGTAGTGTTCAACGATGGTTGTTCACCTAAACGATCTCACTATCTGACAGTAATGCAAACAGAGAGATTGCTTAGGAAGGGTTGCACAGGTTATTTAACATACATAGTAGATACTTGAATAGAAGAAGTAAAGCTAGATCAAATACCTGTAGTTAGAGAATTTCCGGATGTATTTCCAGATGATTTACCAGGTCTACCTCCGGATAGAGAGATCGAATTTGTTATTGATCTAGCGCCGGGTACGACACCAGCTTCCAAGGCACCGTACAGAATGGCACCTGTAGAGTTGAAGGAGTTACTTGTGCAGCTACAAGAACTCTTAGACAAAAAGTACATACAACCTAGTGTTTCACCTTAGGGAGCACCGGTGTTGTTTGTAAAGAAGAAGGATGGAACGTTAAGGTTATGCATCGACTATAGAGAATTAAATAAGTTAACTATAAAGAACAAATATCCTTTACTGCGAATTGATGATTTGTTTGACCAGTTGAAAGGGGTCGAACACTTTTCGAAGATCGACCTACGATCAGGTTACCATCAATTAAAGGTAAGAAAAGAAGATGTGCCGAAGACAGCGTTTAGGACACGCTACGGACATTATGAGTTTCTTGTGATGTCGTTTGGATTAACAAATGCGCCGGCAGCATTCATGGACTTAATGAACCGAGTGTTTAAACCATGCTTGGACAAATATGTTGTAGTGTTCATCGACGATATTTTAGTATACGCGAGGACAAAAGAGGAGCATGTTGAACACTTAAGGAGCGTATTGGAGATATTACGCAAGGAACAACTTTATGCAAAGTTTTCCAAGTGTGAATTCTGGTTGGAACGAGTCCAATTCTTGGGTCATGTGATTGACAAGAATGGAATAGCGGTAGATCCAGCAAAGATAAAAGCGGTTGAAAATTGGGAACAACCAACAACTCCAACAAAAGTAAGAAGTTTTCTTGGTTTAGTAGGGTATTATCGGCGTTTTATACAAGATTTTTCAAAGATAGAAACCCCGCTAACCAATTTGACTCGAAAGACAGTAAAGTACGTCTGGACAGACAAATGTGAAGAAAGCTTCCAAGAGTTGAAGAAGCGATTAAGCATGGCACCAGTGTTATCTTTACCAGATGATACAGGAGGCCTTGTAGTTTATAGTGATGCATCACACAAGGGATTAGGATGTGTGTTAATGCAACATGGGAAGGTAATTGCATATGCATCAAGACAACTCAAAGATTATGAGAAGAGGTATCCTACGCATGATCTTGAGTTAGCCGCGGTAGTATTTGCCTTGAAAATATGGAGGCATTATTTGTACGAGGAGAAATGTGAAATATATACAGATCATAAGAGTCTGAAATATATTTTCACACAGAAGGAATTAAACATGAGGCAGAGGAGATGGCTAGAGTTGATAAAGGATTTCGATTGTGAGATCTTATATCATCCAGGGAAAGCCAACGTCGTAGCAGACACATTAAGTCGGAAGAACCAAGAGAAGTTAAATGTAATGACCAATAACGAAGTATTGATAAAAGAGTTTGACAAACTTGAGATCAAGGTGGGAGTTTCAGTTAACTCTACCGAGAAGTTATTCGTCGTGGAGGGTAGTTGGACTTTATTGGATAGAATCAAAGAACTATAGGAAACTGATGCAGAATGTCAGAAGTATAAGGCAGAAATAACTCATAAAAAGAATGTTAAGTTTAGAATGGATAAGGATGGAGTACTGAGATACGAAAATAGAATTTGGGTACCTTCAGTACAAGAACTAAAAGACAAAATACTGAATGAAGCCCACAGTTCTAAATTCGATGTACATCCCAAAAGTACAAAAATGTATAAAGACTTGAGCCAACATTTTTGGTGGTCTAACATGAAAAGAGAGATAGCAGAGTGGGTAAGTAAATGTTTAACATGTCAAAGGGTTAAAGCTGAACATCAAAAACCAAGTGGATTATTACAGCCCTTAGAAATTTCTGAGTGGAAATGGGAGCATATTACCATGGATTTTGTAGTTGGTCTCCCAAATACACAGAAAGGTCACAATGCCATTTGGGTAATTGTAGATCGTCTTAGCAAATCAGCTCATTTTCTACCCATAAAAGTTAGCTTCAGTCTTGACCAATTAGCCAAACTTTACATCAATGAAATTATTTCTAGACATGGAGTCCCTGTTTCTATAGTATCAGACTGAGATCCACGATTTACTTCAAATTTTTGGACAAGTCTCCAAAGAAATTTAGGAACTCAGTTGAGACTAAGTACAACATACCATCCACAAACTGACGGTCAGAGTGAGAGAACCATTCAAACCTTAGAGGACATGTTGCGCTCTTGCATCATGGGTTTCAAAGGAAGTTGGGAAGATCAATTACCTTTAGTAGAATTTGCCTACAATAATAGTTATCATGCCAGCATAGGAATGTCACCATTTGAAGCCCTATATGGAAGAAAATGTAGAACACCTTTATGTTGGGATGAGGTCGGAGAGCGACAAATGTTAGGACCCGAAATAGTTCAACAAACCGCTGAGGTAGTTCAAATTATACGAGAAAGATTACAAGCATCTCAAGATCGACAGAAGAAATATGCAGATCAACACAGGAAGCTACAAGATTTTGATATCGGTAGTCACGTGTTTTTAAAAATTTCTCCGTGGAAAGGTAAAATACGTTTCGGCAAGAAAGGAAAATTAAGTCCACGATTTATTGGACCATTCCAAATATTGAGAAAGATAGGTGAAGTAGCTTATGAGGTAGCCTTACCTCCTGAGTTAGAACATATCCATAACGTGTTTCATGTGTCCGTGTTACGACCATATAAACCTGATTATAAACACGTTATCGATTATGAACCTGTTCAGATCGAGAAAGATTTATCTTATGAGGAAGTTCCTATCGAAATTATAGATAGAAAAGAACAACATCTACGCAATAAAGTGATACCTTCAGTCAAAGTTATTTGGAGGAATCAAAACATAGAGGATGCTATGTGGGAGCTCGAGAGTAAAATGCGAGATAATTACCCACACTTATTTTTATAATCTGTACTGTAATTTCGAGGACGAAATTCTTATTAGTGGGGGTTAATGTAATATTCCGAACCCTAATAAGATTTGTATATGTAAATTATGTGTTTATTGAATGAAATTTCTTATTTCGACTCTATGTTATGTGATGATATATTCTGATGAACGGCTGTTCAGGTAATCTTTGAAAACTTAATATGAGTCGAAAACATTATCGTATACGTTTAGAATTAGAACGTACAACGTAAAACTAGATATCCAAATGTTTAAAACCTTAAACCTTAAATGAGATTTGAAGTTTGCAACATATGCGCTTAATAAAGATCCAAATGATATTTTGAAGCAGGTGTTTTGTGATTATATCGTGTAAACGATAAATTTGGTCAAATAAAAAAATTTTCGCCAAGCAGCTGTGTCGTGCTTACACGGACAAAATGATTTGTCGTGCTTCTGGCGAATTCACCGAGAAGCGTCCTGACAAATTATTTTTAGTAAGCTGTTATGTCGTGCTTCAAAATGACAAAGTGATTTGTCGTGCTTACGCTTTGTCGTGCTTAAGCTTTGTCGTGCTTATACTTTGTCGTGCTTACACCTGGCACACGCTGGCTTACGCCTTGCACACGCCGACTTACGCCTGGCACACGCCAGCTTACGCCTGGCACACGCTAGGTACTAAAGTGTAATTAACCACTTTTTATTAGCTTAAAGTGTAATTAACCTAGGTACCAAAGTGTAATAAGCCGGGTGCAAAGTGTAATAAGCCGAGCCCCTAACGTGCAATTAATGAAACTTGGTTTTTCTATAAATAGCAAGCTCAGTTCATTCATTCCTTACCATTTTTCAAAAGCAGTTCAAGAGCAAAAACACTCTATATTTATATTCTGAGAGATATTGTGAGATAAAAATTACTTTCTAAGCATCGAAGCGCTACCCGATTGGAAGTAAAGCTAGCAACTACAAGAGGTATTACTCTAGTGGTTATTATTTTCATTCTTCTTTATATATTTAGTTAAAATATACTTTTATAAGCAGTTATAATGCCCAAATTATTTTAAGTATACAGTACAAAAGTCCTATTTACAAGCAGTTATAATGTCCAATTTATTTCTCTTATATATTAGAAAATATACTTTTTTAAGCAGTTACTATGTCCGAATTTCTTCAACTATTTTAGTAAAAATATTCATTTTACAAGCAGTTATAATACTGAAATTTTCTCAAATATATAAAAGCCGAATATTCATTTTGCAAGCAGTTATAATGCTCAACTTATTTTTAATATAATTGAAAAATATTCATTCTATAAGTAGTTATACTGCTAAAATTATTTCATATATTATAAAAGAAGTCTTATTTATATGCGGTTATGATACCCAAAATAAAACTTAAAAGATTTAATCGTTAAACGCTTAATTGGTCTACATGAACTTATAATCGTGTAGGATTTACGACGAACGTGTAGACTGTTATATTTATCTGTAAAAGATATACGAGGCAAGTCTCCAAACCTTGTTACTTTTAAGCAATTCATTCATGTCTTGCTACCAATTATGGTGAAGTTATTGCTACTTGTTCAGCATAACTTAAGAAATGAAATCATTTATTGACTGTTTGAGCTTAAAATTGTTGTGTCAAACCAAATTGTTTTGGTACGACATCTATACTGAGTAAAAGGGACACCGTGGATGGAAGGCAAACCTTCGAATAAGGTTTAAATTGGCAATTAAATGAATTGACCAATATTGGCAATTAACTTAAATTGACCAAAAATGTGGTAGGATGATATGCATACTCCTAGGATATTGGTGAGGCTGATCACCTACCAGATATCCGAACTCAAAGAGGTTCTAAATCATTGAAGACTGACAGGACAATTTGAAATATATGGTTCTGGTACAGAACCCTCAGTATCAATTATACATCACCTGACATCTTTCAAATCAAACACACTGTGTTTACATTTTTAAATGAACTTGCTGAGCATTTGTAGCTCATTCTTGCGCATATCTTCTTTTGCAGCTTTAAATGATATCCCTGGCACTTCTGGGACAGATAAAGGAAAAGGGCATGCTTACTAGTTTTATTAACTGCTTTTGAAAAATCTAAGTCTTTTAAAGCTTTTGTTGTAATAACTTAGTACTGAAAACAATGTAATCGAACCAAATGTTATGTAATATATTATAATCCTTCATTTCATCGATTGCGGTGTACTCTGATCTTTATTTCATTTAGCATAGTTGTACTAAGTTAGATACAATATCTATACGAACTATACATCTGAATGAGGGTATCTAAATGATGTTGAAAGTCCTATAAACTTTGAGGTTACACTTAATGAGCGCCGGTAAGGTGCCATCTTTACCGGAATGCGCCCCTCAGTTCTATGAACAATCTTATCATTAATACTGTGAATGTCAGCTAGATAGGGAATATAAATATGAAAGAGGTATTCATTAGATATAAATCTATACATCCAAGTGAGGGTATCCAAATACAGACAACGTTCTGACCGGAACTAGTACCTGTTATGGGATACTGTGAACCTTGGATAGATAGAAGTCATATTTTATTGAATATTTATAGTTATATAGTTTCACGTGAGCACCAGATCTGCTACAGGGGAGTGTAGAGATTTGGGGGCGTCACAGTAATGCCTTAAGTTATTCAACGATAATTGTGAAAGAGATTTAGTGAAAACCGAGTAAGGGAGGTTTCGTTGATTCCGAGGACGGAATCCTTATAAGGAGGGAAGGATATGACAACCCAGATTTTCATAAATTATTAAATAAGAATTTAATAAATAAAATTCTTATTACGAGACGTTTTGGGTTTGAGTATGTGTATATATGTGTTTTATATTATGAAATATGTGGTTCGGTGTGAAAGAAATTATATATTCTTGTAATTGGGAAGAAATGGTTTAATAATTAGTTAAACCATTGAAAAGATTAAATGAAATTGTCATGAACATGAAATTAGTTGAATAATATTAGTTAATTTAATTAAGTTAAAATTATATTGTGAGATAATATAATTTGATTGTTATATCTTGTGGACAATGAAAAATTATTATGAATTAAGTTTTATAAATAATGTGAGTAATTCACTTAATTAAAATAGTGAATTAATGTGAATATATTTGTGTGTATTTTAGTACACTAAAGTGATGATAAGATCCTAATTTAATTAAATAATTAAATTAGAAATATAATGATTTGTTAAATAAATATTGTATGAGAATGGTCATGAAATAATTCAGTTAAATGTGGTAATATTGATAAGCTTAATTTTATTTCTTGAAGAATTGAGTTTAAGTTAATTCAATTTAAATTATTGGAATTTAGTTAAATCAAATGTGACATATGTACCATATAATAGAAAGGCTATTAAAATAAAGGAAAAATAGGGTTAAAGAGGGTGTTGCCAAACATGGCCTTGTGACCCTTTCTATTCTATAACAGCTAAAACCTTTTTGTTTTCCATAACTGATTTAGCCAAATTAGAATTCACGTGTTATTGAGTATGTCAGCTTATTTTCATAAGACTGAGGAAATTGAGAAATTGAGAGAGAAAGAGTTCTGTGAAAATTGAGGAGAAATTCTAATAATCAAGAGGAAGAAGGAGATTAATCAAACTCTCCTAATCATCTAACTTAGTCTAAAGAAGAAATCAAAGGTGTAAAATTACTCTAAACCTTAGTTTTCTTTTCTTTTGAAGTTTTCTTTTGTAAGTTGGGGTTTTGATGAAGAATTGATAAAGAAATTGGTTGTTTATGTTATTGGGTTTATCTAATCCGATTTATGTGGTCAGTAGATGATTTTTGTAGTATCAAATCCATGAAAACTTGCTAAGAAATAGAAAATTTGTGTTTTAGAAAAATTAAGAAAAAGTTAATTTAAATCCTTTGGGTTTTGTTATTTTGGTTGTTTTAGGTTGTTAGAATTGATAAATGGATGCTTAGTAATGTTTTTAAGAAGTTCATGATAATTGGGTATGCTTGATTTTGTGTCTGATGCTTTAAAATTCGTGTTTTTGGGTTAGAAATTCTACAGTTCGCGAACTGCAGAATCTGGAATCCAGGAGTCTCACCCCGGTGAGCTCACCAGGCTAATTTTATGGCCCTGGCGAGCTCACTTAACTAAATTTCCTCGCCCCGGCGAGAGTTTTGTATAGTAAATCCTCGCCCCAGCTAGAGTTTTGTGTTGTAATTTTCTCGCCCCGGCGGGAATTGCAGAAAATGGAAATTTTACTTGTTTTTAATTCTTTTCTTTTTGGTCATGATATGTTACCCTATACATGATTTACTTATAAACATTCTAATGTAAAGCAAAGTTTAAGACTTAACTAAGGGTTAAGTGTCGATTAAAGTGGAACGCAATAAAATGAAGGATTATGAAATGTTAAGTCGAATTAATACTAAGTGTTGCTACGTGGCTAATAAATGATGTACATGATTATATATATCGTGCAGGATACATGAAGTGCAGATAAATATAAGCTGGTAATCTACAAACCAGGCAAGTATTTCAGTTCCTAATTGTTATGTGAACTAAATGATTTACTTTTTTAAACCTATGATGTAAAAGCATGATGCATTTTATATATGTTACAAGTATGAGACGACACAGTCAAATTATGACTATGTTCGTTGAATAAAGAATGTTGATTGAGTTATGAAGCTCAATCTCTATTTGTTATGTGTTGATCATTATGTATGACATGTTTAACCAAATGTTTATGATTTAAATAATGAGCATGTTATCTATGTGCTATGTGACGCATGCAAGTTGTTAGATTTTGCTGAGCTGTCGAGCTCATTCTTGCAAATAACCACTTTTGCAGGTTAAAGATTCAAGGTAACGTTATGTGCTACTTGAATGGCATGATTCAGATGTTATGCATGAAGATTAATTGTTTTAGCTTAAATTATATTTTTGAACCATGATTAAGGTTCTGGATGATGTATTCGATGATGTATTAAGTGTAACAGATGTTGAGTTGTAAAATTTGTATTGCTTGTAATTTAATTTTATTTGATGTATAAAGGGTATTGAATCTAGAAGTAAGTTTTATTTTATTATAACTCTGAGGAAGGGAATCATTACGCAAATATGATTCTAGAATATGTATATGGTTAAAGGTTATGATTAAGGGAAAACAAAGAAAGAAAACTGAAAAGTTTGAATTATTCCGCATTTTATTAAGTTTAGCATTGAATAATGTTGTAAGGTTAGAATGAGGATGTATTGATAACGACCGATGTAGAAAGTTGAACTGTATGAATTTTGTGGTCGTTACAGGTACAACGACATGCATCAATATATCATTCATGACATCACATGAGCAAGATTTGACCTGGTCAAACCTTGTCAGTAAACTGTCAGACCTGTTCTTCATTTTTTAGGTTACCAGAAAATAGAACCTGTGATCGGTCAACGGGTTTTGACCACTCATATTGTGATATTCCAGACCTTAATAAGATTCGTATATGTAAATTATGTGTTTATTAAATGAAATTTCTTATTCTGACTTTGTGTTATGTGATTGTATATTTTAATAAAGAATTAGGTCAAATAAAAGTATTTTTCGAAGCTGCTTAGTCGTGCTTACACTGACAAAATGATTTATCGTGTTTTCCACAATTTCATCGAGAAGCATCCCGTCAAATTATTTTCAGCAAGCTGTTGTGTCGTGCTTGGGAATGACAAAATGATTTGTCGTGCTGCGGAGTTAATATGATAAAAATTTAAATATGTTAATTAGGGTTAAAATGATAAATTGAATTATAAACCCTAATTGACAATTGTTAACTGAATTTGCGAACCGAAACCCTAAACCATAAATTAAAAAACCCTAAACTCTAATTAGAAAACCCCAAACCCTAATTAGAAAACCCTATCTCTAATTATGAAATTCTAAAACCTTAATTATGAAACTTAAGATTAATTAAGTTATTACTAACCTAATTAAGTTATCCTAAACATGAATTACAAAACCCTAATCAAGATTAGTGTGAATTAAACCTAGATTAGTAAACTAACCAATTGAAAATCTTGTAGGAGTGTGCTAGCTTTTGCCCAACACATTCCAACACACTCTAGCACAAGCATGAGGCCAAGATCAGGTTTGAAGTAGCACAAGTTCAATGTCTAGATATTTGTGGAGGCAAAAATGTGTGAAAAGTCCATACAAACCCTAATCTTGCAATTCTATAAATAGCCCAAGCCTCTGACCATTAGACTTACAAATTCACAAGTTCATACACTCCTAAATATAGTCTGAATAAACTCCAAGTGAAGTCCAAATCAGATCCTAAGCATCAGATCAAGAACTAGCTCAAAAAGGTGGAAAACCCTAATTTTATGCTAGATCTTTAAAGCTTTGTTAAATGTTATGTTTTAGTGTTTATGAATACTTAATAACATGTTATTTGATGTTCTGGGTTGTTAAAACATGTTTTCATAACATCTAGATGTGTGAATTGTTGGTCGATTTCGCAACCGATAAATACGCGCAAGTATACGCGGTCAACAAGTAATAAAGTGATAAGAGAGTTGTCGAACCCACAGGGAATTGTTCTAGCGTATCCCAAGTACCAACTATATATCCTCTTGATTTTATTTAGACAAATGATGATTTGAGTTTTTGTTGTTTGTAATAATTAAGAGATATGAAAAGCATTAAGATAACGAAATCTAATATTAATAAGTCTAAGATTGCAATTTCCCCCAACACTTCATTTGAATATCCTAAGTCTCTCATTTGAACTAATTAACAACATAGAAATGTCAACCGAGAAATCAAAGCTACTTATAAGCCTCTGTCGATGGTCAAATTCGAATCTTCCTAATGCGGCATGTAGGTATATGTCTATCCTACACACTGTCAAGAGACCAATTTCAAGAACAATAACAAGACACGTGTCACTAAATCTCATTTACCGTTCCTTCAATTACCAACTTTCACATAGGAAGTCATTAAGAATAGATTCTCCATTGGTTGCACACGGTATCTAGGTATAGGTCTATCCTAAATACTATCAAGTTACCTATCATTGAGGATAATCAACAAGACACACGTCACTTAATCTCAATTAATAACCCACAACAATCTTTAACTTTCGCATGATATCATAACAAGGTCTAAACACTATAATCCGTTCGTTCAAGTTCATATAGGTTCCCACGGTAATTACTAGCTAGGCAATTAATATATGAAGCATAAATTATCACATACAATTCACAAATGAGTAATTAATAGCAAAGAGAGAGAAATCAATTCAAACTATGTGTTGGGTTCCATTGAAATCTTAGAATAAGCTCTAGTTCATGGTAGCTAGGCAAAACATCAAACACATGGTGTACATCATGAAATAGAAATACAAATTCAAAGGAAAGCAAGAGATGATAAAACCCATTTAGAAGATATTCATATGTTGCTTGCTTGGTTGATGTCAATTTCTAGCTTTTGCTCTTCCTTTGGCATTCTTTTCCTCTTCTCCCTTTTGCTCCTTGGCTTGTTGCTGAAAATCTCTTTGAATTGCAGCCCTCAAGCTCTTCTTGGTGATGTATGTGCAGCCTCCCTATGTCAAGATGTCCATTTGACACTCCTCTCCTTCTTGGTTCTTTTGATTTTGCTGAATTTTCCTTGTGTTGCAGCACTTTTGGCTCTCTAATTGATGTGTTTGTGTGGCCTCCCAATTCCTAGATAGCATATATGAAGCCCCAATGAGATATTATATAGTGTCTCTACCAAAACCCTAGCCAAACATCAGATCTTGGGTCAAAAATCCACTCAAATCGCACTAACAAGCCAGCTGGAATCGCACTCAGCAGATTGGCGAGGCCCCGCTGGTTTGTGGCGAGGCCCCGCTGGCCTACTGCAACTCCCTGTATGCTCTAGCAAGGCCTCGCTGGTTTGTGGCGAGGCCCCGCTGGTCTGGTGCAACTCCCTGGATGCCTTGGCAAGGCCTCGCTGGTTTGTGGCGAGGCCCCGCTGGTCTGCACTCTTGTGACTTGGTCGACGCCGTGCACACCTAAAGCGCAAATGTCATCAACTTTCATACCGAGCGTCGCCAAACACAAATTTCCAAAATAAAACACGCCAACCACGGATAACCAAACACGGGCATGATGTCATTATGAACAATGATCTGAGCGGTCTTTATTTTAATTCCTACAAACACAATGAAAATGCGTAAAAAACAATACTAAACATGTATAAGCAATATAAAACCACAATATCTAAAAATAAGATAAAAACACAATAAAACCACATAAAGTACCCAAAGACTTACAAATTATCAAGGTCAAAAGTACCCAAATTGTGTGTATGAAACACACTCATCAAATACCCCCAAACTTAAATCTTTGCTTGTGCTCAAGCAAAACAAACCTAAACTACACAATTGACACGCTTCTAATACAACCTAACTTGAGCAATGAATTAATAAGCCGACAATGGTCTCAAAGGCATCAACACATGGAACTCAAGAAAATAGCCAAAACGTTGCAAGTCTAAAATATCAATTAGCTAGTCATATCTTGCTTTAGGCCCCTTCCATGTGTGTGTGTGAGTACCCAATAGGCACTAAACCAACCAAGCTCGGATGAACTTATGCAACCACATTACCTTATGAAATAATCAAAATAAACTCCAAAACAACATGCTTAACACATCACTCAATACAAAGGTATACAAATCACAATTCCAAAAATTTTGAGAATCAAGGGCTCTAGGTGAGTGCATTTTATGCTCCATCTCAACCTTAAGCACGCTCATATGGGCGAGTGCGTTTTACGCTCAACCTCAACCCCATGCAAAATTTGCAATAAACAATTTTTTTTTCTTTAATCACAATTATAAGAGAGTGCGTTTTACGCTCTAACTCTCCTACGCATGTGTCCATGAGTGAGTGCGTTTTACGCTCTATCTCAACTCACCACATGACCAACATATCCAACACAACAAATTTGGATACCTTATTTCAAGTGATGTTTAAACGAGTACTAGAGTTTAGATATTTCCCACAAGCATTCGGTTATAAAAGCCTTCTCTAAGCATACGACTAGCTCAATACTCATGGGTAAGTGCGAAAAAAGTGGAAGGACTCATAAGCAAAATAATAACCAATAAACGATAAGCACAAAGACTAGGCAACAATTGTCTACTTCTCATGAGTTAGAATTTCTTCAAACAAGCTATTGTCATTGACCATGGATTATGGTACAAATCAAATTAAAACAATACTCAAGGGACACATCCTAAAAATAAATGAATTTTTTTTTTGAATAAAAAGAAAAACATACTTAAATCACGCAAAAACTAAATTAAAAACACACAAATACGAAGTACTACCCCAAAACTTAAACTTGACATTGTCCTCAATGTCTGATATAGGAAAAATTAAAATAGAAGACTTCCCTGAAACCGTGTCAAGCACCATTGATATCATCTTTCAATACCTCAAAGTTGGGAGCGTACCTGAAAGCAAATGACTAAAGAAATTAAAATGCAATTAAACCACTAAAATGCAATCAAACAAAAATAAAAGCAAAACAGTAAACTTGGGTTGCCACCCAAGAAGCGCTTGGTTTAAAGTTGTTAGCCCGACTCCTTTATTTCCCATCAATCCGGCTCAATCGCAAAATTGACCATTGCATGCCGCCTCGTTGTTCTTTCTTTGATTTGCATGGCATGCATGCCAGATTGGCGACCCTCAAACTTCGTTTCAACCGATGGCAAGAAGAAGCTTTCCTCATCCGCATCATCAATTATTGCACTTGTGTCAAGATCGACATGAAGATCTTCTTCATGAACCAATGGGTGTTCGATGGGTTTGAAAACCTCGAATGTGACTTCTTGGTCTTCAATTTCCTTTTCATGATCCCCATTCATGCTCCTCGTCTCATCAACCTCAGAATCATCATCCACAATAAGATGTACACTCTCAAAATTTTCACTAATAGCTTCGTGCGACTCCGCGCCATTTCCTTGATCATCCACCAAGCACCCCTCTTCACCTTCCTCCATAGGGTCAATCTCAGTATCGCTAGGAAAGGTGCAATGCGGGTGAATAATGTAAGAATTGGCAACATAGTTCATGATGCTCTGCACTAAAGCTTGTATATTTGCCAACCTAACCTCATTTTGAGAGATATGAGCCATGAGCTCCTCCCTCCTTCTTTCCGCTTTGTCACAACCATGCGAATTCACCAAACATTGCTCTTCACCTTCCTCTATAGGGTTAATCTGTGTAATACAAGGTAAGGTGCTTTGCGGGTGAATAAGCACTGCCTCGAGAAGTTGTGCCATTTGGTTCTCGACGCTTCGTAACAATTCTTGTTTCTCAATGAACAAGGGAAGAATCTCCTCCACATTAGATGTATCCTCATGGTATGGTGGAGGTTGGAATGAAAATTCTGAATGGTATGAGAGACTTGGATCAAAGCATTGATCTTGACTGTTGTCCCAAGAAAAGCTTGGATGATCTTGCCAACCCGGTTGATAGTACTTTGGGTGGTAGTCAGCTTGATTCTGACTGTAGGCATTTTGAGTGGACTGGCCTTTAAGAGTGTCAACAGCCCTTGAAAGCGTTGCAAGTTGTTCTTGCAATTGCTCAAGAAGTTTTGACAAACTTGGTTGCGTCGTCCCCTCATAATCCCATTGATAATTATGCTCATCCATTCACTGAAAACAAAATAAGAAAAACAAAATAAATAATAAGCAAATTATTTACAAGTCTAAATTAAGACCAATTCGATTGTCATTAATATTGGAAAAACACTAGAAGAACAATTCCCCGGCAACGGCGCCAAAAACTTGTTGGTCGATTTCGCAACCGATAAATACGCGCAAGTATACGCGGTCAACAAGTAATAAAGTGATAAGAGAGTTGTCGAACCCACAGGGAATTGTTCTAGCGTATCCCAAGTACCAACTATATATCCTCTTGATTTTATTTAGACAAATGATGATTTGAGTTTTTGTTGTTTGTAATAATTAAGAGATATGAAAAGCATTAAGATAACGAAATCTAATATTAATAAGTCTAAGATTGCAATTTCCCCCAACACTTCATTTGAATATCCTAAGTCTCTCATTTGAACTAATTAACAACATAGAAATGTCAACCGAGAAATCAAAGCTACTTATAAGCCTCTGTCGATGGTCAAATTCGAATCTTCCTAATGCGGCATGTAGGTATATGTCTATCCTACACACTGTCAAGAGACCAATTTCAAGAACAATAACAAGACACGTGTCACTAAATCTCATTTACCGTTCCTTCAATTACCAACTTTCACATAGGAAGTCATTAAGAATAGATTCTCCATTGGTTGCACACGGTATCTAGGTATAGGTCTATCCTAAATACTATCAAGTTACCTATCATTGAGGATAATCAACAAGACACACGTCACTTAATCTCAATTAATAACCCACAACAATCTTTAACTTTCGCATGATATCATAACAAGGTCTAAACACTATAATCCGTTCGTCAAGTTCATATAGGTTCCCACGGTAATTACTAGCTAGGCAATTAATATATGAAGCATAAATTATCACATACAATTCACAAATGAGTAATTAATAGCAAAGAGAGAGAAATCAATTCAAACTATGTGTTGGGTTCCATTGAAATCTTAGAATAAGCTCTAGTTCATGGTAGCTAGGCAAAACATCAAACACATGGTGTACATCATGAAATAGAAATACAAATTCAAAGGAAAGCAAGAGATGATAAAACCCATTTAGAAGATATTCATATGTTGCTTGCTTGGTTGATGTCAATTTCTAGCTTTTCCTCTTCCTTTGGCATTCTTTTCTCCTTTTGCTCCTTGGCTTGTTGCTGAAAATCTCTTTGAATTGCAGCCCTCAAGCTCTTCTTGGTGATGTATGTGCAGCCTCCCTATGTCAAGATGTCCATTTGACACTCCTCTCCTTCTTGGTTCTTTTGATTTTGCTGAATTTTCCTTGTGTTTGCAGCACTTTTGGCTCTCTAATTGATGTGTTTGTGTGGCCTCCTCCCAATTCCTAGATAGCATATATGAAGCCCCAATGAGATATTATATAGTGTCTCTACCAAAACCCAACCCTAGCCAAACATCAGATCTTGGGTCAAAAATCCACTCAAATCGCACTAACAAGCCAGCTGGAATCGCACTCAGCAGATTGGCGAGGCCCCGCTGGTTTGTGGCGAGGCCCCGCTGGCCTACTGCAACTCCCTGTATGCTCTAGCAAGGCCTCGCTGGTTTGTGGCGAGGCCCCGCTGGTCTGGTGCAACTCCCTGGATGCCTTGGCAAGGCCTCGCTGGTTTGTGGCGAGGCCCCGCTGGTCTGCACTCTTGTGACTTGGTCGACGCCGTGCACACCTAAAGCGCAAATGTCATCAACTTTCATACCGAGCGTCGCCAAACACAAATTTCCAAAATAAAACACGCCAACCACGGATAACCAAACACGGGCATGATGTCATTATGAACAATGATCTGAGCGGTCTTTATTTTAATTCCTACAAACACAATGAAAATGCGTAAAAAACAATACTAAACATGTATAAGCAATATAAAACCACAATATCTAAAAATAAGATAAAAACACAATAAAACCACATAAAGTACCCAAAGACTTACAAATTATCAAGGTCAAAAGTACCCAAATTGTGTGTATAAAACACACTCATCATGAATTAATCAAAAATAGCCAACTGTTCATGACAGTCAAGAACAGTTTGACAGACTATTTTGTCAGAGCTTTTGATGCCCTTAGATTGTTTGTTTGTTATGTTTTAAAGCATGAATTTGTCGTCTGACATGAGGGTAATAAATTAGAATTGGTAGAACACTAAAATAATCCTTGAGTTAAAAGTTATGAGTGGTCAAAGCCCATTGACCGACCATGGAAACTGATTTCTAGGTAACCCAGAAATCGTTTGAAGGTTCTGACAGTTTTCTGACAACGTTTGACTGGCTTGAATCTTGCGTATATGATATTTGTAGTGTAAGTTCTTGGACCCAATATGTTATTTGATATATAAACTGCAAGTAAAGATTATTAAAACACATCAACCTAACCTAGAACGAAAGTTATTAACGGTCAAAGTACGTTGACCGACATTGACCATTGGTTTTTGGGTAACCCAGAAATCTCAAGAACAGTTTGAACCAGCTAGTTTGACAAAATCAAATCTTTTACATATGTTGTTGTATAACCAAAACCAAAACATGTCGTTATACTCTGTCATGTTGGCTATAACTAGCAACAAACATTTAACTCTAACGAATAAGCAACTGGAAATTGAGTCGAGTCAAAGTGGCATGTTTGACCATGATCGGTTGTTCTCAACCCATGAAGAACACCTATAGCGACAGACTGTCCGTCGCTATAGGACCCCTTAGGCGACAGTCTCCTTCCGGTTCCTCAAGAACACTTTTAGCAACACTGAACGTCGCTAAAGCTTTTTAGCGATAGAAGTAAATAAAAATTAATTCTAATAATTAAATAAAATAGAAATAAATATTAAATAATTATTAATAATTAATAATTAAGTTTTAAAATTTATTTTAAATTAATATTTATTAACTTTTAATATTTTTACATAAATTTCATTAATAATTTAATTTAATTAAATATTAATGATAATAAATTATTTAATAATTATATTAAATAAATAATTTAAAAATGATATTAAGGTATTAAAATTATTTTAAATGATAAATAAATCATTTAAATAATATACTAACTTTCTAAAATTATTATAAATTATAAATAAATTATTTTAAATAATATACTTACTTTCTAAAATTATTAGAATAATATATTAAATTTCTAAAAATATTATAAATGATAAATAAATCATTTAAATAATATTCTAAATTTCTAAAATTATTCTGAATGATAAATAAATCATTTAAATAATATACTAAAATTCTAAAAATGTTATAAATGATAATTAAATCGTTTAAAAATATTTCTAAGCTTGTAAAAATTAATTAAAAATACTACCAAGCTTGTGAAAATTATTTAAAAATAATATTAAGCTTCTAAAAATATTATAAAGGATAATTAAATTATCTAAGTTAATATTTAAGCTATTAGATAAAATTTTATTGGTAAACCTACGTGTTTAAGTATCCAATAACGTTATCGAAAGGCCGAATCAATGCCGAACCTTAACGATACTTGACTAGTTTAATTCGATACGTGTTATTATAAGTTCTAACATTTATTATTGATATAAATAGACTACGTGACGTAGATAGATAGTGTAAACTAAACATACTACGCACATGCAAGTCTCTAATACTTGTTACCTTTATGCAAGTATTATACATCTTGCTATCAATTGTTGTGAAGTTATTGCTGCTTGATTCAGCATAACTTAAGAAATGAATTATTATCCATATATTGTTTATTCGAGCATGAATTGTTGTGTCAAGCTAAATTGTTTGGTACGACATCTTATAACTGAGTATACAAACACCCTATATGGGTTGTTATTGTCGATAATATATTGACATCTAGTGCATATTGGGCACGATTAGGATGATATGCATACTCCTAGGATATCTCGATTAGGCTGATCCCCTATAAGATATCTGAACAAAACTTTTCTAAGTCATTGAAGATTGATAGAACTGGTTGGAACACATGGTTCATGTATTGAACCCTGAGTTGGCAAAAGCTTTTGACTTCTTTCAAATCAAACACATTGTGTTTACATTTTTGGCATAAACTTCCTGAGCATTTTATAGCTCATCCGTGCATAAAATTTTCCTTTGCAGTTTTAGATGGTAATCCCGGAACTTCAGGGACGGACAAGGGAAAATGTCGTGTTAATTAGTTTTATCTTACTGTTTTGAATAAATTCAAGTCTTGTAAGACTTTGTTGTAATAAGAACATAGTACTGAAAATGTTGTAATCAAACTTAAGGTTATGAAATATATATCATATTTTGTTATATCTCTTGCGTTATATTTACATTCTTAGTTAAGTTAAAAAGTAACATTTGATCTAGTACAATATCTATATGAACTATACATCTGAATGAGGGTATTTAAATAATATTGGGAGTTCTGTAAGCGCTGAGGTTACACTTAATGAGCGTCGGTAAGGTGTCACCTTAACCGGAATGCGCCCCCTCAGTTCCAAGAACAATCTTATCATTAATACTATGAATGTCAGATAGATAGGGAATATCGATATAAAAGAGATATCCATAAGATATGAATCTATACATCCAATTGAGGGTATCCAAACACAGTTAACGTTCTGACGAGGACTATTATCTATTATGGGATACTGTGAACCTTGGATAGATAGAAGTTGTATATTATGGAATATTTATAGTTGTGTTAATCTAAATTGTTTGGTATGAGAAATTATAACTGAGTATACAAACACTCTATATGGGTTGTTATTGTCGATAATATATTGACATCTAGTGCATGTTGGGCACGATTAGGATAGTATGCATACTCCTAGGATATCTCGATTAGGCTGATCCCCTATAAGATATCTGAACAAAGCTGTTTTAAGTCATTGAAGGTTAACAGAACTAGTTGAAACACATGGTTCATGTACTGAACCCTCAGTTAGGCAAAAGCTTTTGAACTTCTTTCAAATCAAACACATTGTGTTTACATTTTTGAAATAAACTTGCTGAGCATTCTGTAGCTCATCCTTGCATAAACTATCCTTTGCAGTTTTAGATGGTAATCCCGGAACTTCAGGGACGAACAAGGGAAAGAGTGAAAGTAGTATGCACACAACCAAACATATGTGATATGATGTACCATATACTTTGTAATCTTATTCGGTTATTAAAGGCATTCTATATTATCTACATAGTGCTGTGTTATTAAATGTGATAAACCCATAGTTTTGAGTAATGCTTTTAGAATCATGATGGGGATCATGCTAATGAGATCTAAATTCTAGATAGCTCACAAACTAAAATCGTTCCTAATCGTTGGATTACTAAAAAGGAGATTAGTGAATCCGGATAGATTAGTACATACGTTGCTTGCTCTTATGAAGAGGGTGATTGATCTCATAATCATTTGTGTGGAGACACTAAAGCAAGTATGTAGGTGCTTATTAGAGAATAAGTTCACTGAACGTGGCTCGCTAAGGAATACCTAATGGAGTTTTACTCGTTTGTCAATAGAAATTCCTCTAGTGATAGTAGTACAAGTGATCCTTGGACTTGAGATTATCATAGTATCTTGTATATGACGAGTTATACTTTGACATGTCCCTTAAGACCTTTAGGGTATATCAAAGGGTATGATTAGGTATAATAAGTTATACATGGAGATAGGTGAATGATAAACAAAGAATCTACCACTTCTAGTAAAAGGAGAGAATGTCCTATGTGATTCGATAAATGACGACTTAGAAGTCTTTGGCCAAAGCAGAATGAAATTAGAAAGGAGTTTCTAATTTGCATTATCAGAGTTGTACATTTGAGAATCGAAATACATATAATTAAATAAAATAAGACTTGACAGTAATTCCATGTCTTATATTTAATTGGGACATTGTATGGTAGAAGGATTGAATTGTACGGTAACTATGCACTGAAAGGTTCTTTTGTGATTAATGTTGAAATCTATATTATCTGGAAAGTCGTTGATCGCTAAGGGGACTTACCCTTATTGTAGAATAAATATTATTTATTTAAATGAATTAAATAGTTTAATTTATTTATTTAAATAAGATTAGAATTGTTCTAATTTCTTTATTCACAACCGGTTTAATATGGATAACCTAAAGGGTCACACCGCAAAAGGAAAATATTTGTTTAAGAAGTAAATGACATAATCGTAATAATAAGTTAAGTGTATTTAATTTAATCTATAGAGATAGAATAAATTAAATAGCTTAATATTTATTATTTAATATTTTGGAAATATTAAATATAAATTAATAAGAGGAGTCTTATTATTATTATTACTATTATTATTATTATTTAGTTCCTAAAAGGGTTTGGGAATTAATTAATAAAAGTACTCTCATAAATTCCTAATTGGATTAGGAGTTTAATTAATTAAAGGAGTTTAATTAAAATAAAAACCCTAATCCTAAATAGTTTAGGAGGGTTCCCTATATCTATAAATAAGAGGAGTCTTATCATGATTTAGGATTAGACAGTTACACACTCTTACATAAGAATTAGAGAGAAAGTACTTGCAATTTCTATAGAGATAGAAACTAGGGTTTTGCCAACACCCATCTTCTTGAACAACTATTATTCCTTGGTGGATCACCTCTAGAGGCCAAATACTTGGGTGGCTAACGTTAATCAAAGGAAGAAATTTAATCAGTGGAATTCAAGGAGAACGCGAAGGATTTGGAGGTGAACTCGTACTTGTGGAAGTATGGTTCTACAAGGGTATGATTCTCATACTTTGTGTGACGCCCCCAAATCCGGGTCACCTGAGCCACGGACCTGGTTCGCCACGTGCCGCACTAACTGAAATGTTTTTAAAGAGAGCAAGGGGTGAGCAACAATTTGCCCCGCAAGTATAATAGCAGTGAATAATCACATGAATAACTTTATAGTTCTCAGGAGTAAAAATTTAGCTAACACAAGGAAATAAACAACTTCTTTCATCACCATTATAGTGGCCACTAAGGACCGAAGGATTTCTGAAGTATCCAAGGATTTCAAAGTATCCCGAAGAAGGGAACTATTCAATACTGAGGGTGCACCAAGGCACAGAACTCTATTCTAGAATTACTGGAAATTCATCCGATAATCCACAAAACTGGTACAATAGGTGATCAGCCTAAAATACCTGGCGTTATGCATAAGCCTTACATTTTCCATTTACGCGCGTGTCGGTTTCCCGACGTTTATACAATTTCCCCTGCTGTGAGGGTTGTTCCACTCAGCTTTACATGGGAGTCCAGACCAAAACAATTTGATCGGACAATTTTACTTAACAACAATAATAGTTGGAGGACTTTAACCCCGCTTTAGTAACCAAATCAATAAGTGTCTAGCTGAAACAATTAGCCTTGACATAGCTTTTAAACAGCCTATGGAATAAAGGACTTTAAGGTTCAACAACATGCATGATAACATTTAAAAATATCTTGAATGAATAAAAATTCATAATCTTTGGAATCACACAATATATAACATTGCATGAAATGGGCTTTCATTGCAATACTTGAATAGAAGTATGAATACTAGCACATTAATTGCTAAATTGATAAGTAATTTGAATGGAGTCAAGAAGCTCAATAAGCTTGCTCAATAAATAATATTTGCTCGATAGATAAATGAATTCGAAACTTGCCCAATAAATGGATCGAGTAAGGAAAACTCGCACAATTAAATAGGAGTTGTATGAGTTAGGAAACTTGCCTTGTACGTGCGTTAATAACTTGACGTTAATCGTCCATCAACAAAATATCCTACATAGTTTATTAAAATCATCATAAATATTAGTCACAAAAGAACTAGGTTCATTACAGTCATCACATCATTAAAATACATTGATTACCACTACGCTTACCCAGTCGGGGGTCTCGCTCCCCGGTGAGCGAGTGGCTGCCCAGCTCGCCGGTGAGCGAGCGGCTGCCCAGCTCGCCGGTGAGCTGGCGGGGGTCGGGAGGCAGCGCCCCCTGGAAATCCAAGCGTAATTTGTAATCCGTTAATTCAATTTACGCCTTAGGACAACATCGTTTAGGTCGACACGGGTATAAATTAAGCACATAAAGCTTTAACAAGATATAAGCGTTTTTAATCATTTTGTACAAAAATATAAGTTTTAGACTCGCGGGAAAAATTTACTGGGTCCGATCCGACCCGACCCGACCCGGTCCGGCCCGACCCGACTCGGTCCAGCCTGACCCGACCCGGACCAGGCGTGGAACAGCGGCATGCAGTAGCAGTTCTGCAGTTCCTGCAGAACCGCGAACTGGTAGACTCTCGCCCGCTTCAGCCCCTATATCTCCCTCTATACTCGATCAATTTGGTCCGTTACGGACTCTATGGATTCCCAAGACACGAGACTACAATATATCAAAAATGCAAGATGACCCATAAACACTAACACAGCCAAATCCTTAGCCAAAGCACCACATTGATGCTCTGTTTTTCGCAGTCATGATACATTTCACTAAAACCTTCACTGTAACTTTATTTTAGCATCATTTTGGTTCATTCCAACTAAGTTATCTTCACAACTCATGGAATGGAAGTACAATACTAAAACAACAAACAATCAAAATAATTACACCATCAAGGCTTTACAGTCCTCTAACAGTCCAAAGGTCCAAAAGTCCAAAAATGTCCAAAGTTCATCCTTTAAGCCACGGTTCGGATCTTTCCTTGTTTTTGTTCCACTTTGAGGGTGTTAATGGTTTATATAGATTCTTTAAGAAACCTCCATGGTAGATTCAACACAACCAACAACAACGAAAATCAACAAAATCCAACCCGCAAGCATGAAAGCAAAACAAAACTCATGAAAACTTCACTTGGAGAAGAAATGGTTGTGGTTTGTGATTACCTCTTTTGTTGCTTGCTTTGAGTAGAATGAGATGGTTGCTAGAGTGCTCCTGGACTCCCTCTTGCTGCTCTTCTCCTTCTTTTCCCTCCTTCCTTGCTTTCCTTCTTCTTCCCGAACACTCTTCTCTTTTCCTACTTCCTTCTTTCTCTCTCTCTCTCTATAGCTCTATCCTTGCTTGCAAAATGAGGAGTATGCAGATGGTTTAAGTGAGAAGGAGGATGAGTTGATGGGAGGATAAGGTGAGTGCTTCGGGAGAAGATGGAATGTATTGATATGTAGAAAATACTTCACCCGAGCTCTTGAAAACCAAATTGAGGAGGATGTTTGGTGAAGTTAAAAATCTCATGCTTAGTGTCCTGTGACGGTTTATTCCCCCCTCATGTGATTGGCTAATACAATTAATGCTCTCTCCTGATTGGTTGAGGCTTAATTGCCTCTCCAATTAATCAAATATACAGATAAATATACCCGAATACTCCCACTTTTGTACCAAATTTGGTAAATATCTCTACCCAAAATTAAAATGGGTACTCCCATAAATTATTGGGATGCGTAAAAATATTTATTATGGGATTTGTCCAATTATTCGGAATGCCCATATTATACATTTCGGATACAGATTAAATCACGTATCAGCTCCAATAAAATTTCTGACACTCGGAAAAAATTATTCCTTCGCATACATGTCTTAACAAAATTAATAGAAAGAGACGCAAAAATATTCGGGCGTGAATAGTGCTCGTGAATAGTGTCTCGGGAAACGTGCCCCAGGAATATTAATTTTGTGAATTTTCGCAAAATCGATTTATTCATTCTAACGACACAACAACACATAAAATTTAACATATGTACATTTTCTAGGCTGTAACACAATTCTAAACACATAGTACAGATTAATATAAAAATAATAATAATAATAATAATAATAATAATAATAATTCATTTTGTTCATACATAACTCGGGTTACAAGGAAATCTAAAATTCCCGATCGTTACATTCTCCCCCCCTTATAAGGATTCTGTCCCCAGAATCACCGTACAAGGTTAAACAAAAAGTTGAGGATAATTCTCCTTCATCTTATCTTCCAATTCCCATGTAGCCTCTTCAGCATTGTGGTTTCGCCAAACTACCTTCACAGAAGGTTTAACCTTATTTCTTAATACTTGCTCCTTCCTATCAATTATCTGAATAGGAATTTCTTCGTACGTAAGATCCTTTCTCTATATGAACGGACTCATATGAATATCACGTGTTTGTAATCCGGGTTTGTATGGTCGTAACACTGAGAACGTGAAACACGTTGTGGGGACATGCTCCAGTTCAGGAGGCAAGGCTACCCTCATACGCCACTTCACCCACTC
This sequence comes from Aralia elata, assembly GCA_034770075.1. Classification (NCBI taxonomy): domain Eukaryota; kingdom Viridiplantae; phylum Streptophyta; class Magnoliopsida; order Apiales; family Araliaceae; genus Aralia; species Aralia elata. Next base: position 32,307,053 of record CM068379.1, read on the forward strand.
TTCTCAATACTTCGAACGGTCCTACGAACCTTAGGGCTCAACTTTCCCTTCTTCCCAAAACGTATCTTCCCTTTCCAGGGAGACACTTTCAGAAATACGTAGTTGCCGACATCGAAGAAGTCTCTCGTCTGGCGATGTTGATCAGCATACTTCTTTTGTCGATCTTGGGCTGTTGCTGCAACTAGTCTTTTCCCTGATCACTTTGACCACTTCGGCTGTCTGCTGCACCAACTCTGGTCCCAACAGTCTTCGTTCGCCGACCTCATCCCAACTTAACGGTGTTCTGCACTTCCTCCCGTAGAGGGCTTCATACGGTGGCATACCGATACTTGCAATGATAGCTGTTGTTATAAGCGAATTCCACAAGTGGTAAGTGGTCATCCCAATTCCCTTTGAAATCCATCACACAAGCTCTAAGCATGTCTTCTAGCGTCTGTATCGTTCGTCGTTCGCTCTGTCCGTCAGTTTGAGGATGGTAAGCAGTACTCAGTCGCAACTGTGTTCCCATTCTCTCTTGCAAGCTCTTCCAAAAATTTGATGTGAAGCGTGGATCTCGATCCGAGGACAATTGACACTGGCACTCCCATGTCGCGAAACAATCTCCTTTATATACAACTTTGGCTAACTGGTTTAAATTGAATCGAATTTTTATCGGTAGAAAGTGTGCTGATTTTGTCAATCGGTCTAACGATAACCCCAAATGGCATCACAACCTTTTTGTTGTAACTGGAAGTCCTACCACGAAATCCATGGTGATGTGCTCCCATTTCCATTCTGGTATATTTTAATGGCTGAAGTAACCCACTCGGTCTCTGATGTTCCCGCTTTGACTTGTTGACAGGTGAGGACAACTTGCTGACGCACTCTGCTACGTCCCGCTTCATGTTGGGCCACCAAAAATATTGACGAAGATCCCGATACATTTTTGTGCTTCCTGGGTGAACAGAATAAATGCTGCATTATGTGCTTCATGTAAGATCTCATCTCTTAATTCAGTCACGGCCGGCACCCACACTCGTTCCTCGTATCTTAAGATACCATCTTTATCCATTCGAAATTTCTCTTCCTCATTTTCTGCGATCCTTTTCTGTATCCTTTCACATTCTTCATCCTTTTTCCTGTGCTTCTTTCACTTTGTCGAGTAATGTCGGACGAGCCTCAATTACTGAATAACCTCTCTGCCGCCCTCTGTCGGACTTTTCACCTCGATCTCCAGTCTCGCCATTTCCCGTATTAGCTCCTCGTGAGTTGTCAACATGCACAATTTCTCATTCCCCTTTCTACTCAATGCATCTGCTACTACGTTTGCCTTCCCTGGGTGATAAAGAATTTCACAGTCATAATCTTTGATTAATTCCAACCACCTCCTCTGTCGCATGTTTAGCTCCTTCTGTGTGAAAATATATTTCAGACTCTTATGGTCCGTGTATCATCTCACATTTCTCCCCATAAAGGTAATGTCTCCAAATTTTCAATGCAAAAAACGACAGCCGCTAACTCCAAGTCATGGGTAGGGTATCGCTTTCTCATAATCCTTCAATTTGTCGTGATGCATACGCAATTAACCTTGTCGTGTTGCATTAACACACAGCCAAGACCCTTGTGTGATGCATCACTATTACACTACAAAACCTCCCCGTATTCTCTGGTAAGGATAATACAGGCGCCTCGCTTAACCGCTTTTTCAATTCCTGGAAACTGTCTTCGCACTTTTCAGACCACACAAATTTCACCGTCTTCCTCGTTAGATTGGTCAATGGGGTTGCTATTTTAGAAAAATCTTGGATAAATCTTCGATAGTACCCGGCTAACCCTAAGAAACTTCGTACTTCTGTCGGTGTCTTCGGCTTGCTCCCAGTTACTAAACTGCCTCCACCTTCGCAGGGTCCACTGAGATACCGTCTTTGTCGATCATATGCCCTAAAAATTGTACCTTTTTCCATCCAGAATTCGCACTTAGAAAAATTTCGCGTATAACTTTTCCCTTCTCAGTGTCTCCAGTTAACTTTCGCTCAGATGTTCGGCGTGCTCTTCTTCGGTCTTTGAAATAAAATCAAAATGTCATCGATGAAAAACTACTACGAACTTATCTAAGTTACGAGCTTCAGAATTCGGTTCATCAAGTCCATGAATGCTGTCGGTGCGTTAGTTAAACCGAAAGGACATCACCCAAAAACTCGTAGTGACCCATAATCTTGTCCGAAACGCAGTTTTAGGTACATCTTCCTTCCTTACTTTTAGCTGATGATATCCGGTCCTCAAATCTATCTTCGAGAAGTGTCTGGCTCCCTTTAGTTGATCGAACAAGTCGTCGATTCGTGGCAATGGGTACTTATTCTTGATCGTTGATTTGTTCAACTCCCGATAGTCGATACAGAGTCTCATTGATCCCGTCCATTCTTCCTTGACAAACAAAACTGGTGCTCCCCATGGGGACACACTTGGCTGAATATACCCATTGTCCAGCAGTTCTTGAAGTTGTATCAACCAATTTCCTTCATCTCTACCGGCGCCATACGATACGGAGCCTTCAAAAATTGGTGCAGTCCCCGGTGCTAAGTCTATCGCAAATTCAATTTCCCTGTCTGGCGGAAGACCGGGTAAATCACTTGGAAACACATCTGGAAACTCTCTCACTACCGGTATATTTTTTAATATCCACACCTTCTTTCTTCGTATCTAGAATATAGGCTAAATAACCTTCACAACCTTTCTTTAATAATTTCCTGGCCTGCATCATCGTAAGACAACATGAACGTCTTAGCGATGTGCCACCATAAAATATCACCCTCGACCGGTTCGGGGTCCGAAGGTTCACACTTTTCTTCTGACAGTCAATGATTGCCGCATGATCGTACAACCAGTCCATTCCCAATATTGCATCGAATTCTCCCAACCTTATTGGGATCAAATCCACGCAAAAATTAAATCCCCTAATCTCAGCGTAACAATTACGAAGAATAAACTGTACAGGAATTACCTCATTATTCGCAATTTCTATGCTCAAAGGATTTTCTAACCGTTCTTGGGGTAAATTTAAACCGCTTAACAAAATTTTCAGACACAAAAGAACAGGTAGCACCCGAATCGAATAATACACAAGCATTTATATTATTGATTGGGATAATACTGACACCACGTCCTTAGCAATCACTGCATCCTGGACAGTCATGTTGAATGTTCGGGCAGGGGTGCGGTTCGGCGGAGTCGGACTCCCAATCATCAGTTTGCTGCCTCCTCCTCGGTTGCCGCTTCCACCACTGCTTCCCTTCTTCGGACAGTCTCTGAACTGATGCTCCATTGACCCACAAGAATAGCATCCACGATTCTTCTTTGGGTTTGGGCAATGCGGTGCTATATGCCCTTCCTGGTTGCAGTTGTAGCAGACATTACGTCCCTTCCAGCACTCACCCTTGTGATTTTTCCCACATTTTGAACACGCTTCAATCTTTTTCTTAAATCCTCCCTGACTATTCCCTGCCTGATGAGTGTTGGTACTGTTGTTGCTGTTGTTGCCACCGTCCCATTTTCTCTTTCCCGAATTGCTTCCACCGCTACTGCCACCTCCACGGTAGTCCCCTCCACTCTTCTTATTTTTCTTGTGTTGATTTAGGGCCTCAATCCCTCCTTCGGCGATGATGGCTTTTTCCAGCAGCGCACTAAAAGTCTCGATCTGGAGGACAGCTACCTTATTATACAACCACGGTTTCAGCCCTTGTTCGAACCTTTGCGTCTTCAACTCTTCAGTACTTACGTGAAGCGGTGCAAAACGCGCAAGTTCATTGAATTTTGGCGGCGTACTGAGCCACCGTCATGTCTCCCTGCTTGAGCTCTAGGAATTTCACCACCATTTGCCTTTCCATGCTTTTTGGGAAATAGTTCTCGAAGAATAATTCCTTAAACTTGTCCCATGATATCACTCATTCGCCTGCTCGTTGTTGGTTAGCCTCCCACCAATAATTTGCTTCTCCTTTCATCATATACGTGGCAAATACTGTTTTCTGGTCATCCCTCACGCGTGCAATGATGAAAGCCTTTTCCATTTCCTTCACCCAAGACTGGGCTTCAATCGGTTCAGTTGTTCCCTTGAACTCTGGGGGTCCAACGCTCTTGAAGTCTTTGAAATTTGTTATGGGTGCTACCGGGGGATGGGGATCCACGGGTCCTGTATTTCTCCCTTGGGTCATTCTCTCCAGTATATCCGCTAACCGTTGCATGGGGTCCACCGGAACTCTTTGATTATTAACTGATCCCTCGGGTGTTGGTGGTGGGGCTCGTATGTTACGTCTACGTGGCATTCTCTGCTTAACGTAAGAAAATTTAATGTCATCATTTCATTATGCTACGAGATCATCTATCATGAGTACTACAAGTAGACAACATATATAGTAATAACGATTGCATTTAGTGCTAACAACTATTACAACATACATGACTATGCTATAGCGTACTACTATAGATGTCATCAAACGTTCCTTGATACAACAAAATGGTGAGGGGTTCACCGACATACTCCCCTAAAATAAGCATACAAGTTACAGTCTTACAATACTATCCCACACATGTAGCAAAATGTTGGGATTAACATAAACAAGATTACAAACTGCTAGGCACATAAGTTAAGCAACCTATCCGAGCATACCGCGCTCCACAGCGTTGTCATACTCCCTATGACCCATATGGATCATCAAGCCTCGACTCAGGGTGTGACGAGTCTGTCCCTCTTCAGTTGGGTAGTGGTACACACCATCTATCCACCTGCCCATAGCCGAGTGAAAAGCATATCCCATTCGGTTCATCTTTCTCTTACCCCTCCTCACTTCCCCTCACCTCCATGTCCTCAACTCGTTCTACGGCATCATCCCGTTGTTCCTTGATCCGAACACGGTTTGCCACCTCCCTACCTAACTGGTTCTTCAGAATCTCATTATCCATTTGCAAATTAACTCCCCGATGCTCTGACTGCTCCAACTTTCCTGCCAATTCTGCATTCCTCGCCAAGAGGTGATGCAGCATGACTGCCAATTGTGTGGAGGCCCCTAGATGCCCCTTGCACATCCGTCTCTAATTCCTGGATCCGGTTCTTACCCTCCTGGACCTCGCCTTCTAGTCCCTGAATCCTAGCTCGTTGCCCTCGGGCTTCACTCTCCAACTCATGGATCCTATTTGCTTGATCGAGAATGCGGTCGGTACGTTCGTCAAACATCTCCATCAAAAATGTGGTGTCAACAGGGGGCACCTCCTCCCAGTCCTCTTCTGGGTCCTCCTCCGGGTCAGACTCCAACTCGGGTTCCTCCTCAGCAGGGGCAATAGCTAGAATAGGCTCAACCATCAGCAGTGTCTCGGACACCACATGGATGTCACGTGGCTCCTCTTCTGCGACTCCTACTAGGTTCTCCTGTGTTTGACATCCTACAAGCACAACCACAAACAAGCAAACTCTTATTAGTCTTTCAACAAAATATAAGTTCATTGTATGGAATGAAGATATATCTTATATCACTACAAGCTCTCTAAGACAAATCTTTGTCACGTAAAACTCTACAGGAGTTTTGTCTGCTCTTATTCTCTATACACTTCCTAAGGTTTATAGCCTAAAGACCCCTCTCTAAAGGTTTATATAACCTAAGGCTTTGATACCAACCTGTGACGCCCCCCAAATCCGGGTCACCTAAGCCACGGACCTGGTTCATCACTATCCCCAATACCAAAATGATACAATCGATAACTTATAGCGGAATAAAGGAATATTTACATTGATATAACATAAATAGACCTGTCCCAAGTCTCGGGGGGGGAAACCAATACTATTACAAAACATAAAACATAATACAAAGGGTAAATATGTCTTAATACACGACGTCAATAATAAAGTCTTAATACAAACGGTAATTCTAGAACAACAATTTACAACTACTCCGTAGCTTTCCCCTTCCCCTTATCTTTTCCTGAGCTCTCGCCACGTGCCGCACTAACTGAAATGTTTTTTAAGGAGAGCAAGGGGTGAGCAACAATTTGGCCCCGCAAGTATCATAGCAATGAATAATCAACATGAATAACTTTATAGCTCACAGGAAGTAAAAATTTAGCTGAACACAAGGAAATAAACAACTTCTTTTTATCACTGTTATAGTGGCCACTAAGGGACCAGAAGGTATTTCTGAAGTATCCAAGGATTTCAAAGTTTCCCGAAGAAGGGAAAAAACTATTCAATACTGAGGGTGCACCAAGGCACAGAACTCTATTCTAGAATTACTGGAAATTCATCCGATAATCCACAAAACTGGTACAATAGGTGATCAGCCTAAAATACCTGGCGTTATGCATAAGCCTTACATTTTTCCATTTACGCGCGTGTCGGTTTCCCGACGTTTATACAATTTCCCCTGCTGTGAGGGTTGTTCCACTCAGCTTTACAATGGGAGGTCCAGACCAAAACAATTTGATCGGACAATTTTTACTTATACAACAATAATAGTTGGAGGACTTTAACCTCGCTTTAGTAACCAAATCAATAAGTGTCTAGCTGAAACAATTAGCCTTGACATAGCTTTTAAACAGTCTATGGGAATAAAGAACTTTAAGGTTCAACAACATGCATGATAGCATTTAAAAATATCTTCAATGAATAAAAATTCATAAATCTTTGGAATCACACAATATATAACATTGACATGAAATGGGCTTTTCATTGCAATACTTGAATAGAAGTATGAATACTAAGCACATTAATTGCTAAATTGATAAGTAATTTGAACGGAGTCAAGAAGCTCAATAAGCTTGCTCAATAAATAATATTTGCTCGATAGATAAATGAATTCGAAACTTGCCCAATAAATGAATCGAGTAAGGAAAACTCGCACAATTAAATAGGAGTTGTATGAGTTAGGAAACTTGCCTTGTACGTGCGTTAATAACTTGACGTTAATCGTCCGTCAACAAAATATCATACATAGTTTATTAAAATCATCATAAATATTAGTCACAAAAGAACTAGGTTCATTACAGTCATCACATCAGTAAAATACATTGATTGCCACTACGCTTACCCAGTCGGGGGTCTCGCTCCCCGGTGAGCTGGCGGGGGTCGGGGGGCAGCGCCCCCTGGAAATCCAAGCGTAATTTGTAATCCGTTAATTCAATTTAACGCCTTAGGACAACATCGTTTAGGTCGACACGGGTATAAATTTAAGCACATAAAGCTTTAAACAAGATATAAGCGTTTTTAATTCATTTTGTACCAAAAATATAAGTTTTAGACTCGCGGGAAAAATTTACTTGGTTCCGACCCGATCCGGCCCGACCCGGTCCGGCCCGACCCGACCCTGTCCAGCCTGAACCCGACCTGGACCAGGCGCGGAACAGCGGCATGCAGTAGCAGTTCTGCAGTTCCTGCAGAACCGCGAAACTGGTAGACTCTCGCCCGCTTCAAGCCCCTATATCTCCCTCTATACTCGATCAATTTGGTCCGTTACGGACTCTATGGATTCCCAAGACACGAGACTACAATATATCAAAAATGCAAGATGACCCCATAAACACTAACACACAAGCCAAATCCTTAGCCAAAGCACCACTTGTATGCTCTGTTTTTCGCAGTCATGATACATTTCACTAAAACCTTCACTGTAACTTTATTTTAGGCACCATTTTGGTTCATTCCAACTAAGTTGTCTTCACAACTCATGGAAGTACAAATACTAAAACAACAAACAATCAAAATAATTACAACCATCAAGGCTTTACAGTCCTCTAACAGTCCAAAGGTCCAAAAGTCCAAAATGTCCAAAGTTCATCCTTTAAGCCAAGGTTCGGATCTTTCCTTGTTTTTGTTCCACTTTGAGGGTGTTAATGGTTTTATATAGATTCTTTAAGAACCTCCATGGTAGATTCAACACAACCAACAACAACGAAAATCAACAAAATCCAACCCGCAAAGCATGAAAGCAAAACAAAACTCATGAAAACTTCACTTGGAGAAGAAATGGTTGTGGTTTGTGATTACCTCTTTGTTGCTTGCTTTGAGTAGAATGAGATGGTTGCTTAGAGTGCTCCTGGACTCCCTCTTGCTGCTCTTCTCCTTCTTTTCCCTCCTTCCTTGCTTTCCTTCTTCTTCCCGAACACTCTTCTCTTTTCCTACTTCCTTCTTTCTCTCTCTCTCTCTATAGCTCTATCCTTGCTTGCAAAATGAGGAGTATGCAGATGGTTTAAGTGAGAAGGAGGATGAGTTGATGGGAGGATAAGGTGAGTGCTTCGGGAGAAGATGGAATGTATTGATATGTAGAAAATACTTCACCCGAGCTCTTTGAAAACCAAATTGAGGAGGATGTTTTGGTGAAGTTAAAAATCCCATGCTTAGTGTCCTGTGACGGTTTATTCCCCCCTCATGTGATTGGCTAATACAATTAATGCTCTCTCCTGATTTGTTGAGGCTTAATTGCCTCTCCAATTAATCAAATATACAGATAAATATTACCCGAATACTCCCACTTTTGTACCAAATTTGGTAAATAAACTCTACCCAAAATTAATAATGGGTACTCCCATAAATTATAGGAACACGCAAAAATATTTATTATGGGAATTTGTCCATTTATTCGGAAACACCCCCATAAATATACATTTCGGATACAGATTAAAATCACGTATCAACTCCAATAAAATTTTTGACACTTGGAAAAATTATTCCTCAGCATATATGCCTCATCTAAATTAATAAAAATCGAAAATAGACGAAAAAGTTTTGGGTGTGAATAGTGCTCGTGAATAGTGCCTCGGGAAGCGGGTCCCGCTAATAGTGATTTTATGAATTTTTGCAAAATCGATATATTCACTCTAACGACACAACAACACATAAAATTTAACATATGCACATTTTCTAGGCTGTAACACATTTCTAAACACGTAGTATAGGTTAATATAAAAATAATAATAATAATAATAATAATAATAATTCATTTTATTCATACATAACTCGGGTTACAAGGAAATCTAAAATTTCCGATCGTTACACTACCGGTGGGTTGGGATTCACAATTCCCGCAATTCTCCTTTCCATCCTCTCCAATATGTATGCTAACGCTGCATGGGGTCCGTCGGGACCTCCTCCATTGTTAACACGATCCCTCAGGTGTCGCTGGGGGTGGTACGTTGCGTCTAGGCGGGCATCCTCTGCTAAACGTAAGAAAGCTTAATGTCATCATCTTATCATACTATGAGAATATCTATCATGAGTACTACAAGCAGACCACAAAGCGACACACTCTATTAGCAGCTTGTAATGAAATATAGCTTCATCGTAAGGAATGTAAATACCTTTCACAACTATCTAGGATGCGTCTATCTAAGATCGCCCCAAAACTCTACATGAGTTTTATCTACTCGTATTCTCTATACGCTTCCTAAGGTTATAGCATAAAGACCTCTTTCTAAAGGTTTATAACCTAAAGCTCTGATACCAACTTGTGACGCCCCCAAATCCGGGTCACCCGAACCGCGGACCTGGTTCGTCACTATCTCATACCTGCATCAAACTATTGGTAACTTACAGCGGAAATAAAGGAATATTTATATTGATATAACATAAAGAATCCTGTCCCAAGTCTCGAAACCAAAACTTCTACAAAACATAACTTAATACATATGGGTAATTAAGTCTTAATACATCACAAAAGTCAACGAGTCTTAATACATGATTAGAATGATAATTTTAACAGTGCAAAGCTAATCCGTGGCTTTGCCTTTGCCTTTATCCATCCCTGAACTTTCACCACGAGCTCCACTAACTGAAATATTTTAAGGAAAGCAAGGGTGAGCAACAAATTTGCTCAGCAAGTATAATAACAATAATCAGGGATCATCAAATGAATACCTTATAGCTTAAAAGAATCAAGAGCATAAAAGGTAGCTCAAGAATTTGCACAATCTCAACGAATAATCTCATTAACACAGTTGTAGGCCCTCTAAGGACCGAATGATTTCAATGTTTCCAAATGGAGGAAATATTCAATACTGAGTGGTCATCTTGACACTGAACTTTTACTAGAATCACCAGAAATTCATCCGATAATCCAACATACTAATACAATAGGTGATCAGCCTAATGTACCAGGTGTTATGCATAACCCTTTTAACATACTGTTCGCGCGCCTGTCGGTCTCCCGACATACATACTGTTTCCCCTGCTATGAGGGTTGTTCATCTCAGCTTTACATAGGAATCCAAACCAAACAATTTGATTGGATAGCCTTACTTAACGACAATGATGATTAAACATACGTCTAGCCGAAACAAGTGGCGTAAACTATTTCCTTAAACAGTTAACTAAACGTTTCACAGTCCAACAACAGATAATAATTCAAATACATAAGCGGTGAACATCAATAATTTATCTTTGATGTGGAGTAATTGACAATAATTAGTCCACCAAAATAATTGAAAGTAATAACTCGATTTGAGTCATGAAACTTACAACAATGTACCTGTTTGCACGAAATAAAAGTAGTGCATAAGGTTTAGAAACTTGCCCAACACAAGGGTTAGACAAGGGTTAAAGAAGAACTTGCCTGAAGCGCTACTACAATAATACAACACACGCTCCTTAATATCCTACACAATTAAGTACATATTTACATAACAATTAGTCACATTCCAAATAATGGTTCAAAACGGACGCTGCATCATTAAATATATAAGTGTTGGACCCGTTTAGTATATAAGTGTTGGACCCGCTAAAAAGGATTCATTAGGTCCGACCCGACTTGACCCGGCCCAACTTGGCCCAAACACGGAGCTGGCGCTGCAGCGTGAGGTTCATTGCTAGAGCTCACGCTGCGGCGTGAGTCCCGTGTCCTGCACAAGACGGGCTTCGCGCTGCGACGTGAAGCTTAACACTTGGGCCTCACGCTGCGGCGTGAGTCCGGGTCATTTTCCCATATTGCCCCTCACTGCAGCGTGAGATGCAAGGTATATGGGTGGCGCTGCGGCGCCGTTCTACAGTAGCCGGATTCTGGGTTTGTTCCCAGTTCGCGACTCCGACCTCTGGCCACTCCAACCTCCATAACTCCTTCAATACACAAGCAAATTGGTCCATTCCGGACTCTATGGACTCCTAACTCATGGGGCTACAACATATCAAAAATGTAGAGCTACCCATTAACATTAACATGGTCAAATCTAAAGCCAAAGTGTAAAGTTCATACTCTGTTCTTCGAGTTCTTGACAAGTTTTACGAAAATCATTCCTACGAACTCGTTTTAACTCCTTTTTACTCCATTCCAACTGGGTTAGCTTCGTAACCCATGGAACTACAACACCATAGCAACAAATAAAATTAACAAACACGAAATCTAGCATTTATAGTCCTCTAAAAGGTCTGAATGTCCAAAAAGTCCATTGTTCTTCATGTTCTTCATCCTCCTTAAGCATAGGTACGGATTTCTTCTATTTTTGTTCCACTTTGATGTTATTAATGGCTTCTATAGTCTCTTAACAACAATATAAACGAAATACAACTAACAATAACAACCACAATCAATCACGAATCATCCACCAAGCATAAAAGCTTGAAAACCAAGAAAAACTTGGAAACTCAATGAAATCGAAAGAAAATCGTTTGATGTTGAAGATTTACCTCTGTGAATCGTTCCTAGATGTTATGAGGCTTTGCTAGAGCTTGACTTGAGTCTCTTACTTCCTTCGTGGTTCACCCGAACCTCTCCTTCTCTTCTTTTCTCCTTCTTCTTCTTCTTCCTCTCTTTTCCGGCGACTTTCTTCTGTTTTTCCGGTGAACTCTGGCGACTTCCTTCTCCTTTCTTTTCTGCAGCTCTCTCTCTCTCTCTCTCTAGTAGCTGATGGAATGGGAGTGAATGAATAATTGATTTGGGAGAATGGAGGAGTAAATTAGGGTGAAGTGGGAGAAATGGGTGTGAGGCTCAAGGTGGCCAATTTTTCAAATTCTTGCCGGCAACCTCCCTTCTCTCTCCTCAATTTCCTATCATCTGATTGGTTGATGGGTTTTGTTTGGTTCCCACTTGGAGTAACAAGCCAAAATAAATACCCGAAAACACCAAAAATGTATCCGAAAACTCCCACTTTTGCACCAAAACTGGTAAATATCTCTACCCAAAATTAAACTGGGTACTCCCATAAATTATTGGGACATATAAAAATAATTATTACGGGGTTTGCCCATTTATTCGGAACAGCCTTATCATATGTTTCGGATACCGAATAAAACACGAACGGGCTCAAAACGAAAATCCGACACTTGGAAAAATTATCATTTCGCACACGTGTATTACTGTAATTTATTAAGGTTTAAAAGACGCAAAAATATCATGGCGTGAATAGTGCCTCGATAAACGTGTCCCGTGAATAGTGATTTTGCGATTTTTCGCGAAGTCAATATATTCACCCTAACGATACTACAACACGTAAAATTCAACACATATTCATATTCTAGGTTATAACACAACCTTTAAGAACATAACACATAATACTCTAAATAAAAATAAAAATTCACTTTATTCACACATAAACTCGGGTTACAAGGAAATTAAAATTCCCAATCGTTACATTCTCCCCTCCTTATAAGGATTATGTCCCCAGAATCACAATACAAGGTTAAGCAAAAAGTTGAGCGTAATTCTCCTTCATTTTATCTTCTAACTCCCCCGTAGCCTCTTCGGCATTGTGGTTTCGCCAAACTACTTTTACAGACGGTATAACCTTATTTCTTAATACTTGCTCTTTCCTATCGATTATCTGAATAGGAATTTCCTCATACGTAAGATCTTTATCTATTTGGACGGGCTCATAGGATATCACGTGTTTATAATCGGGCTTATAAGGTCGTAACACTGAGACATGGAACACATTGTGGATATACTCCAGTTCAGGGGGCAAGGCTACCTCGTACGCCACTTCACCCACTCTTCTTAATACTTCAAACGGTCCTACGAACCTCGGGCTTAACTTTCCTTTCTTCCCAAAATGTATCTTCCATTTCTAGGGAGATACCTTCAGAAACACGTAACTGCCGACGTCGAAGTCTCTCGTCTGGCGATGTTGATCTGTATACTTCTTTTGTCGGTCTTGGGCTGCAACTAATCTTGCCCTGATCACTGCGACCACTTCTGCTGTATGCTGCACCAATTCTGGTCCCAACAGTCGCCGTTCGCCAACCTCATCCCAGCTTAATGGTGTCCTGCACTTCCTCCCGTAGAGGGCTTCATATGGCGGCATACCGATACTTGCATGATAGCTGTTATTGTAGGCGAATTCCACCAGTGGTAAGTCGTCATCCCAATTTCCCTTGAAATCCATCACACAAGATCTCAACATGTCCTCTAGTGTTTGAATTGTTCGTTCGCTTTGTCCGTCAGTTTGAGGATGGTAAGCAGTACTTAGTCGCAACTATGTTCCCATTCTCTCTTGCAAGCTCTTCCAAAAATTTGACGTGAAGCGTGGATCTCGATCTGAGACAATTGACACGAGCACTCCATGTCGTGAAACAATTTCCTTAATGTACAACTTGGCTAATTGGTTCAAATTAAATCGGATCTTTATCGGTAGAAAGTGTGCTGATTTTGTCAATCGATCCACGATAACCCAAATGGCATCATAGCCCTTCTGTGTAACTCGAAGTCCTACCACAAAGTCCATAGTGATATGTTCCCACTTCCATTCCGGTATATTCAGTGGTTGAAGCAACCCACTTGGTCTCTGATGTTCTGCTTTGACTTGTTGACAGGTGAGACACTTGTTGACGTACTCAGCTACGTCCCGCTTCATGTTGGGCCACCAAAAATATTGACGAGGATCACGGTACAGTTTCGTGCTTCCTGGGTGAACAGAATATGCTGAATTATGTGCCTCGTGTAAGATTTCATCTCTTAATTCAGTCACGGCTGGCACCCACACTCGCTCCTCGTATCTCAAGATACCATTCTTATCCATTCGGAACTTCTCTTCCTCATTTTCTGCGATCCTTTTCTGTATCCTTCCACATTCTTCATCCTCTTCTCGTGCTTCTTTCACTTTGTCGAGTAACGTCGGACGAGCTTCAATTACGAATAACTTCTCTGCTGCCTCTGTCGGACTTTTTACTTCGATTTCCAATCTTGCCATTTCCAATATTAATTCCTTGTGAGTTGTCAACATAAACAATTTCTCGTTCCCCTTCCTACTCAATGCATCTGCTACTACGTTTGCTTTTCCCGGGTGATAAAGAATTTCGCAGTCGTAATCCTTGATTAATTCCAACCACCTCCTCTGTCACATGTTTAACTCCTTCTGCGTGAAGATATATTTCAAACTTTATGATCCGTGTATATCTCACATTTCTCCCCATAAAGGTAATGTCTCCAAATCTTCAATGCAAAGACGACAACTGCCAATTCCAAGTCATGGATAGGGTATCGCTTCTCGTAATCCTTCAACTGCCGTGACGCATACGCAATGACCTTGCCGTGTTGCATCAACACACAGCCAAGACCCTTGTGTGATGCATCACTATACACTACAAAACCTCCCGTATCATCTGGTAAGGACAATACAGGCGCTTCGCTTAACCTCTTTTTCAACTCCTGAAAACTGTCTTCGCACTTTTCAGACCATACAAACTTCACCGTCTTTCTCGTTAGATTGGTCAACGGGGTTGCTATCTTCGAAAAATCCTAAATAAATCTTCGATAGTAGCCGGCTAACCCTAAGAAACTTCGTACTTTTGTCGGCGTCTTCGGTTGTTCCCAGTTACTAACTGCCTCCACCTTCGCAGGGTCCACTGAGATACCGTCTTTGTCAATCATATGCCCTAAAAATTGCACCTTTTCCATCCAGAATTTGCACTTGGAAAATTTCGCGTATAACTTTTCCCTTCTCAGTGTCTCCAGTACTTTGTTTAGATGATCGGCATGCTCTTCTTCGGTCCTTGAATAAATCAAAATGTCATCGATGAAAACTACTACGAACTTGTCTACGTACGGCTTCAGAACTCGGTTCATCAAGTCCATGAATGCTGCCGGCGCGTTAGTCAAACCGAAAGACATCACCAAAAACTCGTAGTGACCGTATCTCGTCCGAAACGCAGTTTTGGGTACATCTTCCTTCCTTACTTTTAGTTGATGATATCCGGTCCTCAAATCTATCTTCGAGAAGTGTCTGGCTCCCTTCAGTTGATCAAACAAGTCATCGATCCTTGGCAATGGATACTTATTCTTGATCGTTGATTTGTTCAATTCTCGGTAGTCGATGCAGAGTCTCATCGATCCGTCCTTCTTCTTAACAAACAAAACTGGGGCTCCCCATGGGGACACACTTGGATGAATATACCCATTGTCCAGTAATTCCTGAAGTTGTATCAACAATTCTTTCATCTCCACTGGCGCCATACGATACGGAGCCTTCGAAATTGGTGCAGTCCCTGGCACTAAGTCTATTGCAAATTCAATTTCCCTGTCTGGCGGAAGACCCGGTAATTCGCTTGGAAACACATCTGGAAACTCTCTTACTATTGGTATATCCTTAATTTCTACACCTTCTTTCTTTGTATCTATAATATAGGCCAAATAGCCTTCACATCCTTTCTTTAACAACTTCCTGGCTTGCATCATCGTAAGACAACAAGAACGTCTCAGCGATGTGCTACCATTAAACACTACCCTCGACCGGTTAGGGGTCCGAAGGTTCACACATTTCTTCGGACAGTCAATCACTGCCGCATGATCGTACAACCAGTCCATTCCCAATATTACATCGAACTCTCCCAGCCTTATTGGGATCAAATCCACGCAAAAATTATATCCCCTAATCTCAGCGCAACAATTATGAAGAATAAACTCTACTGGAATTACCTCGTTATTCGTAATTTCTATACCCAAAGGGTTTTCTAACCGTTCTTGGGGTAAATTTAACCGTTTAGCAAAATCTTCAGATACAAAAGAACGGGTAGCACCCGAATCAAATAATACGCAGGCATTTATATTATTGATTGGGATAATACCTGACACCACGTCCTTAGCAATCACTGCATCCTGGACGGTCATGTTGAAGGTTCGGGCAGGGGTTCGGTTTGGCAGAGTCGGTCCTCCAATTACCAGTTTGCTGCCTCCTCCTCTGTTTCCATTTCCACCAGTGCTTCCTTTCTTCGGGCAGTCTTTGATCTGATGCTCCACCGATCCACAAGAATAACATCCACGGTTCTTGTTCGGGTTTGTGTAGTTTGGTGCCATGTGCCCCTCCTGGCCACAATTGTAACAGATATTGCGCCCCTTCCAGCACTCTCCCTTGTGATTCTTCCCACATTTGGAACACGCTTCAACCCTCTTCTTAAATCGCCCTTGATTATTCCCCATCTGATTAGTGTTGGTGCTGTTGTTGTTGCCACCATCCCATTTCCTCTTTCCCGAATTGCTTCCACCGCTACTGCCACCGCTACGGTAGTTTCCTCCACTGTTCTTATTCTTCTTGTGTTGATTCAGGGCCTCAATTCCTCCTTCAGCGATAATGGCTTTTTCCAACAGTGCACTAAAGGTTTCGATCTGAAGAACGGCTACCTTGTTATATATCCACAATTTCAGCCCTTGTTCAAACCTTTGCGCCTTTAGCTCTTCAGTACTTACTTGAAGCGGTGCAAAACGTGCAAGTTCATTGAATTTGGTGGCGTACTGAGCCACCGTCATGTCTCCCTGCTTCAGTTCCAAGAATTTTACTACCATTTGTCTTTCCATGCTCTTTGGGAAATAATTCCCGAAAAATAATTCCTTGAACTCCAACGGTATCACTCCTTCGCCTGCTCGTTGTTGGTTAGCTTCCCACCAATAATTTGCTTCCCCTTTCATCATATAGGTGGCGAATGCTGTTTTCTGGTTATCCCCCACGCGTGCGATAATGAAAGCCTTCTCCATTTCCTTCACCCAAGACTGGGCTTCAATCGGATCAGTCGTTCCCCTGAACTCTGGGGGTCCTACGCTTTTGAAGTCCTTAAAACTTGTTGTGGGTGCTGCCGGTGGGTTGGGATTCACAATTCCCGTACTTCTCCTTTCCATCCTCTCCAATATGTCTGCTAACCGCTGCATGGGGTCCGTCGGACCTCCTCCATTGTTAACCGATCCCTCAGGTGTCATTGGGGGTGGTACGTTGCGTCTGGGCGGCATTCTCTGCTAAACGTAAGAAAGCTTAATGTCAACCTCTTATCATACTACGAGAATATCTATCATGAGTACTACAAGCAGACCACAAAGCGACACACTCTATTAGCAGCTTGTAATAAAATATAGCTTCATCGTAAGGAATGTAAATACCTTTCACAACTATCTAGGATGCGTCTATCTAAGATCGCCCCAAAACTCTACATGAGTTTTATCTACTCGTATTCTCTATACGCTTCCTAAGGTTATAGCCTAAAGACCTCTCTCTAAAGGTTTATAACCTAAAGCTCTGATACCAACTTGTGACGCCCCCAAATCCGGGTCACCCGAACCGCGGACCTGGTTCGTCACTATCTCATACATGCATCAAACTATTGGTAACTTACAGCGAAAATAAAGGAATATTTATATTGATATAACATAAATAATCCTGTCCCAAGTCTCGAAACCAAAACTTCTACAAAACATAACTTAATACATATGGGTAATTAAGTCTTAATACATCACAAAAGTCAACGAGTCTTAATACATGATCAGAATGATAATTTTAACAGTGCAAAACTAATCCGTGGCTTTGCCTTTGCCTTTATCCATCCCTGAACTTTCACCACGAGCTCCACTAACTGAAATATTTTAAGGAAAGCAAGGGTGAGCAACAAATTTGCTCAGCAAGTATAATAACAATAATCAGGGATCATCAAATGAATACCTTATAGCTTAAAAGAATCAAGAGCATAAAAGGTAGCTCAAGAATTTGCACAATCTCAACGAATAATCTCATTAACACAGTTGTAGGCCCTCTAAGGACCGAATGATTTCAATGTTTCCAAATGGAGGAAATATTCAATACTGAGTGGTCATCTTGACACTGAACTTTTACTAGAATCACCAGAAATTCATCCGATAATCCAACATACTAATATAATAGGTGATCAGCCTAATGTACCCGGTGTTATGCATAACCCCTTTAACATACTGTTCGCGCGCGGGTCGGTCTCCCGACATACATACTGTTTCCCCTGCTATGAGGGTTGTTCATCTCAGCTTTACATAGGAATCCAAACCAAACAATTTGATTGGATAACTTTACTTAACGACAATGATGATTAAACATACGTCTAGCCGAAACAAGTGGCGTAAACTATTTCCTTAAACAGTTAACTAAACGTTTCACAGTCCAACAACAGATAATGAATTCAAATACATAAGCGGTGAACATCAATAATTTATCTTTGATGTGGAGTAATTGACAATAATTAGTCCACCAAAATAATTGAAAGTAATAACTCGATTTGAGTCATGAAACTTACAACAATGTACCTGTTTGCACGAAATAAAAGTAGTGCATAAGGTTTAGAAACTTGCCCAACACAAGGGTTAGACGAGGGTTAAAGAAGAACTTGCCTGAAGCGCTGCTACAATAATACAACACACGCTCTTTAATATCCTACACAATTAAGTACATATTTACATAACAATTAGTCACATTCCAAATAATGGTTTAAAAGTATTGGACCCGTTTAGTATATAAGTGTTGGACCCGCTAAAAAGGATTCATTAGGTCCGACCCGACTTGACCCGGCCCAACTTGGCCCAAACACGGAGCTGGCGCTGCAGCGTGAGGTTCATTGCTAGAGCTCACGCTGCGGCGTGAGTCCCGTGTCCTGCACAAGACGGGCTTCGCGCTGCGGCGTGAAGCTTAACACTTGGGCCTCACGCTGCGGCGTGAGTCCCGGTCATTTTCCCATATTGCCCCTCACTGCAGCGTGAGATGCAAGGCATATGGGTGGCGCTGCGGCGCCATTCTGCAGTAGCCGGATTCTGGGTTTGTTCCCAGTTCGCGACTCCGACCTCTGGCCACTCCAACCTCCATAACTCCTTCAATACACAAGAAAATTGGTCCATTCCGGACTCTATGGACTCCTAACTCATGGGGCTACAACATATCAAAAATGCAGAGCTACCCATTAACATTAACATGGTCAAATCTAAAGCCAAAGTGTAAAGTTCATACTCTGTTCTTCGAGTTCTTGACAAGTTTTACGAAAATCATTCCTACGAACTCGTTTTAACTCCTTTTTACTCCATTCCAACTGGGTTAGCTTTGTAACCCATGGAACTACAACATCATAGAAACAAATAAAATTAACAAACACGAAATCTAGCATTTATAGTCCTCTAAAAAGTCTGAATGTCTAAAAAGTCCATTGTTCTTCATGTTCTTCATCCTCCTTAAGCATAAGTACGAATTTCTTCTATTTTTGTTCCACTTTGATGTTATTAATGGCTTATATAGTCTCTTAACAACAATATAAATGAAATACAACCAACAATAACAACCACAATCAATCACGAATCATCCACCAAGCATAAAAGCTTGAAAACCAAGAAAAACTTGAAAACTCAATGAAATCGAAAGAAAATCGTTTGATGTTGAAGATTTACCTCTGTGAATCGTTCCTAGATGTTATGAGGCTTTGCTAGAGCTTGGCTTGAGTCTCTTACTTCCTTCTTGGTTCACCCGAACCTCTCCTTCTCTTCTTTTCTCCTTCTTCTTCTTCTTCCTCTCTTTTCCGACGACTTTCTTCTCTTTTTCTGGCGAACTCCGACGACTTCCTTCTCCTTTCTTTTCTGCAGCTCTCTCTCTCTCTCTCTAGCAGCTGATGGAATGGGAGTGAACGAATAATTGATTTGGGAGAATGGAGGAGTAAATTAGGGTGAAGTGGGAGAAATGGGTGTGAGGCTCAAGGTGGCCAATTTTTCAAATTCTTGCCGGCAACCTCCCTTCTCTCTCCTCAATTTCCTAGCATCTGATTGGTTGATGGGTTTTGTTTGGTTCCCACTTGGAGTAACAAGCCAAAATAAATACCCGAAAACACCAAAAATGTATCCAAAAACTCTCACTTTTGCACCAAAATTGGTAAATATCTCTACCCAAAATTAAACTGGGTACTCCCATAAATTATTGGGACATATAAAAATAATTATTACGGGGTTTGCCCATTTATTCGGAACAGCCTTATCATATGTTTCGGATACCGAATAAAACACGAACGGGCTCAAAACGAAAATCCGACACTTGGAAAAATTATCATTTCGCACACGTATATTACTGTAATTTATTAAGGTTGAAAAGACGCAAAAATATCATGGCGTGAATAGTGTCTCGATAAACGTATCCCGTGAATAGTGATTTTGCAATTTTTCGCGAAGTCAATATATTCACCCTAACGACATTACAACACGTAAAATTCAACACATATACATATTCTAGGTTATAACACAACCTTTAAGCACATAACACATAATACTCTAAATAAAAATAAAAATTCACTTTATTCACACATAAACTCGGGTTACAAGGAAATTAAAATTTCCAATCGTTACAATGAATCCATACCTCCCAGGTATCTTCGGTACTCTTCCAGATTTACGATTCGGTTGTGGTACAATAGGTCTATCTACAGGTTCCTCGGTTCGACTTAAAGTGCTTTGTGGTTCCTGAACTCCTTCAAGATCTATTACCCTCCCACTAGCTCCTTCAATGATAAACACCTTTATCTAAGAAGGCAGCGTGTATGATTATAGTAATAATACCCTAAACTTCCTTTAGGATATCCCACAAGTTTGCACTTGTCAGATTTTGTCCCAAACTTATCTTTGAAACCTTTTCACATAAGCTGGACAACCCCTTATCTTAACATACTTAAGAGTAGGAATTCTCCCTATCCATAACCTTTATGGAATCTTGGGCTCGGATTTTGAGGTTACCTTATTTTGTAGATATACAGTCGTTTTCAGGGCATAACCCCAGATGGATACTAGAATGTCGGTAAAAATCATCATGGACTGCACCATGTCCAACAAGGTACAATTTCTCCTTTTAGATACACCAATCAATTATTGCGTATCAGGAAGTGTCCATTATGAGAATCTTAATACTCTGTTAATATGTTTCACTTCTAAATTCTTTGAACATTTCAAATGATTCAAACTTGTATTTCATCAAATACACATATTCAACTCTTTGAATGACCATCTCCTTTTCTTTTATTAGTTTGTTCAATTTGCAAAATAATTTTCATGTAAGTCAAGTATACAAAGTCTATCAAGTAATCTTCCAGTTTCAAACAAAACATTATCATTATAAATAGAACAACAATTGTTCTTAAATATAATACCAGAACCTTCCTTGTCCAACAACGGAAGTAATAATGTTTCTAAAGAGAACTGGAACATAATAACAACTTATTAACTTAATAGACTTGCCCGTAGGCAATGCTAAACTATAAGTTCCTCATTTTATGTCTTTCTCTCGCTGTCACGGTCTACAAAATATGGGAAGCAAGGAACAACAAGTTGCACAACAATATCGTCATTCCCCCTCTTGCCCTTGCAAAGGATATTACTTATATCATTAAATCTAGGCTTTCCACTTGCAAATCATTCATAAAGGCTGCTGCTTTTTGTCAATACTATTGTACTTGGCTGCTGTAACTGTAATGTTTGCCTAGAATCTTGGTTTTTGCATTTATTTTTTGAAATGTAGTTTCCTGTATAGTTACTTCATCTATTGGACTTGTCAATAGATGAACTAACTATAGACTGGGGTATGCCCCTTTGCCTTTGTATATTTTGGCCTTTTGGCGTTTTATACATTCAACAAATTTAGCAAAAAAAAAAAAAAACTATAAGTTCCTACGGTTAATGCAGCAACCATTGCTTCATTCTCCACGCGTAAGATTACTTATTCTTTGTTTAGCTTTCTACTTCTGCTTAGTCTCTACATTGGATTGCATGCGTGAGAACTACATGTTAGGTTTGTATATAACGCGAGCATGCAATCAAATTACATAAATAGAGCGGAAGCGCGATAAAACGGATTTTAAAATTTTATACAAACCATCACCATGATCGATCAATGTGCTCAATTAACGATATAAATGAAAGAGAAAGAGAATAAGAATTATACCCTTATAGAACAAAGCTTCCTCGGGTACAAGTTCAACTCCTAGTCCTTCGTGTTCTCCTCGAATGCTACGGTGTGATTCCTTCCTTTGATCAACGTTAGCCACCCAAGTGTTTGGCCTCTAGAGGTGATCCACCAAGGAAGAACAAGTATTCAAGAAGTTGGGTATTTGGCAAAACCCTAGTTTCTATCTCTATAGAAATTGTAAGTACTCTCCACAATCTAATGCAAGAGTGTGTAACCCTAATCTATGATAAGACTCCTCTTATTTATAGATGTAGGAATAACCCTTCCCTAAACTATTTAGGATTTGGGTTTCTATTATAATTAAACTCCTTTAATTAATTATGCTCCTAATCCAATTAGGAATTCATGGGATAGTACTTCTATTAATTAATTCTCAATCCCTATTAGGAATTAAATAATAGTAATAGTAATAATAATAATAAGACTTCTCTTATTAATTTATATTTAATATTTCCAAAATATGAAATAGTAAATATTAAGCTATTTAATTTATTCTATCTCCATAGAGTAAATTAAATACACTTAACTTATTATTACAATTATGTCATTTACTTCTTAAATAAATATTTTCCTTTTGCGGTGTGACCCTTTAGGTTCTCCATATTAAACCGGTTGTGAATAAAACAATTCTAATCTTATTTAAATAAATAAATTAAACTATTTAATTCATTAAATAAATAATATTTATTCTACAATAAGGGTAAGCCCCCTTAGCGATCAACGACTTTCCAGATAATATAGATTTCAACATCAATCACAAAAGAACCTTTGAGTAAATAGTTACCGTACAATTCAATCCTTCTACCATACAATGTCCCAATTAAATATAAGACATGGATTTACTGTCAAGTCTTATTTTATTTAATTATATGTATTTCGATTCCCAAATGCACAACTCTAATTAATGCAAATTAGAAACTCCTTTCTAATTTCATTCTGCCTTGGCCAAGGACTACTGAGTTATCATTTATCGAATCACATAGGACATTCACATCTTTTACTAGACGAGGTAGATTCTTTGTTGATCATTCACCTATCTCCATGTACAACTAATTATACCCAATCATACCCTTTGATATACCCACAAGGTCTTAAGGGACATGTCAAAGTATAACTCATCATACACAAGATAGTATGATGATCTCAAGTCCAAGGATCACTTGTTCAACTATCACTATAGGAATTCCTATTGACAGGCGAGTAAAACTCCATTAGGTATTCCTTAGCGAGCCACGTTCAGTGAACTTATTCTCTAATAAGCACTTACATACTTGCTTTAGTGTCTCCACACAAATGATTATGAGATCAATCATCCTCTTCCTAAGAGCAAGCAACGTATGTACTAATCGATCCGGATTCACTAATCCCCAATTTAGTAATCCAACGATTAGGAACAATTTTAGTTTGTGAGCTATCTAGAATTTAGATCTCATTAGCATGATCACCATCATGATTCTAAAAGCATTGCTTAAAACTATGGGTTTATCACATTTAATATAACAACACCGTGTAGATAATATTAAAATGCCTTTTAAGAAAATCAATTCTTTTATTAATAAATGAATAAGATTACAAAGTATATGCTACATCATATCAAATATGATTGGCTTGTGTGCATACTACTATCAATCTCCCACTTGCACTAAAGCCAATCGCCATGGTATCTAATACCCATCTTCTCTAAGTGACGATCAAACTGCTGTTGAGTTAAAGCTTTAGTAAATGGATCTGCAATGTTGTCTTGAGAGTCCACACGCTCCAGGGTGACATCTCCTCTTTCAATGATCTCTCTAATCAAATAAAACTGCCGCAACACATGTTTGGATTTCTGATGAGACCTGGGTTCCTTAGCCTGCGCAACAGCTCCGTTGTTGTCACAGAATAAAGGTACGACTCCTCTAATGCTAGGAACCACTCCAAGTTCAGTTTTGAACTTCTTCATCGAAACAGCTTCCTTTGCAGCTTCACTTGCAGCTATGTACTCTGCCTCTGTCACTGAATCAGCAACTGTTTGCTGCTTGGAACTCTTCCAACTCACCGCGCCACCGTTTAAGGTAAACACGTACCCTGAAACGGATTTACTGTCATCTTGGTCCGTTTGAAAACTTGAGTCTGTATAACCCTCTAGTTTCAATTCAGACCCACCGTAGACAAGAAATACATCCTTAGTTCTTCTCAAGTACTTTAGGATGTTTTTCACTGCCTTCCAGTGCTCTTCTCCTGGATTCGACTAATATTTGCTTGTTACACTAAGTGCATGAGCGACATCAGGTCTAGTACATATCATACCGTACATGATAGATCCTATTGCGGAAGCATAAGGAATCTTACTCATACGGTCTCTCTCCTCAGGTGTCTTTGGGGCCTGTTTCTTGGAGAGATGTATTCCATGGCTCATCGGCATGAGACCTCTTTTGGAATCTTCCATGCTAAACTTCTTTAGCATCGAATCAATGTACTTTCCTTGGGTCAAGCCTAGCATCCTTTTAGATTTATCTCTATAGATCTTTATCCCCAAAATATAGGATGCCTCACCCAAGTCCTTCATGGAGAAGTGTTTAGATAACCAAATTTTGATCGACTATAGCATAGGAACATCATTCCCTATCAGTAATATGTCATCAACATATAATACAAGGAATGAAACAGTGCTCCCACTAACCTTCTTGTACACACAAGGTTCATCCTCATTTTTGATAAAATCAAACCTTTTGATTATCTCATCAAAACGGATGTTCCATCTTCGAGAAGCTTGCTTCAACCCATAAATGGATCGTTATAGCTTACAGACTTGGTTTGTTCCAACCGTTGAAACAAAACCCTCTGGTTGTATCATATATACATTCTCCTCAAGCTCTCCATTGAGGAAGGTCGTTTTCACGTCCATTTGCCAGATCTCGTAGTCATAATAAGCTGCAATCGCAAGCAAAATCCGAATGGACTTGAGCATAGCTACTGGTGAGAAGGTTTCATCATAGTCAACTCCTTGTCTTTGCTTGAAACCTTTTGCAACCAGTAGGGCCTTATAGGTCTCTACCTTGCCATCTGCTCCAGTCTTTCTCTTAAAGACCCATTTACACCCAATAGGCTTAATGGCCTCAGGTGGTGAAACCAAAGTCCATACTTGGTTCTCATACATGGAGTCCATCTCGGATTTTATGGCTTCTAGCCATTTCTCTGAGTCTTCACTATTCATAGCCTCTTCGTAAGTCAATGGATCATCATCATCTATGATGCGTACCTCATCATCATCTTCTATGATGAATCCATACCTCTCAGGTATCTTCGGTACTCTTCCAGATTTACGAATAGGTAGTGGTACAGTAGGTTCTTCTACTTGGTCAGGTACCTGACTTTGATCCGTAGTATTTTGTGGTTCTTGAACTTCTTCAAGATATATCTTACTCTCACTGACCCCTTCGAGGATAAACTCCTTTTCCAAGAAGGCAGCGTGTTTCGCTACAAACACCTTTTGATTAGTAGGATGATAGAAATAATATCCTAAACTTTCTTTAGGATATCCCATAAATCTACACTTGTCGGATCTAGTCTTCAGCTTATCATGCTCAAACCTTTTGACATAAGCTGGACAACCCCAAGTCTTAACATGCTTAAGACTAGGTTTCCTCCCTGTCCATATCTCATATGGGGTCTTTGGGACGGATATTGTAGGTACCTTGTTAAGTAGGTATGCAGCCGATTCTAGGGCATAACCCCAGAAGGATACTGGAAGGTCGGTAAAACTCATCATGGAACGAACCATGTCCAACAATGTTCGATTTCTCCTTTCAGATACACCATTCAACTGTGGCATCCCTGGTGGAGACCATTATGAGATTATACCATTTTCTTTGAGACAATTGAGAAACTCATTGGTCAAGTATTCCCCTCCTCGATCCGATCGAAGAATCTTAATACTCTTACCAGTTTGTTTCTCTACTTCACTTCTGAATTCTTTGAACTTTTCAAACGATTCAGATTTGTATTTCATTAAATACACATATCCAAATCTAAAAAGATCATCAGTAAAAGTAATAAAATAAGAATACCCTCCTCGTGCATTCGTTGTCATAGGTCCACAAACGTCTGTGTGTACCAACGCTAACAACTCTGTAACTCTTTCTCCTTTTCCACTAAAAGGAGATTTAGTCATCTTACCCATGAGACAAGATTCACAAGTTGGATATGATTCGCAATCAGATAGCTCTAAAAGCCCATCTTTATGTAACTTGGATAATGTTGTTTCATTGATATGACCGAGTCTACAGTGCCACATAAAGGTATAATTAACATCATCTCTTTTTCTTTTCTTAGTTTGTTCAATTTGAAGTATATTTTCATGCAAGTCAAGTATGTAAAGTCCATTCAGTAAATTGCCAACACCATATAAAATATTTTTATTATAAATAGAACAACTGTTGTTCTTTATTATAATATCAAAACCATCCATATCCAATAGAGAAATTGAAATAATGTTTCTAATGAGTGTTGGAACATAATAACAATTATTTAAACTAATGAACTTGCCCGAAGGCAGTGCTAAACAATAAGTCCCTACTATGACACCCCCAAATCCGGGTACTTAATTTCCACAGATTTGGTGTTCACTATCTCATTCATTCACATCTAACTACCCATAATTAAGAACAATTAAATAAACTTAAAGAAACATCTTCCCAAAATGGGTTACATCACCAAATTGTTTAAACAATCAAATCCCAGGTTATCTTAACCTTAATACATCAAATGCGGAATAAAACATAATTTAAATAAGTCTTGATACAATCGATCATCAAATAAATAACAGGTTTTTAGCTATTTATGCATCTTGCCCTTGCCTTTGCTCGTGGACGGCTCGTCTGGTTTCTTAGTCTTAGCTGTAATGATTAGTGCAAGAGTGAGCAAACAATTGCTCACAAGTACGATAACAATAATATCTAAATGAAATGATTTCAACTGAGGAATAATAGTTTTCTGATTCTCAACCAATAAATGATTATAGTTTAAAAGCTCGTTAGAATGCTTGATTCCAAAAATATAGAATTCAAGATTTAGAAATTATATCTGAGGGTCACAAGACCTCGAACTATGTCCTAGGTTGACAAGTATTTCTACTGTAACCTTTAACAGTCATATAGACTATGGACCAACATCTCGTACTCAGGGGGATCAGCCCTTTGTACAATGTATTATGCACAAACATTTTAACGTTGTCGCGTAAGTAATCCCCTATATTAGGGTTGTTCATCTCAGTTTCTCGTCTGAATCCATACCAAAAAGGAAATTGGCTTGGAACAAGTATAGAAAACATTCTAAGTCTTTGAAACGCTCATCAACTAAGGTCTAGCTGAATCAATAAGGGTTTGCTAGTCTAATTCAATAGAGTTTGTTCAATAGAAACTA
The DNA here is from genome assembly GCA_034770075.1 of Aralia elata. NCBI lineage: Eukaryota > Viridiplantae > Streptophyta > Magnoliopsida > Apiales > Araliaceae > Aralia > Aralia elata. The sequence continues at coordinate 32,334,602 of CM068379.1, forward strand.
TACTCGAAGTTTGAATAATAACAATGATTGAAATAAAGCTTGAGTATATAATCATGATAATAACCTTGCTTGAATATCAATAAGCTAAGGTCAATAAGCTTACTCAATATAAATAAACTTGTCTTGAATAAATTAACAAGTTAAAAGAGAACAACAACTTGCTATAAATAATTCTCAAGCTTAAGGAAGGAAAACTTGCTCAACATAAAGTAATAAGTTGAGATAAGGAACTTGCCTCAAGCGTAGATTACAAATTAAATATCTCACGATCCTTAAACAACCTATACATTTAATTATAAAATGGTAACATAATTAGTTACAAAATAATATACACTTTAAGCTTGCTCTTATCCTTTTTATTATAACATTTCACTTAGCATATCATAGTCAAAAAGTACTAGTTTAACAACCATCTTGGCAATTCTTTAGTCACTTAATACATTAATATAAGTTTTAAACTTGTTTATAGCATCATAATAAAAGCACAAAGAAAATATAAATTAAAAAAAAATAATAATAATAATTTCAGTATTGCTCCCTCGCCGAGGCGAGAATTTACTGAACAAATATCTCGTCGGGGCGAGACCTCGCCGGGGCGAGCCTATCCTTAACAAAATTTCTCGCCGGGGCGAGACTTCGCCGGGGCGAAGATTACTAGCTCATTTTTCTCGCCAGGGCGAGACACCCGGCAGTCGTCTCCTACAGTTCGCGAACAGTGAAAACTTAGGCCAAATTTGGCCAAATTTTCCGAATTCTATCATCCAGTACACAAACTAGATATACCCAGACATCAAATATGTTAGAAAACAAATACCTAACATGTTTCTAACTAATTTAACTATTATAAAACACATAATCAACTAATTTAAAACCAAAAATTCACTGTTAAACAATTTATTCATGCTTTGACCATTTTCATGAAATCAAACTCTGTAAATTCATTTCTCAACCAATTAAAACCATTCTACTTGCATTATTCATGTTTTTCATCATACAATCATAAACAATTATTAATTAATCAATTAATAACCAAATGGAATCATCAATTTTCATACAACTATGACATACATGAAATAAAGCTCTATAAAAACTAAAATTAAATTCTAAAATATATTTTCATGAATTAAAACCTTCAAATAGAGTTTTAATCATCATATAATCATCACGTAATCACCTATTTCACATAGCTATAAAAAAATACATATTAAGCCAATGAATATTTTTACAGAGAACCAAATATTGATATACAGAGAAGGGTATTATACCTTCTATTTGATTAAAAGAAAAGCTTGATTAACACTCTCCTTGCTTGAACTTCTACCTTCAATCTCCTCTTTTCAAAATTCACAAGCTCTCTTCTTTCTCAAATTTCACAGAACTCTCTCTTTTCTTTGTAGTTCTTCTTTCTCTTTTCTCTCTGTTCTTCTCCTTTCTTTTCTTTCTTTCAACTGACGTTCTTTTACAAAATGAAAACTGATATAACTTAAAAATATAAACTGATGATTTTAAAATAAAAACTGTTGTTTTAAATAATAATAACGTAAAATCCTTAAATTGAATCATCAGTTAGGATTTTCAAAAGCCATAAGGCTTTGTTTGGTAAACACTAATAAAATAACCTATTATTCTTATGTCTTGTTTGGTAAAACACAATTAAAATAACTCATTTTTCCAACCAAAGGTCATAAGGCCTAGTTTGAAAAAACTAAATTAAAACTCCTTTCATTTATTTTAATAAAACATTATAACATATAGTTTTAAATGTCACACATTTAATTTAATTGAACTTATTATTATTAAATAAATTCAATTAAATATTACTAACTCAAATAATAATTTTATTTAACAAAAACACCAAATAAATTATATTATTCAAATAAATTATTTATTAACATAAATCATTTATTCAAATAATTCTTTTCATCATCTAATTTAATTAATAATTAAATTAGAATAATCATCACAAATCATATTCAAGTAATAATTAACACAATTAACTCAACATAAACTTATTTCACAATAGCTTAATAAATCATCTATTAACTCAATAAATTAACAAAAATATTTATACAACTCAATAAATATTTTTATTAATTCTCAAAATTGCATTCGTTACATCTTTCCCTCCTTAAAAAGATTCTGTCCCCAGAATCACAACGCAATTAAAGTCGTCCGTTACATTCTCCCCTCCTTACAAAGATTTTGTCCCCAGAATCACAATATAACAATTAGACAAACAATTGAGGGTAATTCTGCATCATTTGCTCTTCGAGTTCCCACGTTGCTTCTTCAGCACTGTGGTTCCTCCAGATTACCTTAACAGAAGGTATCACTTTATTTCTAAGAGCTTGTTCCTTCCTGTCCATTATTTGTACAGGAACCTCGTCATAGGACAAATCTTGCTCAAACTGTATCGGTTCATACTCTATGACATGTTTATAATCAGACTTATACGGTCGTAGCACCGATATGTGGAAGACATTGTGAATATGGCCTAACTCAGGAGGTAAAACTACCTCATAAGCTACTTCACCCATCCGTTTCAGCACTTCGAAAGGTCCAATAAATCGCGGACTGAGTTTACCCTTTTTACCAAATCTGATCTTTCCCTTCCAAGGGGACACTTTGAGAAACACAAAGCTCCCGACTTCAAATTCGCGATTTTGTCGGTGTTGATCAACATACTTCTTTTGTCTGTCTTGAGCGGCTACCAGTCTGGCTCTTATCACCTTGACAATTTCAGCAGTTTGTTGTACCAGCTCGGGTCCCAATAGTCGACGTTCACCAACCTCATCCCAGCATAACGGAGTTCTGCATTTCCTTCCGTACAACGCTTCATAGGGTGGCATGCCGATACTTGCGTGATGACTGTTGTTGTAAGCAAATTCGACCAAAAGTAAATGATCATCCCAGTTGCCCTTGAAATCCATGACACACGCCCGAAGCATATCCTCCAACATTTGAATTGTTCTTTCGCTCTGGCCATCGGTTTGAGGATAGTACGCTGTACTCATTCTTAACTGCGTTCCCAAGCAAGCTTGCAGACTCCTCCAAAATTTTGAGGTGAAACATGGATCTCTGTCTGACACTATTGACACTGGAACACCGTGCCTCGAAATAATCTCTTTGACGTATAGTTTCGCCAGCTGATCCAAAGTGAATCTGATTTTGATAGGCAAGAAATGTGCTGATTTTGTCAATCTATCCACTATGACCCATATTGCGTCATAACCTTTCTGAGTAGTTGGAAGCCCTACCACAAAGTCTATTGTGATATGCTCCCACTTCCATTTTGGTATCTCCAAGGGCTGTAGCAAACCACTTGGTCGTTGATGCTCCGTTTTAACTCTCTGACAAGTGAGACATTTCGCAACACATTCAGCAACCTCTCTTTTCATGTTTGGCCACCAAAAATGTTGTCGAAGATCCTGGTACATCTTTGTGCTTCCCGGGTGAACCGAAAATCTTGAACTGTGAGCTTCATTCAAAATCTCCTCTCTGATTGCCAATACCGACGGTACCCAGATTTTGCCTTCAAATCTCAGCAACCCTTCGGTATCGATTTTATATTTAAGCTCTTCACCTTTAAGCACTCTTTTCCGTATCTCAACACACTCCTCATCCTGGAGTTGTGCTTCTTTCACTTTTTCCACCAAAGTTGGTTGAGTTTCCATCTGGAATAATTTTTCATTAGGCTCTGCCAGATTTTTCACCTCTAATTCCAACTTAGCCATTTCCGCCACAAGTTTCTCCTGAGCAGTTAATATAAACAGTTTCTCCCGACCTTTTCTACTCAAAGCGTTGGCAACCACATTAGCCTTCCCTGGATGGTATAGAATTTCACAGTCATAATCTTTGATCAATTCTATCCATCTCCTCTGCCGCATATTCAAATCTTTCTACGTGAAAATATACTTCAGACTTTTATGGTCTGTGAATATTTCACACTTCTCCCATAGAGATAGTGCCTCCAGATTTTTAAAGCAAACACCACGGCTGTTAACTCCAAATCATGGGTGGGATACCTTTTTCATAGTCTTTTAGTTGGCGTGATGCATATGCAATAACCTTACCATTCTGCATCAACACACAACCAAGTCCTTTATGTGATGCGTCACTGTACACCACAAAATTAAAAGTAATATGCCCTCAAGCCAATTATATTTGATGTAATAAGCATTTACTTTATAATCTTATTCAAATATTAATAATAGAATAAAAGGCATATTTTATCCATGTTAATTGGTTGAATTAATAAATGTGATGAACCCATAGTTTTCGAGCAATGCTTTTAGAATCATGATGAGATCATGCTAGTGAGATCTAAATTTAAGAAAGCTCAAAAACTAAAATGTTCCTAATCGTTGGATCACTAATATTGGGATTACTGATCCGGATAGATTAGTACATACTATGCTTGATCTTTAGAAGATGATGATTGATCTCATAATCATTTGTGTGAAGACACTAAAGCAAGTATGTAGGTGCTTATTAGAGAATAAGTTCACTGAACGTGACTCGCTTAAAGAACCCTAATGGAGTTTTATTCACCTGTCAATAGGGAAGTTCTTAAGTGATAGTTGTACAAGTGATCCTTGGACTTGAGATCATCATAGTACCTTGTGTATGTTAAGTTATACTTTGTCATATTCCTTAATACCTTAGGGTATGTCATAGGGTATGTACGGGTATAATAAAGTATACACGGAGGTAGGTGAATGATCGACAAAGGATCTACCACTTCTGATAAAGGGAGAGAATGTCCTATGCGATTTGATAAATGACAGCTCAAAAATCCCTGGCCAGGGTTGAATGAAAATTAGAAAGGAGTTTCTAATTTACATTAATCGGAGTTGTGCATTCTTAAATCGAAATGCATATGATTAAATAAAATAAGACTTGTCAGTAAATCCATGTTTTATATTTAATCGGGACATTGTATGGTAGAAGGATTGAATTGTACGGTAACTACTACTGAATAGGTTCTATGTGATTAAACATTGATTTCATATTATTCAGATAGTCATGATACATTATCGTAAGGTGTCCCTCATGATGTAGAATAAATATTATTTATTTATGTTTGAATTAAAGGAGTTTAATTCATTATAAATAATATTAGAATTGTTCTAATTTATTTATTCTACTACTACCGGCATAATATTGAACCTAAAGGGTCACACTCCGCAAAAAGAATAATATTATATTAGAAGAAATTGGCTTAATGATAATAAATTAAGTATTTAATTTATTAGTTGAATAAATTGAAATGCTTAATATTTATAATGATATATTTGGAGAAATATTGAATTATAAATTAATAAGAGAAATCTTATTATTATTATTATCATTTAATTCTTAATTAGATTAAGAATTAATTTAAATGAAATGTAAATATCATTTAAATTAAATGCAAAAGGTGGGCTAAGCTAATAACATGTGTTAGTTGCTTAAATGCAAAACATGTGGGTTAGGAGAATAATGTTACTTACATATTATGTAAGTATTATTCTTGGTAGTATACTAATTGAATTAGGGTTTTTCTAATTCATCTAACCTAGCATTTATTGCACTTAGAGAAGTGCTAGCCTCCATCTAATGAAAGAGTTCTTGATGAAGAGTTCTTATTATTCTTAAGAGTTAGGAATAAAAGATTTTAATTGGATTAGCCATCCAAGATTTCTAGGAAATCAAATATTGTTTCTTGTATAATCATTCTTGGTGGATTACCTCTAGAGTGCTACATACACTTTGTAGCTAGTGTTTAATTCAAGGAACAAAGATTGGAGGAGCTTGAAGAAATCAACAAACAATTGTAGATTGGAGAAGCTTGAAGAAATCAAGAGAGGAGTAGATCTTGTAGCGGTTCAAGAGTTGAGTCATCAAAGGTATTTTCTCTTGTTATTCTTCTTCAATTAATAGCTATGCATAAGGTGATACATGGTTAAGTTGCAAAATTTTTAATTTCCATTTTCCGTTGCGCATCTCAATTAGATTGTGATTTTGCATACTTACAGTGGTATCAAGAGCCATCCTTATGCGTACTATTAATTGTGTCAATCATATATATATGTTGATATGTGTTTAGAACAATTTTTTGGGTATAATTGTTAGTATGAAATTATGTTTTTTGGAAAAACATCAAAATCAAAAAAAAAAAAAAAAAACTGTTCACCGGGAACTGTTCACGCCGGAACTGTTCACCGGCACTGTTCACGTCGGAACTGTTCACTTGCCGGAAACTGTTCACCGGCCGGAACTGTTCACCGGCGGCACTGTTCACTTGGCAGCGACACTGTTCACCGGTCAGCCCGTTACTGTTCATCGGGCAGCTGGGCACTGTTCATTACAATAAAAAAAAATTTTGATTTTCCAATTTTAAAATTTCAATGTCAAAAATAAAGATGTTTATTTTGGACTTGGAATTGGTTTAAAATAAAGTAGTTTATTTTAATTAATATTGGATTTCAATTTTGAACAAAGATTCTAAATTTTATAAAGGAGTTTATATTAATTTGGAATGGATTAAAATAAAGAAGTTTATTTTAATTGGATTTTGGATTTCTACTAGTCAATTGCCTATTAAATGATATCAATTATATATATTGAATGTTTATTAATTCATGAGATGAATGGTTTTATATATGTTGATATATATAGGGGATGATTAAGGACTATTGACCAATGTGATTGGATTTAATTTGAATGGATGCTTGAATGAATGGTTTTATTCATAATGGGGTCTGCGTACCTCGTCTGTCTATCTAAATTTCTAAATGTAATTTCTATCTCTCTCCTATGTACTTCCCCTTGACTGTTGATCAAGGTTTCTATTTTGTTAAAATAGAGTGTAATAGGATTTAATAGAGTTACTAGAGAAATTGAAACCGAAGAGCAGGAGCATTGAAGACCCATTTGTAATGAAGCCTGGGTTGAATGTAATAGTTATATTCAAATTTATTCTTGCACCCTAGGTTTGACCTATTGATTTACTCGGTGGCTCGAGTGAATCAAATTAGATTAACTCCATAATCATCCCATATAGAATATGGTATTCTATGAATGCATGCTTATAATATATATATTAAATATATTATTATTCATGTTGATGAATGTTTAATATGACGCGTATTTATATATATACTTGCATGCGCGCTAAACAAGATGAGACCATTAATAACAAAACCCTCATTACAAAATATTAAGTTGAATACGTTTAAAGGTATTTCAAAAATATCAAACGTAGTCTTCTAGCATGATAAAGCAATAGAGTATTAATTATTTAATATTAGTTTGTTGTGAACACACAAGACTCATATTAAATTTTTAAGATGTTGGCTTTATTACATTAAAAATGTTTTATAAGGAATTGAACAATACTAGTTTTGTTGTGCACACACAAGGACTATATTTTTCTATTCGCTTATATGGAAATGCTAGGTGAAACTTAACTTGGATTATTTTAGTTCGGATGTGCACACACTTGACTATTATAATCTAAGAGGCAAAATACAAGGAGTTACATAGTTGATGTAATTGACAAGAGTTGTCTACCCTTTGAATAAATATATGGTTTGTTGTGCACACACAAGGCTGTATATTTATGTCAATAGGATCCTTACTCACTAAACAGATTTTTCAAAAATTTGTCGAACTATATTTGGAGGGTCATATAGTTTGAATAAAATAGTGGGAGACACCTTTTAATAAAGACCTATATTAAATTGGTGTTTAATAAAATTGAATGCATGCTAATGTTGTTTAAATCACAAATTCATTTTCAGAATTTTACAATGGCCCATTCACTATCAATGCGGAGCATATTGGATGCTAATAAACTAACTGGACCGAACTACACGGATTGGTTAAGGAATTTGAGAATTGTTCTCACCGCTAAAAAATTATCTTATGTCCTTAATACACCTGTCCCTGCAACTGTTGTAGAAAATGCCTCTGAGGAAGAGATTGCTACTTTTAAAAAATGGCAAGATGATGCTATGGTAGCTCAATGCATCATGCTCGCATCCATGAGTAACGAGTTACAGCGTCAACATGAGAAAATGGATGCACCTGCTATATTGCTTCACCTGCAAGAGTTGTATGGTGAACAAAGTAGGTCTGCAAGATATGAGATATCTAAGGAGCTCTTCCGATCTAGAATGGCCGATGGTCCTACAGTACAGGCACATGTCCTCAAAATGATCAATTTGATTGAACAATTAGGACAACTGGGTTTTGTAATGGATGGAGAGTTGAGCCAAGATTTGATCTTGCAGTCACTCCCGGACTCCTACTCACAATTTGTTGTGAATTTTCACATGAACAAGCTTGATGTCAGCTTGCCTGAATTGCTTAACATGTTGAAAACTACAGAGAGTCACTTTCCATCCAAGAAAGACCAAGTCTTACTGATAGGTGACGCTTCCAAGAAAAGGAAGTGGCCTAAATGAGCTTCTGCTAAGAAGAAAAATTCTAAGAAGGCAAAAGGAAAGGTAACTGATAAAGGTAATAAGAATAAAACTAATGCGGATAGCAAAAGAGTTTGCTTCCACTGCAATAAGCCTGGACATTGGAAGAGAAACTGCAAGGATTACCTTGTAGAGGCAAAGCAGAAAAAGCTTGTTAAAGCTTCAGCTACGGATACAGGTTTATTCATGATTGAAATAAATCTTTATGTGAGTCAAAATTCTACTTGGGTATTAGATACCGGCTGTAGTTCTCACATATGCAATTCATTGCAGGGAATAAGCAGAAGTAGAAGGCTAAACAAGGGAGAAGTAACTCTGCGAGTGGGAAATGGAGCAAAGGTTGCTGCATTAGCTGTGGGGACTTATTGTTTAGCACTGCCTACGGGAAAGTCTATCAATTTAATAAATTGTTATTATGTACCTGTTCTCATTAGAAACATTATATCTATTTCTATGTTGGACAAAGAAGGATTCGATGTTATATTTAAGAACAATGGTTGTTCTATTTATAATAATAATGTTTTGTTTGGAACTGGTAGATTAATTGATGGACTTTACTTACTTGACTTACATGAAAATATTTTTCAAATTGAACAAACTTGTAAAAGAAAAAGAGATGAAGTAAATCATACTTTCATTTGGCACTGTAGACTCGGTCACATCAATGAAACAAGATTAAACAAGTTGCATATTGATGGTATTTTAGAACCATTCGATTTTGAATCATATCCAACTTGTGAATCATGTCTCATGGGTAAAATGACTAAATCTCCATTTAGTGGACATGGAGAGAGAGTTGCAGGGTTGTTAGAGTTGGTACACACAGATGTATGTGGACCTATGACAACAGATGCTAGAGGAGGGTATTCGTATTTCATTACATTCACTGATGATCATTCAAGATTTGGATATGTGTATTTAATGAAATACAAATCCGAATCATTTGAAAAGTTCAAAGAATTCAGAAGTGAAGTAGAGAAATAAACTGGCAAAAGTGTTAAGATTCTTCGATCATATCGAGGAGGAGAATACTTGAGCAATGAGTTTCTTAATCATCTCAAAGAAAATGGTATTTTCTCTTAATGGATGCCTCCCGGTACACCACAATTAAATGGTGTTTCTGAAAGGAGGAATCGTACCTTGTTAAACATGGTGCGGTCCATGATGAGTTTCACCGACCTTCCAATATCATTCTGGGGTCATGCCCTAGAAACGGCTGCATATCTACTTAACAAGATTCCCTCAAGATCCGTCCCTAAGACTCCATATGAGATGTGGACAGGGAGGAAACCCAGTCTTAAGCATGTTAAGATTTGGGGTTGTAACGCTTATGTAAAGAAGTTACAAAGTGACAAACTTGAGGCCAGATCTGACAAGTGCAAATTTGTGGGGTATCCTAAAGAAAGTTTAGGATATTATTTCTATAATCCTACCGAGCAAAAGGTGTTTGTTGCCAAACACGCTACCTTCCTGGAAAAGGAGTTTATCTTTGAAGGGGCTAGTGGGAGGAAAATAGATCTTGAAGAAATTCAAGAACCACAAATCACTACAGATCAAGTGGATGAACCTGTTCAAGTAGATATAACTTCTGTACCACAACCGAGTCGTAAATCTGGAAGAGTGCCGAAAATACCTAAAAGGTATACACTCATCATAGAAGATGATGATGAGGTACGCATCATAACTGATGATGATCCAGTAACATACGATGAGGCTATGAGTAGTAAACACTCTGAGAAATGGCAAATAGCCATGAAATCCGAAATGGACTCCATATATGAAAACCAAGTATGGACTTTGGTTACTCCACCTGAAGGCATTGTGCCTATAGGGTGTAAATGGGTCTTTAAGAAAAAGACTGGAGCAGATGGCAAGGTGGAGACCTATAAGGCCAGACTGGTTGCAAAAGGTTTCAAACAAAGACAATGAGTTGACTATGATGAAACCTTCTCACCAATAGCCATGCTCAAGTCCATCCGGATTTTACTTGCGATTGCAGCTTATTACTATGACTACGAAATCTGGCAAATGGACGTGAAAACGGCCTTCCTCAATGGGAAACTAGATGAGGATGTATATATGATACATCCAGAGGGTTTTGTTTCAAAGGTTGGAACAAATCAAGTGTGTAAGTTACAAAGATCCATTTATGGATTGAAGCAAGCTTCTCGAAGTTGGAACATCCGTTTTGATAAGACAATCAAAGAGTTTGATTTTATCAAAAATGAGGATGAACCATGTGTGTACAAGAAAGTTAGTGGGAGTGCTGTGACATTCCTGGTATTATATGTTGATGATATATTACTTATAGGGAATGACATACCGATGCTACAATCAGTTAAAATTTGGTTATCTAAACACTTCTCCATGAAGGACTTGGGAGAAGCATCCTACATATTGGGGATAAAGATCTATAGAGATAGATCAAAGAGGATGCTCGGCTTGACCCAAGGTGCATACATTGATTCGATGCTAAAGAGGTTTAGCATGCAAGGCTCCAAGAGAGGGCTCATACCGATGAGTCATGGAGTAAATCTCTCTAAGAAATTGTCTCCAAAGACACTTGAAGAGAGAGAACGCATGAATCAAATACCTTATGCTTCGGCAATAGGATCCATAATGTATGGAATGATATGTACCAGACCAGATGTTGCTTATGCACTTAGTGTAACAAGTAGATATCAGTCTAATCCTGGAGAAGAACACTGGAAAGCTGTGAAAAACATCTTGAAGTACTTGAGAAGAACTAAAGATGTGTTTCTAGTATATGGTGGGTCTGATTTGAAACTAGAGGGCTTTACAGACTCAAGTTTTCAAACTGACTAAGATGACAGTAAATCCATGTCAGGGTATGTATTTACCTTAAACGGTGGAGCAGTTAGTTGGAAGAGTTCCAAACAGCAAACAGTTGCTGACTCAGTGACAGAGGCAGAGTATACAGCTGCAAGTGAAGCTACAAAGGAAGCTGTTTGGATGAAGAAGTTCATTTCTGAACTCGGGGTAGTTCCTAGCATTACTGGACCCGTTCCGGTTTATTGTGACAACACTGGAGCTATTTCACAGGCTAAGGAACCCAGGTCTCATCAGAGATCCAAACACGTATTGCGGAGATTTTATTTAATTAGAGAAATTATTGAAAGGAGAGATGTCACCTTAGAAAGAGTGGACTCTCAGAACAACATTGCAGATCCATTTACTAAAGCATTATTGCAAGATCAATTCAATCGCCATTTCGATAAAATGGGTATTAGATACCAAGGTGATTGGCTTTAGTGCAAGTGGGAGATTGAAAGTAATATGCCCTCAAGCCAATTATATTTGATGTAATAAGCATTTACTTTGTAATCTTATTCAAATATTAATAATAGAATAAAAGGCATATTTTATCCATGTTAATTGGTTGAATTAATAAATGTGATGAACCCATAGTTTTCGAGCAATGCTTTTAGAATCATGATGAGATCATGCTAGTGAGATCTAAATTCAAGAAAGCTCAAAAACTAAAATGTTCCTAATCGTTGGATCACTAATATTGGGATTACTGATCCGGATAGATTAGTACATACTATGCTTGATCTTTAGAAGATGATGATTGATCTCATAATCATTTGTGTGAAGACAGCAAGTATGTAGGTACTTATTAGAGAATAAGTTCACTGAACGTGACTCGCTTAAAGAACCCTAATAGAGTTTTATTCACCTGTCAATAGGGAAGTTCTTAAGTGATAGTTGTACAAGTGATCCTTGGACTTGAGATCATCATAGTACCTTGTGTATGTTAAGTTATACTTTGTCATATTCCTTAATACCTTAGGGTATGTCATAGGGTATGTACGGGTATAATAAAGTATACACGGAGGTAGGTGAATGATCGACAAATGATCTACCACTTCTGATAAAGGGAGAGAATGTCCTATGCGATTTGATAAATGACAGCTCAAAAATCCCTGGCCAGGGTTGAATGAAAATTAGAAAGGAGTTTCTAATTTACATTAATCGGAGTTGTGCATTCTTAAATCGAAATGCATATGATTAAATAAAATAAGACTTGTCAGTAAATCCATGTCTTATATTTAATCGGGACATTGTATGGTAGAAGGATTGAATTGTACGGTAACTACTACTGAATAGGTTCTATGTGATTAAACATTGATTTCATATTATTCGGATAGTCATGATACATTATCGTAAGGTGTCCCTCATGATGTAGAATAAATATTATTTATTTATGTTTGAATTAAAGGAGTTTAATTCATTATAAATAATATTAGAATTGTTCTAATTTATTTATTCTACTACCGGCATAATATTGAACCTAAAGGGTCACACCGCAAAAAGAATAATATTATATTAGAAGAAATTGGCTTAATGATAATAAATTAAGTATTTAATTTATTAGTTGAATAAATTGAAATGCTTAATATTTATAATGATATATTTGGAGAAATATTGAATTATAAATTAATAAGAGAAATCTTATTATTATTATTATCATTTAATTCTTAATTAGATTAAGAATTAATTTAAATGAAATGTAAATATCATTTAAATTAAATGCAAAAGGTGGGCTAAGCTAATAACATGTGTTAGTTGCTTAAATGCAAAACATGTGGGTTAGGAGAATAATGTTACTTACATATTATGTAAGTATTATTCTTGGTAGTATACTAATTGAATTAGGGTTTTCCTAATTCATCTAACCTAGCATTTATTGCACTTAGAGAAGTGCTAGCCTCCATCTAATGAAAGAGTTCTTGATGAAGAGTTCTTATTATTCTTAAGAGTTAGGAATAAAAGATTTTAATTGGATTAGCCATCCAAGATTTCTAGGAAATCAAATATTGTTTCTTGTATAATCATTCTTGGTGGATTACCTCTAGAGTGCTACATACACTTTGTAGCTAGTGTTTAATTCAAGGAACAAAGATTGGAGGAGCTTGAAGAAATCAACAAACAATTGTAGATTGGAGAAGCTTGAAGAAATCAAGAGAGGAGTAGATCTTGTAGCGGTTCAAGAGTTGAGTCATCAAAGGTATTTTCTCTTGTTATTCTTCTTCAATTAATAGCTATGCATAAGGTGATTCATGGTTAAGTTGCAAAATTTTTAATTTCCATTTTCCGTTGCGCATCTCAATTAGATTGTGATTTTGCATACTTACAAAAATTTCCTGTATCATCTGGTAAAGACAACACAGGTGCCGAACTTAGTCTCTTCTTTAGTTCTTGGAAACTCTCTTCGCACTTCTCCGTCCAAACAAACTTCACTGATTTTCTTGTTAAATTCGTTAACGGAGTGGCGATCCTGGAGAAATTTTGAATAAAACGCCTGTAATATCCTGCCAAACCTAGGAAACTCCTCACTTCTGACAGTGTTTTCGGCTAATCCCAGTTTATCACAGCTTCGACTTTTGATGGGTCTACTGATATTCCGTCCTTATCAATCACATGCCCAAGAAATTGCACCCGTTCCAACCAGAATTCGCACTTTGAAAATTTGGCATACAATTTCTCTTTCCTTAACGCCTCCAATGTCACCCTCAAATGCTCCACGTGTTCTTCCTGAGTTTTGGAGTAAACTAGAATATCGTCTATGAATACCACCACAAATTTATCTAGAAATGGCTTGAACACCCTATTCATTAAGTCCATGAATGCTGCAGGCGCATTCGTTAAACCAAATGACATAACCAAAAACTCATAGTGACCATATCTAGTCCGAAATGCCGTCTTTGGTATATCCTCCTTTCTCACCTTTAACTGATGGTACCCACTTCGCAGATCTATTTTTGAAAAATATCTCGCTCCCTTCAGTTGGTCAAACAGGTCATCGATCCTTGGCAACGGATACTTGTTTTTAATCGTGACCTTATTCAACTCTCTATAATCAATGCAAAGACGCATTGACCCATCCTTCTTCTTAACAAACAATATCGGCGCTCCCCACGGCGAAACACTCGGTTGAATATACTTCTTATCTAGCAGCTCTTGCAGTTGCACCATTAACTCCTTCATTTCTACCGGAGCCATTCGATACGGGGCTTTCGATATAGGGGCCGTTCCCGGTGTTAAATCAATTACAAACTCGATTTCCCTATCTGGCGGTAATCCTGGCAAATCATCAGGAAATACGTCCGCAAAATCCCTAACTACTGGTATCTCCTCCAGTTTTGCACCCACCTTTCGGGTATCAACTATGTAGGCTAGATATCCTACACATCCTTGTCTCAACATCTTTCTGGCCTGCATCATCGTCAGACAACTCGTTTGTCTAGGCGACTTGCTGCCATAAAACACTACCTTTGACGGAGTCATAAGGTTTACACACTTCTTTTGACAATCAATAACTGCCCCATGGTTGAACAACCAATCCATTCCCAGAATGATGTCAAACTCCCCAAGACGAATTGGGATCAAGTTTACTATCATCACATGACCCTTAATATCTATCTGACAGTTCTTGTGAACAAACTTAACAGGAATCACCTCCCTATTCGCAATTTCTATATTCATGGGGTAATCTAATTCTTCGTGGGGTAACCCTAATTTCTTAGCAAAATCATCGGATATAAATGAACAAGTAGCACCCGAGTCAAACAATACATAAGCATTAACATTATTGACTGGAATGATACCTGACACTACATCCTTTGACTGCACAGCATCCTGCACCGTCATGTTGAATGTTCGAGCGGTAGGTCGGTTGGGCTGCGTGGGTCCTGTGATAGTAAGATTGCCTCCACCACCGGTATTTCCCTTTCCTAAACTGGCTCCACCTGTAGTTGCTTTCTTAGGGCACTCCCGAGCAAAGTGATCCTTCGACCTGCAGATGAAACATGCTCCTTTCTTTGGATTAGGGCAATTTGGCGCGATATGCCCCTCCTGCCCGCAGTTTAAGCACACACGCTTACCCTTCAAACAAGCACCCATATGGCTCTTTCCACAGTTGCTGCACACCTCCATCTTCTTCTTCTGATTACCCTGCTGACTTCCCGCAGAGTTACTATCATTCCATTTCCTCTTTTGACTACTGCCTCCATGGCTACCACTTGCCTTGTTTTCACTCTCATTCTTCTTCTTCCTCTGTTCCTGATTATACTTGGACAGAGCATCACTGCCTCCTTCAGCAATAATCGCCTTTTCCAGCACTGCCGTAAATGAGTTTAGTTGAAACAATGAAACTCTGCTATATAACCAGGGTTTCAGTCCCTGCTCAAATCTCCTAGCCTTCCTCTCATCCGTGTTGACCTGATATGGCGTAAACCGCGCCAACTCATTAAACTTTGCAGCATATTCAGGTACCGTCATGGTACCTTGCTTCAGTTCCAAAAACTGCACCTCCATTTGATTTTGAGCACTTGCCGGAAAGTAGGTCTCGAAAAACATCTCTTTAAACCGCTCCCACGGAATAATCCCTTG
Source organism: Aralia elata (assembly GCA_034770075.1). Classification (NCBI taxonomy): domain Eukaryota; kingdom Viridiplantae; phylum Streptophyta; class Magnoliopsida; order Apiales; family Araliaceae; genus Aralia; species Aralia elata. The sequence continues at coordinate 32,350,486 of CM068379.1, forward strand.
CCCACCTCGAGTCTTATTTGCTTGCCACCAGTAGCTAGCTTCTGATTTCAGCATGAAGGTTGCAAATGCCGTCTTCTGGTCCTCGTTGACTCTAGTGACATCAAACACCTTCTCCATTTCCATAATCCACGTTTGAGCCTCTATCGGATTCATAGACCCGTGATATTCCGGAGGTCCGACAGCCTTGAAGTCTTTAAAGGTTGTAGCCTGAGCTTGTGATTGATTTGCAAAGGCTCCCGTTAACAAATTTACCAACTGCTGCATGGGATTAGCGTTGGCTTCTTCGTTGTTAGTATATCCCTCAGGGGTCTGTTGACGTGTTGGTTGTCTTCTTGGCGGCATCTTCTGTTAAAAATTCGCGTTATTAGACTATTGCTCAATTATTTAAACATTTAAGTCTCAACTTAAACATTCATAAACAACACTTAACACACAGTACAACTGATAAACTTTCACATTTTATTTATTAACTGCTTCAAAACATAATAGAGATAACATCGTAGTTATTTACATCAAATCATCTATCCTAAAATCACAAAGTTCCAGGATTACATCATTATTCTATCCCATTATAGAAACTGGGATTTACAATTTATTCACTTCATAGTTTCATAAGAACATAATTAATCATAATCTATGATGACATCCCACGATGCACAGCTTCCTGGCGTTCCTGCTCCATAATACGAGTCACCATCCTTCGATCCACCATATCTGAATGACGATGAACTCGATCCAGAGCTCTATCCACTGTGGAGTGAAAAATATACTCCATATCATCAATCTTGGCCTTCTTTGACTGCACCTCTGTTGGTCGATTTCGCAACCGAAAAATACGCGCAAGTATACGCGGTCAACAAGTAATAAAGTGATAAGAGAGTTGTCGAACCCACAGAGAATTGTTCTAGTGTATCCCAAGTACCAACTATATATCGTCTTGATTTTAATTAGACAAATGATGATTTGATATTTTTGTTGTTGGTAGTGAATAAGATAATAATAATCAAGTAAAAGATAATTAAATCTAATATTAACAAGTCTAAGATTGCAATTTCCCCCAACACTTCGTTTGAATCTCCCAACTCTCTCTTTTCAATCAGTTATAACATACGAATTGACAACCGAGAAATCAAAACTACATAAGAGCCTCTGTCGATGGTCAATCACGAATCTTCCTAAGCGGTGCATAGGTATATGTTTATCCTATGCACTATCAAGAGACTAATTTCAGGAATGATTAATAGACGTGTCACCAAATCTAATTAATCCTCCCCTCAATTACCAACTTTCACATCGGAAGTCATTAAGACTAGATTCTTAATTGGTTGCATGCGGTAATTAGGTATATATCTATCCCAACTACTATCAAGATATCTATTATTGCAGATAATTAATAAGACACGCGTCACTTAATCCGATTAATAACCCACAACAATCTATACTCTCGCATGTTATCATAACTAGGTCTTAACCTATAATCCGTTCGTCAAGTTCATATAGGTTCCCAAGGTAATTACGGGCCAAGCAATTAATCTAGAAAGCAAAGGTTATGACAATCAATTCACAAATGAATAACTAAAATCAATAGAGAGAGAATTCAATTCAACTATGTGTTGGGTTCCGTTGAAATCTTAGAATACAAGCTTTAGTTCATGGTAGCTAAGCAAAACATCAAACACATGGTGTTCATCATAAAATAGAAATACAAATTCAAAGGAAAGCAAGAGATGATAAAACCCATTTAGAAGATATTCATATGTTGCTTGCTTGGTTGATGACAATCTCTAGCTTTTCCTCTTCCTTTGGCATTCTTTTCTCTTTTTGCTCCTTAGCTTGTTGCTGAAAATTTCCTTGAATTGCAGTCGCCAAGCTCTTCTTGATGATGTATGTGTAGCCTCCCAAGGTCTAGATATGCCTTAACAATCTTTTCCTTCTTGGTTCTTTGGCTTGTGCTGAGTTTTTCCTTATATTGCAGCACTTTTTGCTCTCAATTTTGATGTTTTAGTGTAGCCTCCCAATCCCTAGTTATGAAATATGAAGCCCCAATGAGATATTATATAGTGCCTCCATGAAAAACCCTAGCCAAACATCAGATTTTGGGTCAAAAAGTGAGCTGGAATCGCACTAGGAGCTCAAAAGATCGCACTCAGCACGCCCGGGCGCGCCCGCACGCTGCCCGCCGCACCCGCGCCCAGCCCCTGGCCTTGCCGCATGCCCACGACACGCCCACGCCGCACGTGCACGCGCGCTGGCTGCCTGATGCCAGGCGCCGCGCGCCCGCATCCAAATCCGCGCGCCCGCGCCAGTGGCCTGTAACCCGACTCAGCTTTGACCTCTGTTAGTAAAATGGCCATAACTTCTTCGTCCGAACTTGGATTTAGGCGTGTAAATAGGCTATGGAAAGCTAAGAAAGAGCTCTACAACTGTCATAATTGGAGGTTGACGAGATAATGGCCGGAGAAAGTCTCAAATGGAGCCCGAAGCAACTGCTGTGTAAAATGCATGCCAAATCCGATGGTAAAATGGCCATAACTCTCTCATACGAACTTCAAATTGGATGCGTCAAGATGCTCTGGAAAGCTAAGACAAATATCTACAACTTTCATTCTTTGCGTTTTGAGAGATTCGGATTGGATCATGGGTGAAATTGGAAAACAAGCAGATACAATACCGAAAAGCAAGTTATGGGTATTGATTCCAAGGAGCTTTTATTTCAATTCCTACAAAACAACATGAAAAACACATAAAAGCATACAAAAACATATAAAACCAATATAAAACTACATTACATGACAATAAGATAAAAACACATAAAACCAACCGAAATGACTTAGGATTTACAAATTATCAAGCTCAAAAGCACCTAATTTGTGTATATAAAACACACTCATCAACCTCACACTCAACACGATCTGCGCGATCAGCCTCCCTCAGCCAAGCTGTCTCAGCTCTCGCCCGCTCAGCTGACTCCTTTTTCAACTCATCTCGCACAATCTCATTCCTGGCTATCAACTGTCCTCGTCGATACTCAGACTGTGCTAACCTCTGCTCAGCCTCTGCGAGACGTGATGAAAGATCTTGGATCTCAGCATCCTTCTGTTCTAAAGTGGCTTGACGTTCCGCAGCCTGTTCCTCTAACTCCTCCTTTTCACTCTCTACATGAACCAGCTTCCACTCCACGTCTCAAAGACGTATGTCTAGCTCCTCAATCTCACTGTTCTTCTGTTCCAAAGCAGTATGTCATTCAGCCAGCTGCCCCTCTAACTCCTCCACTCTGTCCTGCAACTCTATGTTGCGATCATACACCTGCTCGTACATCTGAACACCCAAAGTAGATAGTGGTATCTCTTCAGGGTCCTCCTCCTCCTCCTCAGGGTCCTCCTCAGGATCAGTCTCAGGCTCATACTCGTGGCCTGTAACTGTACTCAATGGAGATGGCTCCCTCTGCACTAGCTGCTCACTGACTACGTGAATATCTCGGGGCTCCTCCTCCCTAGCCTGGCTGGGCTCTCTTCTATCAGTCATCCTGACAACAAAATTTTAAGTTTTAATTACTAATCGATAATACTCGCGAGCACATAAGTTTGTTATAAAAAAAAACACATAGCACATAATCATTTTGTTGTCTTTTATGAATTTCCGTAATTCATTCCTTAGAACTCGATAAGAGTTTATCACCTCTATATTCTCTATCTTCTAGAAGGCTACTACCCTAAGGTTTTCCCCACCTAAAGGTTCATAACCTATCAGCTTTGATACCAACCTGTGACACCCCCAAATCCGGGTACTTAATTTCCACAGATTTGGTGTTCACTATCTCATTCATTCACATCTAACTACCCATAATTAAGAACAATTAAATAAACTTAAAGAAACATCTTCCCAACATGGGTTACATCACCAAACTGTTTAAACAATCAAATCCCAGGTTATCTTAACCTTAATACATCAAATGCGGAATAAAACATAATTTAAATAAGTCTTGATACAATCGATCATCAAATAAATAACAGGTTTTTAGCTATTTATGCATCTTGCCCTTGCCTTTGCTCGTGGACGGCTCGTCCGACTTCTTAGTCTTAGCTGTAATGATTAGTGCAAGAGTGAGCAAACAATTGCTCACAAGTACGATAACAATAATATCTAAATGAAATTATTTCAACTGAGGAATAATAGTTTTCTGATTCTCAACCAATAAATGATTATAGTTTAAAAGCTCGTTAGAATGCTTGATTCCAAAAATATAGAATTCAAGATTTAGAAATTATATCTGAGGGTCACAAGACCTCGAACTATGTCCTAGGTTGACAAGTATTTCTACTGTAACCTTTAACAGTCATATAGACTATGGACCAACATCTCGTACTCAGGGGGATCAGCCCTTTGTACAATGTATTGTGCACAAACATTTTAACGCTGTCGCGTAAGTAATCCCCTATATTAGGGTTGTTCATCTCAGTTTATCGTCTGAATCCATACCAAAAAGGAAATTAGCTTGGAACAAGTATAGAAAACATTCTAAGTCTTTGAAACGCTCATCAACAAAGGTCTAGCTGAATCAATAAGGGTTTGCTAGTCTAATTCAATAGAGTTTGTTCAATAGAAACTATACTCGAAGTTTGAATAATAACAATGATTGAAATAAAGCTTGAGTATATAATCATGATAATAACCTTGCTTGAATATCAATAAGCTAAGGTCAATAAGCTTACTCAATATAAATAAACTTGTCTTGAATAAATTAACAAGTTAAAAGAGAACAACAACTTGCTATAAATAATTCTCAAGCTTAAGGAAGGAAAACTTGCTCAACATAAAGTAATAAGTTGAGATAAGGAACTTGCCTCAAGCGTAGATTACAAATTAAATATCTCACGATCCTTAAACAACCTATACATTTAATTATAAAATGGTAACATAATTAGTTACAAAATAATATACACTTTAAGCTTGCTCTTATCCTTTTTATTATAACATTTCACTTAGCATATCATAGTCAAAAAGTACTAGTTTAACAACCATCTTGGCAATTCTTTAGTCACTTAATACATTAATATAAGTTTTAAACTTGTTTATAGCATCATAATAAAAGCACAAAGAAAATAAAAATTAAAAAAATAATAATAATAATAATTTCAGTATTGCTCCCTCGCCGAGGCGAGAATTTACTGAACAAATATCTCGCCGGGGCGAGACCTCGCCGGGGCGAGCCTATCCTTAACAAAATTTCTCGCCGGGGAGCAGATTACTAGCTCATTTTTCTCGCCGGGGCGAGACACCCGGCAGTCGTCTCCTACAGTTCGCGAACAGTGAAAACTTAGGCCAAATTTGGCCAAATTTTCCGAATTCTGTCATCCAGTACACAAACTAGATATACCCAGACATCAAATATGTTAGAAAACAAATACCCAACATGTTTCTAACTAATTTAACTATTATAAAACACATAATCAACTAATTTAAAACCAAAAATTCACTGTTAAACAATTTATTCATGCTTTGACCATTTTCATGAAATCAAACTCTGTAAATTCATTTCTCAACCAATTAAAACCATTCTTCTTGCATTATTCATGTTTTTCATCATACAATCATAAACAATTATTAATTAATCAATTAATAACCAAATAGAATCATCAATTTTCATACAACTATGCCATACATGAAATAAAGCTCTGTAAAAACTAAAATTAAATTCTAAAATATATTTTCATGAATTAAAACCTTCAAATAGAGTTTTAATCATCATATAATCATCACGTAATCACCTATTTCACATAGCTATAAAAAAATCACATATTAAGCCAATGAATATTTTTACAGAGAACCAAATATTGATATACAGAGAAGGGTATTATACCTTCTATTTGATTAAAAGAAAAGCTTGATTAACATTCTCCTTGCTTGAACTTCTACCTTCAATCTCCTCTTTTCAAAATTCACAAGCTCTCTTCTTTCTCAAATTTCACAGAACTCTCTCTTTTCTCTGTAGTTCTTCTTTCTCTTTTCTCTTTTCTCTTTGTTCTTCTCCTTTATTTTCTTTCTTTCAACTGACGTTCTTTTACAAAATGAAAACTGATATAACTTAAAAATATAAACTGATGATTTTAAAATAAAAACTGTTGTTTTAAATAATAATAACGTAAAATCCTTAAATTGAATCATCAGTTAGGATTTTCAAAAGTCATAAGGCTTTGTTTGGTAAACACTAATAAAATAACCTATTATTCTTATGTCTTGTTTGGTAAAACACAATTAAAATAACTCATTTTTCCAACCAAAGGTCATAAGGCCTAGTTTGGAAAAACTAAATTAAAAATCCTTTCATTTATTTTAATAAAACATTATAACATATAGTTTTAAATGTCACACATTTAATTTAATTGAACTTATTATTATTAAATAAATTCAATTAAATATTACTAACTCAAATAATAATTTTATTTAAAAAAAAACACCAAATAAATTATATTATTCAAATAAATTATTTATTAACATAAATCATTTATTCAAATAATTCTTTTCATCATCTAATTTAATTAATAATTAAATTAGAATAATCATCACAAATCATATTCAAGTAACAATTAACACAATTAACTCAACATAAACTTATTTCACAATAGCTTAATAAATCATCTATTAACTCAATAAATTAACAAAAATATTTATACAACTCAATAAATATTTTTATTAATTCTCAAAATTGCATTCGTTACACCTACAGCCAATACAGCAACCTTTGCTCCATTTCCCACTCGCAGGATGACTTCATCCTTGTTCAGCTTCCTACTTCTGCTTAGTCCCTGCATATTATTACATATGTGAGAACTACAGTCGGTATCCATTACCCAAGTAGAATTTTGACCTTCAGAAAAATTAATTTCAATCATGAACAAACCTAGATCGGAAGTCGAAGCTTCTCCAAGCTTCTTTTGGCCCGCAAGATACTCCTTGCAATTCCTCTTCCAATGTCCCGGCTTGTTACAATGGTAGCAAATTCCTTTTCTATCTGGATCAGGTTTCTTATTATCCTTTTTCTTCGCCTTGCCCTTAGCCTTCTTGTTTTTCTTCTTTTTCAGAAGATACCTTGGGCCTCTTCCTTTTCTTGGAAGAATCATCCACTAGTAAGACTTGGTTCTTGTTGGATGAGAAGTGACATTCAGCAGTTTTCAGCATGTTAAGTAACTCAAGCAAGCTGACGTCCAACTTATTCATGTGAAAATTCACAAAAAATTGTGATAAGGTGTCCGGGAGTGACTGCAAGATCAAATCTTGACTTAACTCCCCATCCATCACGAACCCTAGTTTTCCTAGTTGTTCAATCAGATTGATCATCTTAAGGACATGAGTCTCAACAGCAGTGCCCTCGGTCATACGAGATCGGAAGAGCTCCTTAGATATCTGATATCTAGCAGTCCTACTTTGCTCACCATACAACTCTTTGAGGTGCAGCAATATAGTAGGAGCATCCATAGTTTCATGCTGACGCTGAAGCTCGTTACTCATGGATGCGAGCATGATGCATTGAGCCAAGATTGCATCATCTTGCCACTTTCTGAAAGTAGCAATCTCTTCCTCAGAGGCTGTTTCTGCAACACTTGCAGGGACTGGCGAATTTAGGATATAAGAAATCTTTTCAGCAGTGAGAACAATTCTCAGATTTCTTAACCAGTCCATGTCATTCGGTCCGGTCAGTTTGTTAGCATCAAGTATGCTACTAAGTGATAGTGAGTTTGACATTTTTAAATTCTGCATGTGAAATAGACAACATTTTAGCATACATTCAATTTATTATTTACCAGAATAAATTAGGTCTTTATTTTAAATTGGTATCTCCCACTATTTTCATCAAACTATATTACCCTCATTATATAGTTCGGCAATTCTAATTAAAGATTTGCTAGTGAGATTAAGGATCCCATTTCAAATGTATATAGCCTTGTGTGTGCACAACAAACTATATATAAATAAATAGGTAGACAACTATTGTCAATTACATCACTATGTAACTCCTTGTATTTTGCCTCTTAGATTATAATGGTCAAGTGTGTGCACATCCGAACTAAAATAATATAAGTTAAGTCCAACCTAGCACTCCCATTTCAAATGTATATAGCCTTGTGTGTGCACAATAAACTATATATAAATAAATAGGTAGACAACTATTGTCAATTACATCACAATGTAACTCCTTATATTTTGCCTCTTAGATTATAATGGTCAAGTGTGTGCACATCCGAACTAAAATAATCTAAGTTAAGTCCAACCTAGCACTTCCATATATGTGAAGAGAAAAAGACCGCCCTTGTGTGTGCACAACAAAGCAATAATGTTCAATTCCTTAATAAGCATCAAATGTGATAAAACAACATCTTAAATATTTAATACTTGCCTTATGTGTGCACAACAAACTCATATTAAATATTTTAATACTCTATTGTTTTACCATGCTAGAAGGCGACGTTCGATATTCCAAATATCTTTGAGCGCTTAGGACTTAATATAATTCCTTTGAGGGGTTTGTTATTATTTGTCTCATCTTGTTTAGCGCGCATGCACATATATATATAAAATACGCGTCATATTATTTTACATGCGAAACATGTTGGATAATAAATAATATATATATAGTAAGCATGCACATATAGAATACTATATTCTACCCGGATTGATTATGGACTTTTATTCTAGTTTGGTTCACTAGAGCCACCAAGTGAACCAAAAGGTCAAACCTAGGGTGCAAGAATTAAATTTAAATATAACTATTACATTTAAACCCGGGCTCCATTACAAACGGGTCTTCAAGCGCTCCTTGCTCCTTTGTCTCCAATTCTTCAAAATTAATTCAAACTATTCCTATTACAAAAACTACTTACAATAAATAGAAATCTTGATCAGCAGTCAAGGGGAAGTACATAGGAGGGAGATAGAATTTACATTAAGAAAAATTTAGAGAAGACGAGGTACGCAGACCCCATTTATATAAACCCATACATTCAAGCATCTACTAAAATAAATCCAATCACACATTGGTCAATAGTCCATAATCAATCCCTATTTATTATCATACATATCTCTATATGTATCAATAAATAACATTCATCCCATGAATAATAAAACCATTCCATATATGCATTGATATCAATTAATGGGCAAAAGTTTTGGTAATATTTAGTTTTGAAACAAAATAAACTCTTTTATTTTAATCAAAAACCAAATCCAAATTAAACTCCTTTAATTTTAGGAATCTGAAATCCTATTTCAGATAAAATAAACATCTTTATTTTAAACTTATATCAATTAAATAAACCATTTATTTCAATTGAAGGAAAAAAAATAATTTCGGATTCTGCTATCTGGCGCAGCTGCGCCCAGAAAGAACTGGACAACGGCGCAGCTGCGTTGCTCCCCAGAAAAAACCGATTTTGGGTTTCGGCGCAGCTGCGCTCCAGAATGAACTGGAGGCGGCGCAGCTGCGCCGTGTCGCTGATTCAAAAATTTTTATTCTGCCCAAAAATTTCGATCCAATTGCATATTAATTCATACATGGAATCATCAAGATCGATAATTAGCACATGATTAGTCTCTGATACCACTGTTAGCTTTGTATATAACGCGAGCATGCAATCAAATTACATAAATAGAGCGGAAGCGCGATAAAACGGATTTTAAAATTTTATACAAACCATCACCATGATCGATCAATGAGCTCAATTAACGATATAAATGAAAGAGAAAGAGAATAAGAATTATACCCTCGTAGAACAAAGCTTCCTCGTGTACAAGTTCAACTCCTAGTCCTTCGTGTTCTCCTCGAATGCTACGGTGTGATTCCTTCCTTTGATCAACGTTAGCCACCCAAGTGTTTGGCCTCTAGAGGTGATCCACCAAGGAAGAACAAGTATTCAAGAAGTTGGGTATTTGGCAAAACCCTAGTTTCTATATCTATAGAAATTGTAAGTACTCTCCACAATCTAATGCAAGAGTGTGTAACCCTAATCTATGATAAGACTCCTCTTATTTATAGATGTAGGAATAACCCTTCCCTAAACTATTTAGGATTAGGGTTTCTATTATAATTAAACTTCTTTAATTAATTATGCTCCTAATCCAATTAGGAATTCATGGGAGAGTACTTCTATTAATTAATTCCCAATCCCTATTAGGAATTAAATAATAGTAATAGTAATAACAATAATAAGACTCCTCTTATTAATTTATATTTAATATTTCCAAAATATTAAATAGTAAATATTAAGCTATTTAATTTATTCTATCTCCATAGAGTAAATTAAATACACTTAACTTATTATTACAATTATACCATTTACTTCTTAAATAAATATTTTTCTTTTGCGGTGTGACCCTTTAGGTTCTCCATATTAAACCAGTTGTGAATAAATCAATTAGAACAATTCTAATCTTATTTAAATAAATAAATTAAACTATTTAATTTATTTAAATAAATAATATTTATTCTACAATAAGGGTAAGCCCCCTTAGCGATCAACGACTTTCTAGATAATATAGATTTCAACATCAATCACAAAAGAACCTTTGAGTAAATAGTTACCGTACAATTCAATCATTCTACCATACAATGTCCCAATTAAATATAAGACATGGATTTACTGTCAAGTCTTATTTTATTTAATTATATGTATTTCGATTCCCAAATGCACAACTCTAATTAATGCAAATTAGAAACTCCTTTCTAATTTCATTCTGCCTTGGCCAAGGACTACTGAGTTATCATTTATCGAATCACATAGGACATTCACATCTTTTACTAGACGAGGTAAATTCTTTGTTGATCATTCACCTATCTCCATGTACAACTAATTATACCCAATCATACCCTTTGATATACCCACAAGGTCTTAAGGGACATGTCAAAGTATAACTCATCATACACAAGATACTATGATGATCTCAAGTCCAAGGATCACTTGTACAACTATCACTATAGGAATTCCTATTGACAGACGAGTAAAACTCCATTAGGTATTCCTTAGCGAGCCACGTTCAGTGAACTTATTCTCTAATAAGCACTTATATACTTGCTTTAGTGTCTCCACACAAATGATTATGAGATCAATCATCCTCTTCCTAAGAGCAAGCAACGTATGTACTAATCGATCCGGATTCACTAATCCCCAATTTAGTAATCCAACGATTAGGAACAATTTTAGTTTGTGAGCTATCTAGAATTTAGATCTCATTAGCATGATCACCATCATGATTCTAAAAGCATTGCTCAAAACTATGGGTTTATCACATTTAATATAACAGCACCATGTAGATAATATTAAAATGCCTTTTAAGAAAATCAATTCTTTTATTAATAAATGAATAAGATTACAAAGTATATGCTACATCATATCAAATATGATTGGCTTGTGTGCATACTACTATCACTACAACCGGTATCCAATACCCAAGTAGAACCTTGACTTATAGAAAAATTTATTTCAATCATGAACAAACCCATATTTGTAACCGAAGCTTCACTAAGCTTCTTCTGGTTAGCTTCTGTAAGATTCTCCTTACAGTTTTCTTTCTAGTATTGAGGCTTATTGAAGTGGAAGCAAACTCCTTTGCTATCTACATCAGTTTTGTTCTTATTGTCCTTTGTTTTTGCCTTTCCTTTTACCTTCTTTGAATTGTTCTTCTTTTGAGAAGATCATGTGGCCCTCTTCTGCTTTCTAGAAGAATCATCTACCAGTAAGACTTGGTCTTTCTTGGTTAGAAAGTGACTCTTTACAGTTTTTCAACATGTTTAAGCAACTCAGGCAGGCTGACATATAGCTTGTTCATATGAAAATTCACAACAATTTGTGAGAAAGAGTCCGGAAGTGATTGCAAGATCAAATCTTGGATCAACTCTCCATCCATTAAAACACAGTTGTCCCAATTGTTCAATCAGATTGATCATTTTAGGACATTTGTCTGTACTGTAGTGCCATCGGTTATTCTAGATCGGAAGAGCTCCTTAGATATCTGATATCTTATAGTCCTACTTTTCTCACCCTTCAATTCCTTGAAGGTGCAGGAGTATAGTAGGAGCATCCATAGTTTCATGCTGACGCTGAAGCTCGTTACTCATGGATGCGAGTATGATGCATTTGAGCCAACTGTGCATCATCTTGCCACTTTCTAAAAGTAGCAATCTCTTCCTCAGAGGCATTGTCTGCAACCATTGCAGGAATAGACATATTAAGGACATAAGATAGCTTTTCAGCCTTGAGAACTATTCTCAAATTCTTTAACCAGTCCTTTTAATACGGTCCGATTAATTAGCATCTAATATGCTCCGCAGTGATAGTGAATTAGACATTGTAAAATTCTATAAATGAATTTGTAATTTAACAACATTTTAGCATACATTCATTTTAATTAATTAATTACCAAAATAAATTAGGTATTTATTTTAAATTAGTATCTCCCACTATTTTCATCAAACTATATTACCCTCCCTATATAATTCGGCATATCTAATTAAAGATTTGTTAGTGAGAATAAGGATCCCATTTCAAATGTATATAGCCTTGTGTGTGCACAACAAACTATATATAAATAAATAGGTAGACAACTATTGTCAATTACATCACTATGTAACTCCTTGTATTTTGCCTCTTAGATTATAATGGTCAAGTGTGTGCACATCCGAACTAAAATAATCTAAGTTAAGTCCAAAATAGCACTTCCATATATTCGAAAGAAAAACACTGTCCTTGTGTGTGCACAACAAAACAACATCGTTCAGTCTATGTATAAGCATCAAATGTGATAAAACAACATCTTAAATATTTAATACTCGCCTTGTGTGTGCACAACAAACTTATATTAAATATTTAATACTCTATTGCTTTACCATGCTAGAAGGCGACGTTCGATATTCCTAATATCTTTGAACGCTTAGGACTTAATATAATTTCTTTGAGGGGTTTGTTATTATTTGTCTCATCTTGTTTAGCGCGCATGCACATATATATATAAAATACGCGTCATATTATTTAACATGCGAAGCATGTTGGATAATATATAATATACATATATTAAGCATGCACATATAGAATACTATATTCTACCCGGATTGATTATGGACTTTTATTCTAGTTTGGTTCACTAGAGCCACCAAGTGAACCAAAAGGTCAAACCTAGGGTGCAAGAATTAAATTTAAATATAACTATTACATTTAAACCCGGGCTCCATTACAAACGGGTCTTCAAGCGCTCCTTGCTCCTTTGTCTCCAATTCTTCAAAATTAATTCAAACTATTCCTATTACAAAAACTACTTACAATAAATAGAAATCTTGATCAGCAGTCAAGGGGAAGTACATAGGAGGGAGATTGAATTTACATTAAGAAAAATTTAGAGAAGACGAGGTACGCAGACCCCATTTATATAAACCCATACATTCAAGCATCTACTAAAATAAATCCAATCACACATTGGTCAATAGTCCATAATCAATCCCGATTTATTATCATACATATCTCTATATGTATCAATAAATAACATTCATCCCATGAATAATAAAACCATTCCATATATGCATTGATATCAATTAATGGGCAAAAGTTTTGGTAATATTTAGTTTTGAAACAAAATAAACTCTTTTATTTTAATCAAAAACCAAATCCAAATTAAACTCCTTTAATTTTAGGAATCTGAAATCCTATTTCAGATAAAATAAACATCTTTATTTTAAACTTATATCAATTAAATAAACCATTTATTTCAATTGAAGGAAAAAAAATAATTTCGGATTCTGCTATCTGGCGCAGCTGCGCCCAGAAAGAACTGGACAACGGCGCAGCTGCGTTGCTCCCCAGAAAAAACCGATTTTGGGTTTCGGCGCAGCTGCGCTCCAGAATGAACTGGAGGCGGCGCAGCTGCGCCATGTCGCTGATTCAAAAATTTTTATTCTGCCCAAAAATTTCGATCCAATTACATATTAATTCATACATGGAATCATCAAGATCGATAATTAGCACATGATTAGTCTCTGATACCACTGTTAGCTTTGTATATAACGCGAGCATGCAATCAAATTACATAAATAGAGCGGAAGCGCGATAAAACGGATTTTAAAATTTTATACAAACCATTACCATGATCGATCAATGAGCTCAATTAACGATATAAATGAAAGAGAAAGAGAAAGAGAATAAGAATTATACCCTCGTAGAACAAAGCTTCCTCGGGTAGAAGTTCAACTCCTAGTCCTTCGTGTTCTCCTCGAATGCTACGGTGTGATTCCTTCCTTTGATCAACGTTAGCCACCCAAGTGTTTGGCCTCTAGAGGTGATCCACCAAGGAAGAACAAGTATTCAAGAAGTTGGGTATTTGGCAAAACCCTAGTTTCTATATCTATAGAAATTGTAAGTACTCTCCACAATCTAATGCAAGAGTGTGTAACCCTAATCTATGATAAGACTCCTCTTATTTATAGATGTAGGAATAACCCTTCCCTAAACTATTTAGGATTAGGGTTTCTATTATAATTAAACTTCTTTAATTAATTATGCTCCTAATCCAATTAGGAATTCATGGGAGAGTACTTCTATTAATTAATTCCCAATCCCTATTAGGAATTAAATAATAGTAATAGTAATAACAATAATAAGACTCCTCTTATTAATTTATATTTAATATTTCCAAAATATTAAATAGTAAATATTAAGCTATTTAATTTATTCTATCTCCATAGAGTAAATTAAATACACTTAACTTATTATTACAATTATACCATTTACTTCTTAAATAAATATTTTTCTTTTGCGGTGTGACCCTTTAGGTTCTCCATATTAAACCAGTTGTGAATAAATCAATTAGAACAATTCTAATCTTATTTAAATAAATAAATTAAACTATTTAATTTATTTAAATAAATAATATTTATTCTACAATAAGGGTAAGCCCCCTTAGCGATCAACGACTTTCCAGATAATATAGATTTCAACATCAATCACAAAAGAACCTTTGAGTAAATAGTTACCGTACAATTCAATCATTCTACCATACAATGTCCCAATTAAATATAAGACATGGATTTACTGTCAAGTCTTATTTTATTTAATTATATGTATTTCGATTCCCAAATGCACAACTCTAATTAATGCAAATTAGAAACTCCTTTCTAATTTCATTCTGCCTTGGCCAAGGACTACTGAGTTATCATTTATCGAATCACATAAGACATTCACATCTTTTACTAGACGAGGTAAATTCTTTGTTGATCATTCACCTATCTCCATGTACAACTAATTATACCCAATCATACCCTTTGATATACCCACAAGGTCTTAAGGGACATGTCAAAGTATAACTCATCATACACAAGATACTATGATGATCTCAAGTCCAAGGATCACTTGTACAACTATCACTATAGGAATTCCTATTGACAGGCGAGTAAAACTCCATTAGGTATTCCTTAGCGAGCCACGTTCAGTGAACTTATTCTCTAATAAGCACCTACATACTTGCTTTAGTGTCTCCACACAAATGATTATGAGATCAATCATCCTCTTCATAAGAGCAAGCAACGTATGTACTAATCTATCCGGATTCACTAATCCCCTTTTTAGTAATCCAACGATTAGGAACAATTTTAGTTTGTGAGCTATCTAGAATTTAGATCTCATTAGCATGATCACCATCATGATTCTAAAACATTGCTCAAAACTATGGGTTTATCACATTTAATATAATAGCACCATGTAGATAAAGTAAAATGCCTTTAACAAACGAATAAGATTACAAAGTATATACTACATCATATCAAATATGATTGGCTTGTGTGCATACTACTTTCACTTATTGGTTCATTAGTTCCTTCAAATTGTCAAAAAAAGAGGTGATTAGGAGTCATATTACTTCGTTCTAGTTTGATTAGCATCTAAAGGAGCAATCTCATCACTATCGCGTTCAAAACGATGTGTACATCTCACACAAGTCTCGATTTAGGGAAGCCTTCGTATTGTTTCATTAGTTCCTTTAAATTGTCAAAGAAAGAGGTGATTAGGAGTCGTATTACTTCGTTCTAGTTTGATTAGCATCTAAAGGAGCAATCTAATCACTATGGCGTTCAAAACGATGTGTATATCTCACACAAGTCTCGATTTAGGGAGACCTTCTTATTGTTTCGTTAGTTTCCTTCAAATTGTCAAAGAAAGAGGTGATTAGGAGTCTTATTACTTCGTTCTAGTTTGACTAGCATCAAAAGGAGCAATCTCATCACTACGTCGTTCAAAACGATGTGTACATCTCACACAAGTCTCGATTTAGGGAAGCCTTCTTATTGTTTCGTTAGTTTCCTTCAAATTATCAAAGAAAGAGGTGATTAGGAGTCTTATTACTTCGTTCTAGTTTGATTAGCATCAGAAGGAGCAATCTCATCACTATCGCTGTAACGACCGTGAATTCTGGATAACCTTGTAATTTGAATTTTTGAATATTATTGAATATAATATATTTTATTAACATTATTCTGTGTTACGTGTTTGAAGGTTGTGTGATAACCTAAATTATGTGAATGCATGAAGTTTACGTGTTATAGTTTTGTATGAGTGAATAAATTAATTTCGCGAAATGTCGCTAAATTACTATTCACAGACACTATTCACGCCATAATATTTTTTTTGTGTATTTTTCAATTTCTATTATTTTCGTTAAGGCGTGTATGTGATGAGATAATTTTTCCAAGATGTGGAATATTTATTTGAGCCCGTTACTAATTTAATTTGTATCCAAAAGGTTATTATGGGTTATCCGAATAAATGGATAAACTCTATAATTATTATTTTTACCTATTCCAATATTTTATGGTAATACCCATTTTAATTTTTGGGTAGAATTATTAAGCAAATTGGGTACAAATAAGGAAAAATTCGGGTATAGGAGACCATATGTGTGTATTAGCTTGTGGGTGTTGCTAATATGGGGAACCAACTTAATGCATGGACCAATGAGGAGTGAGCAAGAGGGGAGTGGTCGGATGAGTGGCCTTGAGCCAAGTAATTTCCCAACATTCTTCTCTATTCCATTTCCAAGAGGAACTCGGGTGCTACACTTGCATTCACCCGAAGCTCTATCCATTCTCCCATTCAATCCTTCTCTCCCCACTCCAACCATCAGCTCATCTTGGAAGCAAGTTGCTGCAGAATAGAGAGAGAAGAATAGAAGAAACAAGGAAGAAGTAAAGAGAGAAAGAGAGTTTTTAGAGAGAGAAAGAAGTGGGTTTGTTCGGGAAGAAGCTAAGAAGAAGAAAGAGAGGAAGCTTCAAGCTCTAACCAAGTCTCTGAGCATCAAGGAGCAAGAATCAAGAGGTAAACATTATCCATAACCATTCTCTCTCAATATTTCAAGCTTTCATGATTTTGAAGCTTATATGCTTGGTGGGTTTGATTTTCGTCGTTTATAATTGTTGTTAGTTGCGTGTAAGTTGTTATGGAAGTTTTTAAGACTCTAAAAACCTTCCTAATAACAGTAAAGTGGAACAATATAACGAGAAAATCCGAACCCATGCGTAAAGGATGAAGAACAATGAAGAACATGGACATTTTGGACAAACACGGACATTCAGACTGTTTTAGAGAACTTGTAGCTTCAATTCTGTGTTTGTTTGCTTTATTTGTTATTGTGATATTGTAGTTCTATGGGTTATCTTCATAACCCAGTTGGAACGGAGTAAAAAGCTTTTAAAACGAATTTGTGGTGAAGATTTTAGTAAGCATGTCAAGAAAACGATTAGTTTGTGTGAACAGTGACCTTGCGGCCAAATCTGGTATTAATGTGTGACTTGTAAAATTGTGAGCTTCTGGAATAGTATAGTACACTGAATTAGGGAGCCATGGGCTTTGGAATAAATGCATTTCGACCTCGGATGAGGGAGATATAGCGATTTTAAGAAAATGTGTCAAGGCTGTCAAGAACACGAAAAATTAGTGCGACGGGGCTCTTTGGAGCCACGGTTTTGACTAGTTAGAGAACCTGGAAGGTTTTGATTTTTGGATATGTTGTAGTTCAGGTTACAAGCTTTCCATAGCCTTAAGAACGGACTAATTCTGACTTAAAATGAAGAAGTTATGATGTTTGGTAGAAGGTGCTACGAACCTGTCATGTAGGAGGTCGTAGGGTGCAAGTCGTGGGGTAATCTCTGACCATCGTAGAGTGCCAATGGTGGGATGGGCTCTGAGGGTCGTAGAGTGGCCTACGAAGGTAGTAGAGTGTCTCTCAGAATCGTAGAGTGCCTCTCGAAATCGTAGAGTGTCTCTCGAAATTGTAGAGTGCAAATTTGGCTAAGTATGGGTCGTAGAGTGTAAGGTTCGTAGAGACTCAAAATTTGGCTATGTATAGGTCGTAGTGTGTAAGGTTAGTAGAGACTCAAAAATTTGGCTAAGTGTAAAATCGTAGAGACACTTTCAGCCTGAACATCACTTAGTAATTCGGGCATAACTTTCTCATACGAACTCGGATTGAGGTGATCCAGGATGATTCGGAAAGAGAAAGAGTAGACCTACAACTTTCCCTTACTGAACTTTGAGAGTTAAGGTCGAGATGAATCTCAAAGTTGAGCATCTTTATCACTGTTGGCGATCGTAGGGAGTAAGGGTCGTAGACTCGAAATTTGGCTAAGTATGAAATCGTAGGGAGTAAGGGTCGTAGAGCTGAAATTTGGCTAAGTGTAAAATCGTAGGGACACTTTCAGCCTGAACCCCATTTAGTAAAATGGGCATAACTTTCTCATACGAACTCCGATTTGGATGATTCAAGATGATCTGGAAAGCTAAGGAGTAGACCTATAACTTCCACTATTAAGAATTAAGATTTCATGCCTGGTTCAAATTCGAATTTGGGCAGTTTGGTGACGTTGTGCATGTCACTTAAACGTTTGAGTATGAAAGTTTGGCGTATAGACGTGCAAACGTCGTAACGTTATAACAAATGTGCTTAGCCTTGCTTGGTACTATGTTTCTAATATATATATAATGTTATGGGTAGTGTAAACTAATATTTGGTATTCATTATGTGACTAATTTATCGTATGTTTATGTGCACATGTGTGTAGGATAATTGAAGAGCGTGTGTTGTATTATTGTAGCAGACGCATCAGGCAAGTTTCCTATCGCTTGTCTAACCCTTGTGTTGGGCAAGTTTCCCTAACCTTACTCGAATTATATTTGAGCAAGTTTCATATTTTATACAGGTGTGGTATATTGTTGCAAGTTTCCTTACCCTAACTCAATTTAATATTGGGCAAGTTTTCCTTTAACCCTACTCAATTTACATTCGAGCAGGATGCGGTGTATTATGCAAGTTCTTCTTACTCAATTTACATTTGAGCAAGTTCCCTTACCTTACTCAAGATTATACTTGAGCAAGTACTCTATATTATTGCAAGTTTCCTGACTCATACTAGAGTTATTACTTTTAAGTTATACCAGTGGATTAATTATTGCCAATTACTCCACATCAAAGACAATTATTGACATTCGCACCTTGTGCCTTTGAATTCATGAATTGTTGTCAGATTGTGAAATGTTTAAATTCTACATTCATGAACTATTTAATAAATAGTCTACGCCATTTGTTTCAGCTAGACATATACAGGTTAATATCTTTTTAAAAGCTATCCAAACCAGTAGTTGGTACAGATTCTTGGACTGAGAGAGCAACCCTTGTTAGGGGATTATAATGTGTCGGTTATTCGATGCAGTCAGAGTTAAATGTTATGCATATACATGGTGTACAAGAGGCTGATCCCCTCGAGTACAACTGACGGGGCCAGGTTTTAAAAGAGTTAGTTGAATGATTGACTCTTTGGCCAAAAGTTCATGGTCGGTTGGACCACTCAGTAGTAAATAATCATTATTCATTGTTTCATTTGAACTTTGATTATGTCATTTCAGCTATTTCACCAATGTTCATAAATTGTTGATCTATGCGGCTATTATTCTCATTCATTCATGATATATCTTTTTTACTCATTTTAAACTTGCTGAGCGAAGTAGTTGCTCACCCTTGCTATATCATGAAACTATTGCAGTTAAGCCGGGGAATTCTAAAGCGGACAAAGGCAAAGGAAAGCTTAAGGAATAGTTATATTTACTATCCCGTTATGTAATCGTGGAATAGTTTTGTATTATTAATGTATTCTACGATGTATTTATTTAAGGTTATAGACCTTGGTACCGTAGTAAACCTTTTGTAATGAACAATATATGTTTATTTTATTCTGCATTAGTTGATTTATGTTGTTTAGAGGTGTATGGATGTATTTTATCGTGAGCACCAAATTCGAGGTATGGGTATCTGAATTTGGTGGTGTCATAGGTTGGTATCAGAGCTTTAGATTATAAACTTTAGGAATGCGAAACCTAGGTTATAACCTTAGTATTAAACTCGTATTGAGTACACTAGGTAATGGATCCAGGAGATTCATTTGGTGATTATGTCTGGAGGTGGATTGTGGAAATCCATCGAGCCGAGTTGTGCATAATAAAATATCATTTCATTTTATCAATGAATATATTTTATTGTGGCACTGACATCTTGCTGTCTATTTATTTTTGTCTGTGGCTGTAGGATGTCTGAGATGGGAGAGTCCAGTCCTGCTAGAGAGGTGGAGTTCACAGATATCCATGTGGACACAGGGCGTTTAGTGGAGGTGCAGCCGAGTGAGCCAGAGATGATGGACACTAGGGATGAGTTTGAGGCCGAGGATGAGGACCCCGAGGAGGATCCAGTGACTGGGGATGATGAGGCACCTGAGTATGCAGATGGCATGGGCACTACTACTAGTGACATCATAGAAGAGCTGACAAATAGGAACACTGAGCTCGAGAATCGAGTGGTCCACTTAGAGGAGCAGAACCAGGATCACCAAGATCGGGAGGAGCAGTACAGGTCATTGGCGTATCAGACTCTGGGGGAAAAAGCGGAGTTGAATCAGAGGCTGAAGAAAAAGGACCAGAGGATTGCTGAGCTAGAGGCAGAGGTTCACGACCGACATGGGGTTTCTGTTCAGCTTGGTGTGATGGTTTATGACCTCTTAGAGAGGAATGTGGTGTTGGTAGGATAGATGGAGCGGGTAGAGGATCAGCTAGAGGTTACTCGTCTGGAGAGAGATGAGGCTTTAGTGCAGTTAGCATCCCTGACTGCAGATATTGATTCCCTCAGGTTAGGCTTGACCACTTCCATTGGCAGGCTGAGGGACAGAGTGAGAAGGTACCCCAGGGAGGAGGGTAGCAGTAGGAGCGTGATTAGGCGCTGAGTGGTCGATAGGCTAGCTCGACGGGAGCTCCGAGTTGCAGTTCGTCGCAGCAGGCGGTGATGTGTATTTTTAGCATTATGTTTGTAGTAGGTCCCATTTTTGTTATAATAGGGGCATACTTATGTTGTAAATCCCTATGCTTGCAACATGTATGGGATAGTAGTTGAACCCCCAATTTTGTTTCTAATAGAGGGGTGGAAGGTTATTATTCCCCAATTTTGTTTGTTAGGGGATATTTAATGATTGGCAGGCTATGTTATTTAGCGTTTATAGGAGTATGCCACGTGTTGAGTTTGGTTGTATTAAAACAGTGGTATATGATTATAAATGCAGTTGTTTTATTTAAATCAAACGTGTTTGATAGATGCTTTTTGCTTTTAATTGTCGACTTAAATGTCTTTTTGCATATGGCATAAATCTATTAGTAAAAGCCGACGGTTTTCTTTTAATCAGATAATGCCGCCAAGAAGACAACCCCGATACACAAGGGCGGAAGAGTCGGTGAATAACAAGGAGGGTCAGGCAGACCCTATGAGGACTTTTGTGAACTTGTTAGCCGAAGCAATGCAGGGCAGACAAGCCACTGCGGTTGACCAGCCAAGAAGTCACATGGCGAACTTTAAGGATTTTAAATTGGTAGGACCGCCGGAGTTTCGCGAGACTACAGATCCGATAGAAGCCCAGACATGGGTGGAAGAAATGGAAAAGGTGTTCGAGGTCGCAAGGGTGGCCGAAGAGTAGAAGACGTCGTTTGCCACTTTCATGATGAAAGGTGAGACAAATTACTGGTGGAAGGCAAACAAAGGTCGAGCTGGGGAAGGCACGATCGCATGGGCTCGTTTTAAGGAGCTGTTTTTCGAAAATTACTTCCAGTAAGCACGCAGGCAAGTATGGAGATAAAGTTCTTGGAACTAAAGCAAGGAGGCATGTCAGTTGCGGAGTATGCCGCAAAATTTAATGAGTTAGCTAGGTTTGCTCCACATCAGGTGGACACCGAAGCTAGGCGAGCGAAGAGATTTGAACAAGGGCTAAAACCTTGGGTGTATAGTAAGGTTGCGGTTTTACAGATCAACACATTTTCTACGTTACTTGAGAAAGCAATCATTGCTGAAGGAGGAAATGAAGCTTTGACAAAACACAACCAAGATCAGAAAAAGAATAAGAGCCATGATGGTCATAAGGAAGGTAGCAGTGGGGGAAGTAACCCAAATGAGAGAAAATGGAACGACAGTCAGATGTCGGGAAGCAAGTCCGGAGGGGATGCAAAGAAGGGCAATAAATGCGAGAAATGTGGAAGGAATCACTTTGGAGAATGCATGAAAGGAAAAGGAGTTTATTTCAACTGTGGTCAGCCGGGGCACTTTGCCCCATAATGCCCAAAGGCGAAGGCAGGAAGTTGTTTTTCTTATGGCGCTTCAGATCATCAGAAGAAGGATTGCCCAAAGAGGAAGAGCGATGCAGGCAGTGCTAACCAAGGGAACAACAGTAAACTGACCATCGGAGGACCAGCACAGCAGAACAGACCAGTAGCATGCACCTTCAACATGACAGTGCAGGATGCGATGGAATCAAAGGATGTGGTGTCAGGTATTATTTCGATCAATAATATTAATGCATATGTATTATTTGATTCGAGAGCTACTTGTTCATTTGTGTCGGATGAATTTGCTAAACGGTTAAACTTACCTCGTGAGAAATTAGAGAATCCAATGAATGTGGAAGTAGCTAATAAAGAAGTTATTCCTGTGGAATACATCTATAGAAATTGTTGTGCTGAGATAAACGGGTATAAACTGAGCGTAGATTTGATTCCGATACGACTAGGGGAATTTGATGTAATCCTCGGGATGGATTGGTTGTCTAGTCACGGGGCTGTGATTGACTGTCAGAAGAAATGTATACACCTGAAGACTCCAGACAAGTCGAGGGTTGTATTCTACGGTAGTAAATCGCCGAGACAATCCTGCTGTCTAACGATGATGCAAGCGAAGAAATTGCTAAGGAAAGGTTATATAGGTTATCTGGCTCACGTGGTTGATACCCGAAGAGTAGAGGGTGAGCTGGGTCAGATACCTGTAGTAAGGGAATTTCCAGATGTTTTCCCAGATGAGTTACCGGGTTTACCGCCGGATAGAGAGGTGGAATTTGTGATCGACTTGGTACCGGGAACCGCACCGATCTCAAAGGCACCGTACAGAATGGCACCGGTGGAAATGAAAGAACTGATGGTTCAACTGCAGGAGTTGCTAGATAAGGGGTATATTCGTCCAAGTGTATCTCCATGGGGAGCGCCAGTACTGTTCGTAAAGAAGAAAGACGGATCGCTTAGGCTTTGCATTGACTATCGGGAGTTGAACAAAGTCACGATTAAGAACAAGTACCCGTTGCCCAGAATTGATGATTTGTCCGACCAATTGAAGGGAGCGAAATACTTTTCAAAGATTGACTTGAGGACGGGATATCACCAACTGAAGGTGAGGCAGGAGGATATTCCAAAGACAGCATTCAGAACTCGATAAGGACATTTCGAGTTCTTGAGAAGTTTTACGAAAATCATATCTACGAGCTCGTTTTAACTCCTTTTTACTCCATTCCAACTGGGTTAGCTTCGTAACCCATGGAACTACAACACCATAGCAACAAATAAAATTAACAAACATGAAATCTAGCATTTATAGTCCTCTAAAAAGTCTGAATGTCCAAAAAGTCCATTGTTCTTCATGTTCTTCATCCTCCTTAAGCATAGGTACGGATTTCTTCTATTTTTGTTCCACTTGGATGTTATTAATGAAATCTATAGTCTCTTAACAACAATATAAACGAAATACAACCAACAATAACAACCACAATCAATCACGAATCATCCACCAAGCATAAAAGCTTAAAAACCAAGAAAACTTGAAAACTCAATGAAATCGAAGGAAAATCGTTTGATGTTGAAGATTTACCTCTGTGAATCGTTCCTAGATGTTATGAGGCTTTGCTAGAGCTTGGCTTGAGTCTCTTTCTTCCTTCTTGGTTCACCCGAACCTCTCCTTCTCTTCTTTTCTCCTTCTTCTTCTTCTTCCTCTCTTTTCCGGCGACATTCTTCTCTTTTTCCGGCGAACTCTGGTGACTTCCTTCTCCTTTCTTTTCTGTAGCTCTCTCTCTCTCTCTCTCTCTCTAGCAGCTGATGGAATGGGAGTGAATGAATAATTGATTTGGGAGAATGGAGGAGTAAATTAGGGTGAAGAGGGAGAAATGGGTGTGAGGCTCAAGGTGGCCAATTTTTCAAATTCTTGCCGGCAACCTCCCTTCTCTCTCCTCAATTTCCTAACATCTGATTGGTTGATGGGTTTTGTTTGGTTCCCACTTGGAGTAACAAGCCAAAATAAATACCCGAAAACACCAAAAATGTATCCGAAAACTCCCGCTTTTACACCAAAACTGGTAAATATTTCTACCCAAAATTAAACTGGGTACTCCCATAAATTATTGGGACATATAAAAATAATTATTACGGGGTTTGCCCATTTATTCGGAACAGCCTTATCATATGTTTCGGATACCGAATAAAACACGAACGGGCTCAAAACGAAAATCCGACACTTGGAAAAATTATCATTTCGCACACGTGTATTACTGTAATTTATTAAGGTTGAAAAGACGCAAAAATATCATGGCGTGAATAGTGCCTCGATAAACGTGCCCCGTGAATAGTGATTTTGCGATTTTTCGCGAAGTCAATATATTCACCCTAACGACACTACAACACGTAAAATTCAACACATATACATATTCTAGGTTATAACACAACCTTTAAGCACATAACACATAATACTCTAAATAAAAATAAAAATTCACTTTATTCACACATAAACTCGGGTTACAAGGAAATTAAAATTCCCAATCGTTACATTCTCCCCTCCTTATAAGGATTCTGTCCCCAGAATCACAATACAAGGTTAAGCAAAAAATTGAGGGTAATTCTCCTTCATTTTATCTTCTAACTCCCACGTAGCCTCTTCGGCATTGTGGTTTCGCCAAACTACTTTTACAGACGGTATAACCTTATTTCTTAATACTTGCTCTTTCCTATCGATTATCTGAATAGGAATTTCTTCATACGTAAGATCTTTATCTATTTGGACGGGCTCATAGGATATCACATGTTTATAATCGGGCTTATAAGGTCGTAACACTGAGACATGGAACACATTGTGGATATACTCCAGTTCAGGAGGCAAGGCTACCTCGTACGCCACTTCACCCACTCTTCTCAATACTTCAAACGGTCCTACGAATCTCGGGCTTAACTTTCCTTTCTTCCCAAAACGTATCTTCCCTTTGCAGGGAGATACCTTCAGAAACACGTAACTGCCGACGTCGAAGTTTCTCGTCTGGCGATGTTGATCTGCATACTTCTGTTGTTGGTCTTGGGCTGCAACTAATCTTGCCCTGATTACTGCGACCACTTCTGCTGTCTGCTGCACCAATTCTGGTCCCAACAGTCGCCGTTCGCCAACTTCATCCCAGCTTAATGGTGTCCTGCACTTCCTCCCGTAGAGGGCTTCGTATGGCGGCATACCGATACTTGTATGAAAGCTATTATTATACGCAAATTCCACAAGTGGTAAATGGTCATCCCAATTTCCCTTAAAATCCATCACACAAGCTTTCAGCATGTCTTCTAGTGTTTGAATTGTTCGTTCACTTTGTCCGTCAGTTTGAGGATGGTAAGCAGTACTTAGTCGCAACTGTGTTCCCATTCTCTCTTGCAAGCTCTTCCAAAAATTTGACGTGAAGCGTGGATCTCGATCTGAGACAATTGACACGGGCACTCCATGCCGTGAGACAATTTCCTTAATGTACAACTTGGCTAATTGGTTCAAATTAAATCGGATCTTTATCGGTAGAAAGTGTGTTGATTTTGTCAATCGATCCACGATAACCCAAATGGCATCATAGCCCTTCTGTGTAACTGGAAGTCCTACCACAAAGTCCATAGTGATATGCTCCCACTTCCATTCCGGTATATTTAGTGGCTGGAGCAACCCGCTTGGTCTCTGATGTTCCGCTTTGACTTATTGACAAGTGAGACACTTGCTGACGTACTCAGCTACGTCCCGCTTCATGTTGGGCCACCAAAAATATTGACGAAGATCACGGTACATTTTCGTGCTTCCTGGGTGAACAGAATATACTGAATTATGTGCCTCGTGTAAGATTTCATCTCTTAATTCAGTCACGGCTGGCACCCACACTCGCTCCTCGTATCTCAAGATACCATTCTTATCCATTCGGAACTTCTCTTCCTCATTTTCTGCGATCCTTTTCTGTATCCTTCCACATTCTTCATCCTCTTCCTGTGCTTCTTTCACTTTGTCGAGTAACGTCGGACGAGCTTCAATTACGAATAACTTCTCTGCTGCCTCTGCCGGACTTTTTACTTCGATTTCCAATCTTGCCATTTCCAATATTAATTCCTTGTGAGTTGTCAACATAAATAATTTCTCATTCCCCTTTCTACTCAATGCATCTGCTACTACGTTTGCTTTTCCCGGGTGATAAAGAATTTCGCAGTCGTAATCCTTGATTAATTCCAACCACCTCCTCTGTCGCATGTTCAACTCCTTCTGCGTGAAGATATATTTCAAACTCTTATGATCCGTGTATATCTCACATTTCTCCCCATAAAGGTAATGTCTCCAAATCTTCAATGCAAAGACGACAGCTGCCAATTCCAAGTCATGGGTAGGGTATCGCTTCTCGTAATCCTTCAACTGCCGTGACGCATACGCAATGACCTTGCCGTGTTGCATCAACACACAACCAAGACCCTTATGTGATGCATCACTATACACTACAAAACCTCCCGTATCATCTGGTAAGGATAATACGGCGCTTCGCTTAACCTCTTTTTCAACTCCTGAAAACTGTCTTCGCACTTTTCAGACCATACAAACTTCACCGTCTTTCTCGTTAGATTGGTCAACGGGGTTGCTATCTTCAAAAAATCCTGGATAAATCTTCGATAGTAGCCGGCTAACCCTAAGAAACTTCGCACTTCTGTCGGCGTCTTCGGTTGTTCCCAGTTACTAACTGCCTCCACCTTCGCATGGTCCACTGAGATACCGTCTTTGTCGATCATATGCCCTAAAAATTGCACCTTTTCCATCCAGAATTCGCACTTGGAAAATTTCGCGTATAACTTTTCCCTTCTCAGTGTCTCCAGTACTTTGTTTAGATGATCGGCATGCTCTTCTTCGGTCCTTGAATAAATCAAAATGTCATCGATGAAAACTACTACGAACTTGTCTAGGTACGGCTTCAGAACTCGGTTCATCAAGTCCATGAATGTTGCCGGCGCGTTAGTCAAACCGAAAGACATCACCAAAAACTCGTAGTGACCGTATCTCGTCCAAAACGCAGTTTTGGGTACATCTTCCTTCCTCACTTTTAGTTGATGATATCCGGTCCTCAAATCTATCTTCGAGATGTGTTTGGCTCTTTTCAGTTGATCAAACAAGTCGTCGATCCTTGGCAATGGATACTTATTCTTGATCGTTGATTTGTTCAATTCTCGGTAGTCGATGCAGAGTCTCATCGATCCGTCCTTCTTCTTAACAAACAAAACTGGGGCTCCCCATGGGGACACACTTGGCTGAATATACCCATTGTCCAGTAATTCCTGAAGTTGTATCAACAATTCTTTCATCTCCACTGGCGTCATACGATACGGAGCCTTCGAAATTGGTGCAGTCCCTAGCACTAAGTCTATTGCAAATTCAATTTCCCTGTCTGGCGGAAGACCCGGTAATTCGCTTGGAAACACATCTGGAAACTCTCTTACTATTGGTATATCCTTAATTTCTACACCTTCTTTCTTTGTATCTACAATATAGGCTAAATAGCCTTCACATCCTTTCTTTAACAACTTCCTGGCTTGCATCATCGTAAGACAACAAGAACGTCTCAGCGATGTGCTACCATTAAACACTACCCTTGACTGGTTAGGGGTCCGAAGGTTCACACTTTTCTTCTGACAGTCAATCACTACCGCATGATCGTACAACCAGTCCATTCCCAATATTACATCGAACTCTCCCAACCTTATTGGGATCAAATCCACGCAAAAATTATATCCCCTAATCTCAGCGCAACAATTACGAAGAATAAACTCTATTGGAATTACCTCGTTATTCGCAATTTCTATACCCAAAGGATTTTCTAACCGTTCTTGGGGTAAATTTAACCGTTTAGCAAAATCTTCAGACACAAAGGAACGGGTAGCACCCGAATCAAATAATACGCAGGCATTTATATTATTGATTGGGATAATACCTGACACCACGTCCTTAGCAATCACTGCATCCTGGACGGTCATGTTGAAGGTTCGGGCAGGGGTTCGGTTTGGCGGAGTCGGTCCTCCAATTGCCAGTTTGCTGCCTCCTCCTCTGTTGCCATTTCCACCAGTGCTTCCTTTCTTCGGGCAGTCTTTGATCTGATGCTCCACCGATCCACAAGAATAACATCCACGGTTCTTGTTCGGGTTTGTGCAGTTTGGTGCCATGTGCCCCTCCTGGCCACAATTGTAACAGATATTGCGCCCCTTCCAGCATTCTCCCTTGTGATTCTTCCCACATTTGGAACACGCTTCAACCCTCTTCTTAAATCCCCCTTGATTATTCCCCATCTGATTAGTGTTGTTGTTGTTGTTGTTGCCACCATCCCATTTCCTCTTTCCCGAATTGCTTCCACCGCTACTGCCACCGCCACGGTAGTCTCCTCCACTGTTCTTATTCTTCTTGTGTTGATTCAGGGCCTCAATCCCTCCTTCAGTGATAATGGCTTTTTCCAGCAGTGCACTAAAGGTTTCGATCTGAAGAACGGCTACCTTGTTATATATCCACGGTTTCAGCCCTTGTTCAAACCTTTGCGCCTTCAGCTCTTCAGTACTTACTTGAAGCGGTGTAAAACGTGTAAATTCATTGAATTTGGCGGCGTACTGAGCCACCGTCATGTCTCCCTGCTTCAGTTCCAAGCATTTCACTACCATTTGTCTTTCCATGCTCTTTGGGAAATAATTCCCGAAAAATAATTCCTTGAACTTGTCCCACGGTATCACTCCTTCGCCTGCTCGTTGTTGGTTAGCTTCCCACCAATAATTTGCTTTCCCTTTCATCATATAGGTGGCGAATGCTGTTTTCTGGTCATCCCCCACGCGTGCGATAATGAAAGCCTTCTCCATTTCCTTCACCCAAGACTGGGCTTCAATCGGATCAGTCGTTCCCCTGAACTCTGGGGGTCTTACGCTTTTGAAGTCCTTGAAACTTGTTGTGGGTGTTGTCGGTGGGTTGGGATTCACAATTCCCGCACTTCTCCTTTCCATCCTCTCCAATATGTCTGCTAACCGCTGCATGGGGTCCGTCGGACCTCCTCCATTGTTAACCGATCCCTCAGGTGTCGCTGGGGGTGGTACGTTGCGTCTGGGCGGCATTCTCTGCTAAACGTAAGAAATCTTAATGTCATCATCTTATCATATTACGAGAATATCTATCATGAGTACTACAAGCAGACCACAAAGCGGCACACTCTATTAGCAGCTTGTAATGAAATATAGCTTCATCGTAAGGAATGTAAATACCTTTCACAACTATCTAGGATGCGTCTATCTAAGATCGCCCCAAAACTCTACATGAGTTTTATCTACTCGTATTCTCTATACGCTTCCTAAGGTTATAGCCTAAAGACCTCCCTTTAAAGGTTTATAACCTAAAGCTCTGATACCAACCTGTGACGCCCCCAAATCCGGGTCACCCGAACCGCGGACCTGGTTCGTCACTATCTCATACCTGCATCAAACTATTGGTAACTTACAGCAGAAATAAAGGAATATTTATATTGATATAACATAAATAATCCTGTCCCAAGTCTCGAAACCAAAACTTCTACAAAACATAACTTAATACATAAGGGTAATTAAGTCTTAATACATCACAAAAGTCAACAAGTCTTAATACATGACCAGAATGATAATTTTAACAGTGCAAAGCTAATCCGTGGCTTTGCCTTTGCCTTTATCCATCCCTGAACTTTCACCACGAGCTCCACTAACTGAAATATTTTAAGGAAAGCAAGGGTGAGCAACAAATTTGCTCAGCAAGTATAATAACAATAATCAGGGATCATCAAATGAAGACCTTATAGCTTAAAAGAATCAAGAGCATAAAAGGTAGCTCAAGAATTTGCACAATCTCAACGAATGATCTTATTAACACAGTTGTAGGCCCTCTAAGGACCGAATGATTTCAATGTTTCCAAATGGAGGAAATATTCAATACTGAGTGGTCATCTTGACACTGAACTTTTACTAGAATCACCAGAAATTCATCCGATAATCCAACATACTAATACAATAGGTGATCAGCCTAATGTACCTGGTGTTATGCATAACCCCTTTAACATACTGTTCGCGCGCGTGTCGGTCTCCCGACATACATACTGTTTCCCCTGCTATGAGAGTTGTTCATCTCAGCTTTACATAGGAATCCAAACCAAACAATTTGATTGGATAGCTTTACTTAACGACAATGATGATTAAACATACGTCTAGCCGAAACAAGTGGCGTAAACTATTTCCTTAAACAGTTCATGAATGGAGAACTAAACGTTTCACAGTCCAACAACAGATAATGAATTCAAATACATAAACGGTGAACATCAATAATTTATCTTTGATGTGGAGTAATTGACAATAATTAGTCCACCAAAATAATTGAAAGTAATAACTCGATTTGAGTCATGAAACTTACAACAATGTACCTGTTTACACGAAATAAAAGTAGTGCATAAGGTTTAGAAACTTGCCCAACACAAGGGTTAGACAAGGGTTAAAGAAGAACTTGCCTGAAGCGCTGCTACAATAATACAACACACGCTCCTTAATATCCTACACAATTAAGTACATATTTACATAACAATTAGTCACATTCCAAATAATGGTTCAAAACGGACGCTGCATCATTAAAATTCATTGACCGCCTTAAGACAATAGCAATTTGGTTGACATTTAACGTAAAATTAGGCACGTAAGGCCTTAACCAGATAGGAATAAATAACCTGTCTAATCATTTAGTACAAAGAAATATATAAGTGTTGGACCCGCTAAAAAGGATTCATTAGGTCCGACCCGACTTGACCCGGCCCAACTTGGCCCAAACACGGAGTTAGCGCTGCAGCGTGAGGTTCATTGCTAAAGCTCACGCTGCGGCGTGAGTCCCGTGTCCTGCACAAGACGGGCTTCGCGCTGCGGCGTGAAGCTTAACACTTGGGCCTCACGCTGCGGCATGAGTCCCGGTCATTTTCCCATATTGCCCCCTCGCTGCAGCGTGAGATGCAAGGCATATGGGTGGCGCTGCGGCGCCATTCTGCAGTAGCCGGATTCTGGGTTTGTTCCCAGTTCGCGACTTCGACCTCCGGCCACTCCAACCTCCATAACTCCTTCAATACACAAGCAAATTGGTCCATTCCGGACTCTATGGACTCCTAACTCATGGGGCTACAACATATCAAAAATGCAGAGCTACCCATTAAAATTAACATGGTCAAATCTAAAGCCAAAGTGTAAAGTTCATACTCTGTTCTTCGAGTTCTTGACAAGTTTTACGAAAATCATTCCTACGAACTCGTTTTAACTCCTTTTTACTCCATTCCAACTGGGTTAGCTTCGTAACCCATGGAACTACAACACCATAACAACAAATAAAATTAACAAACATGAAATCTAGCATTTATAGTCCTCTAAAAAGTCTGAATGTCCAAAAAGTCCATTGTTCTTCATGTTCTTCATCCTCCTTAAGCATAGGTACGGATTTCTTCTATTTTTGTTCCACTTTGATGTTATTAATGAAATCTATAGTCTCTTAACAACAATATAAACGAAATACAACCAACAATAACAACCACAATCAATCACGAATCATCCACCAAGCATAAAAGCTTGAAAACCAAGAAAACTTGAAAACTCAATGAAATCGAAGGAAAATCGTTTGATGTTGAAGATTTACCTCTGTGAATCGTTCCTAGATGTTACGAGGCTTTGCTAGAGCTTGGCTTGAGTCTCTTTCTTCCTTCTTGGTTCACCCGAACCTCTCCTTCTCTTCTTTTCTCCTTCTTCTTCTTCTTCCTCTCTTTTCCGAAGACATTCTTCTCTTTTTCCGGCGAACTCTGGCGACTTCCTTCTCCTTTCTTTTCTGTAGCTCTCTCTCTCTCTCTCTCTCTCTAGCAGCTGATGGAATGGGAATGAATGAATAATTGATTTGGGAGAATGGAGGAGTAAATTAGGGTGAAGAGGGAGAAATGGGTGTGAGGCTCAAGGTGGCCAATTTTTCAAATTCTTGCCGGCAACCTCCCTTCTCTCTCCTCAATTTCCTAGCATTTGATTGGTTGATGGGTTTTGTTTGGTTCCCACTTGGAGTAACAAGCCAAAATAAATACCCGAAAACACCAAAAATGTATCCGAAAACTCCCACTTTTGCACCAAAACTGGTAAATATCTCTACCCAAAATTAAACTGGGTACTCCCATAAATTATTGGGACATATAAAAATAATTATTACTGGGTTTATCCATTTATTCGGAACAGCCTTATCATATGTTTCGGATACCGAATAAAACACGAACGGGCTCAAAACGAAAATCCGACACTTGGAAAAATTATCATTTCGCACACGTGTATTACTGTAATTTATTAAGGTTGAAAAGACGCAAAAATATCATGGCGTGAATAGTGCCTCGATAAATGTGCCCCGTGAATAGTGATTTTGCGATTTTTCGCGAAGTCAATATATTCACCCTAATGACACTACAACACGTAAAATTCAACACATATACATATTCTAGGTTATAACACAACCTTTAAGCACATAACACATAATACTCTAAATAAAAATAAAAATTCACTTTATTCACACATAAACTCGGGTTACAAGGAAATTAAAATTCCCAATCGTTACAAATAAACTGGGAACAGCCGAAGACGCCGACAGAAGTCCAAAGTTTCTTGGGATTAGCGGGTTACTATCGGAGATTTATCCAGAACTTTTCGAAGATAGCGTCGCCGTTGACAAATTTGACAAGGAAAACTGTGAAGTTTCAGTGGACGGATAAATGCGAAGAGAGTTTCTTAGAGTTGAAGAAGAAACTTAGTGAAGCACCTGTGTTATCGCTATCAGATGATACAGGGGGATTTGTGGTGTACAGTGATGCGTCACACAAAGGCCTTGGGTGTGTGTTGATGCAAAATGGGAAGGTCATTGCGTACGCGTCACGGTAGCTGAAGGACTATGAGAAGGGGTATCCGACTCATGACCTGGAACTAGCGGCAATGGTGTTTGCTCTAAAGATTTGAAGGCACTATCTGTATGGGGAGAAGTGTGAGATATACACAGACCACAAAAGTCTGAAGTATATCTTCACTCAGAAGGAGATAAACATGAGGCTGAGGCGATGGTTAGAGTTGATCAAGGATTACGATTGTGAGATTCTGTACCATCCCGGTAAGGCCAATGTAGTCGCTGATGCTCTAAGTAGGAAGGGCAGAGAAAAGTTAATGATGCTAACAGCTCAGGACGAACTGATAAAGGACATGGAGAGACTGGAATTGGAGGTCCAGTATTTGACAAATGCAGACGAGAAACTGTTCGCAGTGGAGGCGAGTCCGACTTTATTAGACAGGGTAAAGGAGGCTCAAGGGAAGGATGATGAATGCGTTGCCATAAGGGATCGAATCTCGGAAAGAGAGGAATTTAAGTACAAAATTGATAGCACGGGACTGCTAAGGTTTGAAGGAAGGATCTGGGTACCGATGGTTCCGGAATTAAGGGAAGAGATTTTGTAAGAAGCTCATTCTACAAGATATTGGATACACCCTGGTAGTACTAAGATGTATCAGGACTTGCGCCAACACTTCTGGTGGCCGAACATGAAGAGGGAGGTCGCGGAATGTGTTGGACGATGTTTGACATGTCAGAGGGTAAAAGCAGAACATCAAAAATCAGGTGGACTGCTATAACCACTGGAGATTCCGGAGTGGAAGTGGGAGCATATCACGATGGATTTTGTGACAGGGCTTCCACCAACTCAGAAGGGTTACGACGCGATCTGGGTGATCGTGGATCGCTTGACTAAATCTGCACATTTTTTTACCAATCAAGATAAGGTACAATCTGGAGCAGCTAGCAAAGTTATATGTGAAAGAGATTGTGTCACGACATGGAGTGCCGGTATCTATTGTGTCTGACTGAGATCCGCATTTCACGTCAAATTTCTGGAAGAGCTTACATGAAAGTTTGGGAACTCAGCTAAGGTTGAGTACGGCATATCATCCTCAAACAGATGGGCAAAATGAACGAACGATCCAAACGCTCGAGGACATGCTTAGAGCATGTGTGATGGATTTGAAAGGCAGCTGGGATGATCACCTACCATTGGTGGAGTTTTCTTATAATAACAGTTATCATGCGAGTATTGGCATGCCGCCATACGAAGCATTATACGGGAGAAAGTGCCGAACACCTCTGTGTTGGGATGAAGTCGGTGAGCGAAGACTGTTGGGACCTGAATTGGTGCAGCAGACTGTGGATGCTATCAAGGTGATAAGAACTCGATTGGTAGCAGCTCAGGACCGACAAAAGAAATACGCCGATTTACATCGTCAAAAGCGGGACTTTGAAGTTGGCAGTTTTGTATTTTTGAAAGTATCTCCCTGGATAGGGAAGATCAGATTTGGGAAGAAGGGAAAATTGAGTCCCCGGTTCGTAGGACCTTTTGAAGTTTTAAAGAGGGTAGGTGAAGTGGCGTACGAGGTAGCTCTACCTCCTGAACTTGAGCATATTCACAATGTGTTTCATGTTTCTGTGTTGCGGCCATATAAACCCGACTACAAGCATGTGATATCCTATGAACCGATTCAAGTTGAGCGAGACTTGTCATATGAAGAGATTTCTGTCCAAATATTAGATAGGAAGGAGCAGACATTAAGAAATAAGGTCATCCATTCGGTCAAAGTACTTTGGAGGAACTACACGGCTGAAGATGCTACGTGGGAACTGGAAGAGAAGATGAGGAAGAATTATTCGTATCTTTTCGAGTGAACCCCGGGTTAAGTTTTCTGTACCTAGATTGTAATTCTGGGGACATAATTCTTATAAGGAGGGGAGGATGTAACGACCGTGAATTCTGGATAACCTTGTAATTTGAATTTTTGAATATTATTGAATATAATATATTTTATTAACATTATTCTGTGTTATGTGTTTGAAGGTTGTGTGACAACCTAAATTATGTGAATGCATGAAGTTTACGTGTTATAGTTTTGTATGGGTGAATAAATTAATTTCGCGAAATGTCGCTAAATTACTATTCACAGACACTATTCACGCCATAATATTTTTTTTTGTGTATTTTTCAATTTCTATTATTTTCGTTAAGGCGTGTATGTGATGAGATAATTTTTCCAAGATGTGGAATATTTATTTGAGCCCGTTAGTAATTTAATTTGTATCCGAAAGGTTATTATGGGTTATCCGAATAAATGGATAAACTCTGTAATTATTATTTTTACCCATTCCAATATTTTATGGTAATACCCATTTTAATTTTTGGGTAGAATTATTAAGCAAATTGGGTACAAATAAGGAAGAATTCGGGTATGGGAGACCATATGTGTGTATTAGTTTGTGGGTGTTGCTAATATGGGGAACCAA
Organism: Aralia elata; assembly: GCA_034770075.1. Taxonomy (NCBI): domain Eukaryota; kingdom Viridiplantae; phylum Streptophyta; class Magnoliopsida; order Apiales; family Araliaceae; genus Aralia; species Aralia elata. The sequence goes on from CM068379.1 coordinate 32,386,522, forward strand.
CTTAATGCATGGACCAATGAGGAGTGAGCAAGAGGGGAGTGGTCGGATGAGTGGCCTTGAGCCAAGTAATTTCCCAACATTCTTCTCTATTCCATTTCCAAGAGGAACTCGGGTGCTACACTTGCATTCACCCGAAGCTCTATCCATTCTCCCATTCAATCCTTCTCTCCCCACTCCAACCATCAGCTCATCTTGGAAGCAAGTTGCTGCAGAATAGAGAGAGAAAAATTGAAGAAACAAGGAAGAAGTAGAGAGAGAAAGAGAGTTTTTAGAGAGAGAAAGAAGTGGGTTTGTTCGGGAAGAAGAAAGAGAGGAAGCTTCAAGCTCTAACCAAGTCTCTGAGCATCAAGGAGCAAGAATCAAGAGGTAAACATTATCCATAACCATTCTCTCTCAATATTTCAAGCTTTCATGATTTTGAAGCTTATATGCTTGGTGGGTTTGATTTTCGTCGTTTATAATTGTTGTTAGTTGCGTGTAAGTTGTTATGGAAGTTTTTAAGACTCTAAAAACCTTCCTAATAACAGTAAAGTGGAACAATATAACGAAAAAATCCGAACCCATGCGTAAAGGATGAAGAACAATGAAGAACATGGATATTTTGGACAAACACGAACATTCAGACTATTTTAGAGAACTTGTAGCTTCGATTCTGTGTTTGTTTGCTTTATTTGTTATTGTGATATTGTATTTCTATTGGTTATCTTCATAACCCAGTTGGAACGGAGTAAAAAGCTTTTAAAACGAATTTGTGGTCAAGATTTTAGTAAAGCATGTCAAGAAAACGATTAGTTTGTGTGAACAGTGACCTTGCGACCAAATCTGGTATTAATGTGTTACTTGTAAAATTGTGAGCTTCTGAAATAGTATAGTACACTAAATTAGGGAGCCATGGGCTTTGGAATCAATGCATTTCGACCTCGGATGAGGGAGATATAGCGATTTTAAGAAAATGTGTCAAGGCTGTCAAGAACACGAAAAATTAGTGCGACGGAGCTCTTTGGAGCCATGGTTTTGACTCGTTAGAGAACCTAGAAGGTTTTGATTTTTGGATATGTTGTAGTTCAGGTTACAAGCTTTCCATAGCCTTAAGAACGGACTAATTCCGACTTAAAATGAAGAAGTTATGATGTTTGGTAGAAGGTGCTACGAACCTGTCATGTAGGAGGTCGTAGGGTGCAAGTCGTGGGGTAATCTCTGACCATCGTAGAGTGCCAATGGTGGGATGGGCTCTGAGGGTCGTAGAGTGGCCTACGAAGGTAGTAGAGTGTCTCTCGGAATCGTAGAGTGCCTCTCGGAATCGTAGAGTGCAAATTTGGCTAAGTATGGGTCGTAGAGTGTAAGGTTCGTAGAGACTCAAAATTTGGCTAAGTATAGGTCGTAGTGTGTAAGGTTCGTAGAGACTCAAAAATTTGGCTAAGTGTAAAATCGTAGAGACACTTTTAGCCTGAACATCACTTAGTAATTTGGGCATAACTTTCTCATACGAACTCGGATTAAGGTGATCTAGGATGATTCGGAAAGAGAAAGAGTAGACCTACAACTTTCCCTTACTGAACTTTGAGAGTTAAGGTCGGGATGAATCTCAAAGTTGAGCATCTTTATCACTGTTGGTGATCGTAGGGAGTAAGGGTCGTAGACTCGAAATTTGGCTAAGTATGAAATCGTAGGGAGTAAGGGTCATAGAGCTGAAATTTGGCTAAGTGTAAAATCGTAGGGACACTTTCAACCTGAACCCCATTTAGTAAAATGGGCATAACTTTCTCATACGAACTCCGATTTGGATGATTCAAGATGATCTGGAAAGCTAAGGAGTAGACCTATAACTTCCACTATTAAGAATTAAGATTTCATGCCTGGTTCAAATTCGAATTTGGGCAGTTTGGTGACGTTGTGCATGTCACTTAAAATAAATTAGGTCTTTATTTAAATTGGTATCTTCCACTATTTGCATCAAACTATATTACCCTCAATATATATATTTCGGCAAATCTAATTAAAGATTTGCTAGTGAGATTAAGGATCCCATTTCAAATGTATATAGCCTTATGTGTGCACAACAAACTATATATAAATAAATAGGTAGACAACTATTGTCAATTACATCACTATGTAATTCCTCGTATTTTGCCTCTTAGATTATAATGGTCAAGTGTGTGCACATTCGAACTAAAATAATCTAAGTTAAGTCCAACTTAGCACTTCCATATATGTGAAGAGAAAAAGACCGCCCTTGTGTGTGCGCAACAAAGCAGTAATGTTCAATTCCTTAATAAGCATCAAATGTGATAAAACAACATCTTAAATATTTAATACTCGTCTTGTGTGTGCACAACAAACTTATATTAAATATTTAATGGTCTATCGTTTTACCATGCTAGAAGGCGACGTTCGATATTCCAAATATCTTTGAACGCTTAGGACTTAATATGATTTCAATGAGGGGTTTGTTATTATTAGTCTCATCTTGTTTAGCGCGCATGCACATATATATATAAAATACGCATCATATTATTTTACATGCGAAGCATGTTAGATAATATATAATATATATATAGTAAGCATGCACATATAGAATACTATATTCTACCCGGATTGATTATGGACTTTTATTCTAGTTTGGTTCACTAGAGCCACCAAGTGAACCAAAAGGTCAAACCTAGGGTGCAAGAATAAAATTTAAATATAACTATTACATTTAAACCCGGGCTCCATTACAAACGGGTCTTCAAGCGCTCCTTGCTCCTTTGTCTCCAATTCTTCAAAATTAATTCTAACTAGTCCTATTACAAAAACTATTTACAATAAATAGAAACCTTGATCAGCAGTCAAGGGGAAGTACATAGGAGGGAGATAGAATTTACATTAAGAAAAATTAGAGAAGACGAGGTACGCAGACCCCATTTATAAAAACCCATACATTCAAGCATCCACTAAAATAAATCCAATCACACATTGGTCAATAGTCCATAATCAATCCCTATTTATTATCATACATATCTCTATATGTATCAATAAATAACATTCATCTCATGAATAATAAATCCATTCCATATATGCATTGATATCAATTAATGGGCAAAAGTTTTGCTAATATTTAGTTTTGAAACAAAATAAACTCTTTTATTTTAATCAAAAACCAAATCCAAATTAAACTCCTTTAATTTTAGCAATCTGAAATCCTATTTCAGATAAAATAAACATCTTTATTTTAAACTTATATCAATTAAATAAACCATTTATTTCAATTGAAGGGAAAAAAAAATTTCGGATTCTGCTAGCCGGCGCAGTTGCGCCCAGAAAGAACTGGCCAACGGCGCAGCTGCGCTGCTCCCCAGAAAAAACCGATTCTGGGTTTCGGCGCAGCTGCGCTCCAGAATGAACTGGAGGCGGCGCAGCTGCGCCGCGTCGGTGATTCAAAATTTTTTATTCTGCCCAAAAATTTCGATCCAATCGCATATCAAGCATACATGGAATCATCAAAATCGATAATTAGCACAGGATTAGTCTCTGATACCACTGTTAGGTTTGTATATAACGGGAGCATGCAATCAAATTACATAAATAGAGCGGAAGCGCGATAAAACGGATTTTAAAATTTTATACAAACCATCACCATGATCGATCAATGTGCTCAATTAACGATATAAACGAAAGAGAAAAAGAATAAGAATTATACCCTCGTAGAACAAAGCTTCCTCGGGTACAAGTTCAACTCCTAGTCCTTCGTGTTCTCCTCGAATGCTACGGTGTGATTCCTTCCTTTGATCAACGTTAGCCACCCAAGTGTTTGGCCTTTAGAGGTGATCCACCAAAGAAGAACAAGTATTCAAGAAGTTGGGTATTTGGCAAAACCCTAGTTTCTATCTCTATAGAAATTGTAAGTACTCTCCACAATCTAATGCAAGAGTGTGTAACCCTAATCTATGATACGACCCCTCTTATTTATAGATGTAGGAATAACTCTTCCCTAAACTATTTAGGATTAGAGTTTGTATTATAATTAAACTTCTTTAATTAATAATGCTCCTAATCCAATTAGGAATCAATGGGAGAGTACTTCTATTAATTAATTCCCAATCCCTATTAGGAATTAAATAATAGTGAAAGTAATAATAATAATAAGACTCCTCTTATTAATTTATATTTAATATTTTTAAAATATTAAATAATAAATATTAAGTTATTTAATTTATTCTATCTCCGTAGAGTAAATTAAATACACTTAACTTATTATTACAATTATGCCATTTACTTCTTAAATAAATATTTTTCTTTTGCGGTGTGACCCTTTGGGTTCTCCATATTAAACCGGTTGTGAATAAATTAATTAGAACAATTCTAATCTTATTTAAATAAATAAATTAAACTATTTAATTCATTTAAATAAATAATATTTATTCTACAATAAGGGTAAGCCCCCTTAGCGATCAACGACTTTCCAGATAATATAGATTTCAACATTAATCACAAAAGAACCTTTGAGTAAATAGTTACCGTAAAATTCAATCCTTCTACCATACAATGTCCCAATTAAATATAAGACATGGATTTACTGTGAAGTCTTATTTTATTTAATTATATGTATTTCGATTCTCAAATGCACAACTCTAATTAATGCAAATTAGAAACTCCTTTCTAATTTCATTCTGCCTTGGCCAAGGACTACTGAGTTGTCATTTATCGAATCACATAGGACATTCACATCTTTTACTAGACGAGGTAGATTCTTTGTTCATCATTCACCTATCTCCATGTACAACTAATTATACCCAATCATACCCTTTGATATACCCACAAGGTCTTAAGGGACATGTCAAAGTATAACTCATCATACACAAGATACTATGATGATCTCAAGTCCAAGGATCACTTGTACAACTATCACTAGAGGAATTCCTATTGACAGACGAGTAAAACTCCATTAGGTATTCCTTAGCAAGTCACGTTCAGTGAACTTATTCTCTAATAAGTACCTACATAGTTGCTTTAGTGTCTCCACACAAATGATTATGAGATCAATCATCCTCTTCCTAAGAGCAAGCAACGTATGTACTAATCTATCCGGATTCACTAATCCCCACTTTAGTAATCCAACGATTAGGAACAATTTTAGTTTGTGAGCTATCTAGAATTTAGATCTCATTAGCATGATCACCATCATGATTCTAAAAGCATTGCTCAAAACTATGAGTTTATCACATTTAATATAACAGCACTATGTAGATAATATAAAATGCCTTTTAAGAAAATAAATTCTTTTATTAATAAATGAATAAGATTACAAAGTATATGCTACATCATATCAAATATGATTGGCTTGTGTGCATACTACTATCAGATAATTGAAGAGCGTGTGTTGTATTATTGTAGCAGACGCATCAGGCAAGTTTCTTAACGCTTGTCTAACCCTTGTGTTGGGAAAGTTTCCCTAACCTTACTCGAATTATATTTGAGCAAGTTTCATATTTTATATAGGTGTGGTATATTGTTGCAAGTTTCCTTACCCTAACTCAATTTAATATTGGGCAAGTTTTCCTTTAACCCTACCCAATTTACATTCGAGCAGGATGCGGTATATTATGCAAGTTCTTCTTACTCAATTTACATTTGAGCAAGTTCCTTTACCTTACTCAAGATTATACTTGAGCAAGTACTCTATATTATTGCAAGTTTCCTGACTCATACTAGAGTTATTACTTTTAAGTTATACCAGTGGATTAATTATTGCCAATTACTCCACGTCAAAGATAATTATTGACATTCGCACCTTGTGCCTTTGAATTCATGAATTGTTGTCGGATTGTGAAATGTTTAAATTCTTCATTCATGAACTATTTAATAAATAGTCTACGCCATTTGTTTCGGCTAGACATATGCAGGTTAATATCTTTTTAAAAGCTATCCAAACCAGTAGTTGGTACGGATTCTTGGACTGAGAGAGCAACCCTTGTTAGGGGATTATAATGTGTCGGTTATTCGATGCAGTCAGAGTTAAATGTTATGCATATACATGGTGTACAAGAGGCTGATCCCCTCGAGTACAACTAACGGGGCCAGGTTTTAAAAGAGTTAGTTGAATGATTGACTCTTTGGCCAAAAGTTCATGGTCGGTTGGACCACTCAGCAGTAAATAATCATTATTCGTTGTTTCATTTGAACTTTGATTATGTCATTTCAGCTATTTCACCAATGTTCATAAATTGTTGATCTATGCGGCTATTATTCTCATTCATTCATGATATATCTTCTTTATTCATTTTAAACTTGCTGAGCGAAGTAGTTGCTCACCCTTGCTATATCATGAAACTATTGCAGTTAAGCCGGGGAATTCCAAAGCGGACAAAGGCAAAGGAAAGCTTAAGGAATAGTTATATTTACTATCCCGTTATGTAATCGTGGAATAGTTTTGTATTATTAATGTATTCTACGATGTATTTATTTAAGGTTATAGACCTTAGGAACGTAGTAAACCTTTTGTAATGAACAACATATGTTTATTTTATTCTGCATTAGTTGATTTATGTTGCTTAGAGGTGTATGGATGTATTTTATCGTGAGCACCAAATTCGAGGTATAGTACCTGAATTTGGGGGTGTCACAATCGCGTTCAAAGCGATGTCTACATCTCACACAAGTATTGATTTAGGGAAGCCTTCTTATTGTTTCGTTAGTTTCTTTCAAATTGTCAAAGAAAGAGGTGATTAGGAGTTTTATTACTTCATTCTAGTTTGATTAGCATCAGAAGGAGCAATCTCATCACTATCGCGTTCAAAACGATGTGTACATCTCACACAAGTCTTGATTTTGGGAGAGCTTTTTATTGGTTCATTAGTTCCTTCAAATTGTCAAAGAAAGAGGTGATTAGGAGTCATATTACTTCGTTCTAGTTTAATTAGCATCTATAGGAGCAATCTCATCACTATCGCGTTCAAAACGATGTGTACATCTCACACAAGTCTCGATTTAGGGAAGCCTTCGTATTGTTTCATTAGTTCCTTTAAATTGTCAAAGAAAGAGGTGATTAGGAGTCGTATTACTTCGTTCTAGTTTGATTAGCATCTAAAGGAGCAATATAATCACTATGGCGTTCAAAACGATGTGTACATCTCACACAAGTCTCGATTTTTTTTTTGCTAAATTTGTTTGTATATTAAATTGCAAAAAACTAAAGATATTACAGTGAAGATCGCATTATAGTCCTCTTCTCCCGAGAAGACTAAAACACCTAGATAAGTTTCCTTCAAATTGTCAAAGAAAGAGGTGATTAGGAGTCTTATTACTTCGTTCTAGTTTGACTAGCATCAAAAGGAGCAATCTCACCACTATCGCGTTCAAAACGATGTGTACATCTCACACAAGTCTCGATTTAGGGAAACCTTCTAATTGTTTCGTTAGTTTCCTTCAGATTATCAAAGAAAGAGGTGATTAGGAGTCTTATTACTTCGTTCTAGTTTGATTAGCATCAGAAGGAGCAATCTCATCATTATCGCGTTCAAAACAATGTGTGCATCTCACACAAGTCTTGATTTAGGGAGACCTTCTTAGTGGTTCATTAGTTCCTTCAAATTGTCAAAGAAAGAGGTGATTAGGAGTCATATTACTTCGTTCTAGTTTGATTAGCATCTAAAGGAGCAAAATCTCATCACTATCGCGTTCAAAACGATGTGTACATCTCATACAAGTCATTATTTAGAGAGACCTTCGTATTGGTTCATTAGTTCGTTCAAATTCTAAAAGAAAGAGGTTATTAGGAGTCTTATTACCTCGTTCTAGTTTGAGTAACATCAAAATGAGCAATCCAATCACTATGTCGTCAAAACGATGTGTACATCTCACATAAGTCTCGATTTAGGGAGACCTTCTTATTGTTTCGTTAGTTTCCTTTAAATTGTCTAAA
>CM068379.1:34287868-34353483 GCA_034770075.1 Aralia elata
GGTAATGAATAATAATTGTTTAACCCAATAGAGGATAATAGAATATTTAATTGTTTATTAGATAATAATTAAGTATGCAATAAGTTAAACAAAACAATTATTTAATTATTTATCCAATAACATAGATAAATAAAAGATAATGAATATTTTGCTTATTTATTTAATTTTACAATTAACATTATTAATAAATACAATGTATGGGTATTCATTATAAAGTAAAGAAAATAATACCTATTGATGTCGTTAACTTAATAATTAAAGTGTGTGTGAATTAATGCATTAAGTAATTTAAGTTAATGTTGAATAAGGAACAAAGGTTTAATAATTACTCAATTACCCCTAAGTGTAGGACACCCCAAATTTTGCACTTCGTTAATACTAACCTTGACAGGAGGGCAAATTCGTCAAATGGATCGGCCTGCGAGAGCAAAAGATGGAAAAGTACGGACACTCGACGCCACCATGATAATTTGCAGCCGAAATCGACATGATAGCAGGGCTATCCGAATTTGGCATTCCCGGAGGATGTGGCGCGCTTCTCAATGATTCCCGGACTATAAAATACGAGCCTGTCAGCGAAAACCGACGTTGCGGCACGAAAATCGGGGCGTGGCACGAAAATCGAGAAAGTCAAGCCCGCCAGCCGCGGATAGATCTGCGGCCAAGTGGGTGCGCCAGCACGGAAACCAGGAAACCAGGCACTACCAGCTGAGTGCGATGGGTGGCGTGCCAGCTGGCCAGCCTATTTAAACTCAGCTTTGGACAGCATACAGGGAGTGGGAGAAATTTTGAGGAAGAAGAAGAATTCAGCAGCAGCCAAGCACGGAAATAGAGAGAAAATAGCTAGATTTTGCAATCAAATAGGAAGAAAAGAGAGAAAAAAGAGAGGAATAATTTTCTTTTGATTTGATTGTATCAAATAGATTTTCTCCTTCTATTCAAATACATCAAGTTCACATCCATTTGGATATCAATTGCAAGGTGAAATCTCTTTTGTTATATCAATTTCTATCATATTATTTGATTGAATTAAATGTAGATTTCATGAAAATTATTGTGGAACAATGGATTAGGAAATTATTAGAGAGGTTTCCATCGGAACAAATTTCTCCCTAATAATCCCGATGATATCCATTGGGTGAGGTTTTGGCTCGTTCATAACGATATATACATTAGGTGGAATTGATCTATTTAGATTGTTAATTTTGGACCCATTGTGGGGCGTTAAACAATCCGTTGTTAGTTATGTTATTGTATCTATTTGATGTTTGTGATAAATTGTGGATGTGAGCCTAGGAGCGTGACGCCATGGTCCGAATCCGATGATGGACCAAATTTTGACGTATGTATTTAGGAACAATGTAATCCTTCGTTGTAAACGTGTAACCATCGGGCCTTTAAAACGACGCTAAGGCGAGAATCCGTGCTTAAGGCCCCGAAATAGTGAAAATTTGTGATTGTTGGCGTCCGGGGACATTTTGATGGCTTACATGCCCATGAATAGCCCCCGACGCATGTTTTATGCTCGATTTGATTTATGATTATGAAATTGATTTCAAAGTTAAATGATAAGATTTTCATAAAATCAATCAAAGTAGGATATTAGAATCACGAGGTTAAAATTTGAGAAATGTTAATGAATGTCGATTCCTATCTAAACGAGAAAGCTAAAGAAGGATCGTTTTCCAAAACATCACACAAAAAAAATGATTTTTATAAGGTAAGTGACGTTTTTATTAAACCATTGTGCATAAGGGTTAAAGAGATACTAGAAATTGCCCGATCATTTCACGAAAGCAATGTATAGATCTCGATTCCTATTTTGACGAAGGTTTAAAACTCTTGTTTTGCCAAAACCTACACCTAATGAAAATCTAATAGTTTTGATAAATAAAAAATCAAAAATTTTCTTATAACGAATCAAGCTTTCCTCGTGTATACCGAAAAGACATTCCGAAACGTTCTCAAATTAAAAAGCACGATTTTCCCTAAAATCCAAATGACTCTTTCATACAAACTCACCACAACATTCACATAGGCACACATACACACACACACGCACACCTACACACACACATTCATGAATTAAAAGATAGGAAAGCATCAAGATTGCGGTAACCGTGTTTCACGGAAGTCGAGGGGTGCCTAACACCTTCCCCTCACTTAAACAAGCCCCCGAACTCTATGAATCTCAACTCGCAGACCAATTAATTCGGAGTCACACATGAGCCAGCGATTTATAAAAAAAACGAAAACTCGGATGAGTTGGTACATCCATTTCAAATATACCAACTGGCGACTCTGGTTAATTGGCTCATCATAAAAACGATCTTTCAAAACCCCGTCGACCTCAATGCCGACCTGTTCCAAAAATCATCTAAACCAAAAGGCTAAAATTGGAAAAGAAAAAGAGAAAGCGAAAACCCGGCGTCGACAGCTGGCGACTCTGCTGGGGATATTAGAGGGCTTAAGCCGCGTCAGGTCTTGATGCTATCCTATCCTTTAAAATTTATAAATGTGTATGTGCGTGCGACATTTTGACTTCTTTTTATTGTTGTGTGAATGTGTGTTGTTGTCCAATGAATGAATGATTTAATGGGTTTGCTTTACTTCAAAGTAATCATTTGCATACGGTGAGGACGATGAATGTGAATGTATGTTGAGAGAGTACCTCCTCCTGAGGCGAACCCGTCGGTTGCTTATTACTGGACTCGATGGGGCTGCTCCCCGGAGATGGCTCAGGAAACGCACCACTCAAATCCGCTCCAATCGAAAGGGCTCAAACGAGTAGATTGCGAAGATTTGGGAACCTTCATGCCGAAAAGCCCGCGAGAGTAACCCTAGGGTAGGTCAGCCTCAGATTAACCCAACGCAGGAAAGGTCTCTTCATGCCTTTTTACGTTTATATGTCTAAATGTCATGATCTCATTCAATATTCATACATCCCTTTTCTGTGTCGAAAGAGATTACTAACCGCTGTGAATTGCAGGGAATAGTTGGGGGAGCATAATAAAGCATGTTTAGCATTGGTTATGGCACTAAAGGACTACTAACTTTCTCTTTTGCAGGGAAAGATTAAAAAAAAAAAAAAAAAAAAAAAAAAAAAAAAAAAAACCCCAAAAACACCAAAAAATTTACAGTTTTAGCATGCATCCATGTTTTCATTTCCCCGGGACTAAACTTCGAACCGTTGCTTCGCAGGATTGCTCCTCAAACCCGTTCGCAGTCTAAGAAAGCCCAAAATCCTACATCTGAAATGGCTGATATTCCTAATCATAGTTCCATATCTCGGGAAGAGTTTGATGACTTCAAAAAACAGATGATGGAAATGGCCACAATGCTAAAAGAGCAGTTCTTAATCAGACAGGATCCGGTAAACCAGGGATCGCATAATATTCCACCACCAGGGGATGATCAGAATCCTCCTAAAAATGTTGTAAACCTGGGTAAGGATGACCAACCCCAACTCAGGGACGAGCCAGTCATTACAAGGGCCGTTCCCAAACCTAGCAGGACAGTGATTACTATCCCAGAAGAGGGGGACAATGACGACCTTCGGAGAAAAATGAAACACATGGAGGAGACCATCCAATCTCTAAGGGGCATAGGCTCCCTGGGTAGGGTTAATTACTCGGATCTGTGTGTTTTCCCCGGAGCCCGATATCCAGAAAAGTTCAAAGTTCCCGAGTTTGAAAAGTACAATGGAAAGGGAGACCCCTATACGCACTTGAAAATATACATTGGAGAACTCGGGTCTTATGCCGAGGACGAGGGGCTGAGGATGCAGCTATTCCAGAAAAGATTAACAGGGGAGGCAAGGATCTGGTATGCCCGCCTTGACAATGCTCGAATCCACAACTGGGAGGAGTTGGCCCATACCTTCTTAACCCAATACAGCTTTCAGGCCCAGATGGCCCCTGATAGATATCAAATGACAAAAATCAAGAAGCAACCAAAAGAATCTTTCAGGGACTATGCACAGCGATGGAGGGGTATGGCTGCACAGGTGAATCCCCCGATGAGCGAGGCGGAAATTGGTAATGACCTTTGTGGACATTCAGGAGGCGCCCTATTATGAGCGGGTGATATCGGGGATTGGAAGACCTTTTGCCGAGATGATAAAACATGGAGAAATGGTGGGAACATGGGGTTAAAGTCTGGTAAGATCCGGGACCTCACAGCTCTGGAAGTGGTTGCAGAGCAAATCCAGAGTGGAAAACTATGGCAGCACTTCCCGTAGGATCCAACAGAAAAAGGAGGAAAGATGTTTCCCTCATCCTGCAGGGATCATCTAGAAACGTAGAGAACAATCCTCCAGTGCAAATACAGAGAATCGTGCCACCACCCCGACAACCTAATTTCAATTATCAAAGGTCGGATGAACAAGGAAGATTTGAGACAGCAAGAGGATCGGGTATTCACCCCGCTTGGGGAGCCTCTCGAGCAGATTTTGGCTTTTGGTATTAATAGCACAGGGAAGGATACGCGATTTGGCACCCCAATTGACCCGAAAGGGAGAGGATTTGATCCAAGTAAGAAGTGTGCGTACCATTCAGTTTCTCCTGGTCATGATACTCAGGAATGCTGGGCGCTGAAGCACAAAATTCAGAACATGATCGATAGCGGGAGGATCGTGGTAGAGGCAGCCAGAGGTTATGAAGAAGGACCATGAGTAGATGCCAGTTGTTGTTCCTTATTTTAAAATTATGGCATGATTATGTTATTTTGTCATGTTATCTTAAAGATGATCATTGCGAGAAAATGCCTTATATATGACAAATATTTTGTTTCATGCCAGGTGTCACCAATTTGAGTGTCTCTTGCCTAACAAACGATTCTTCAAATTCGAAAGTTGACTACGATTTTTGATATTGAGCTGGATTTCGATTTAATGGGCATTGAGTAGGATGAGACAGATAATGACGGCACGCCTGACAAGATCAAAGGATGGGTCGAAGACAAACCCCAAACCCAACTCAAACCAAACCATCCACCATAAAAAATTAGAACCCCTGACAAACCCAGAGAGCTCAAAATAGGAACAGATCTGACCCCCTAGCCGGAAAACAGAGATGTTAAGCCAGTATGGAGATATCATTTACCGAATGGGCAACCTGAGGCCTTAGTCTCCGACAATGCAAAAAATTTGAGCAGTACCCTTATGAAGGAATTATATGACCAGTTCAAGATCAAACACCTCAATGCTATCATTTGCCGTCCTAAGATGAATGGGGCAGTGGAGGCTGCGAATAAGAATATCAAGAGGATCATGGCGAGAATGTCTGCTAAACATCGGGGATGGCCGGATCTGCTACCTTTCACCCTGCTGGCGTACCGAAAATCGGTGCGTATTTCTACAGGGGCAAACCCCTTACACTCTGGTGTACGGAATAGAGGTAGTTCTGCCATTTGAGGTTGAGATGCTCAGATTAAACAAGGAGGGTTGAATGCAAGGTCGATACGACCAATTTGCCCTAATTGATGAGAAAAAGGGTGGCTGCTATTTCACGCGGCCAGTTGTATCAGCAAAGAAATCTCTCGATCTTACGACAAAAGATAAAGACCTCAGAAGTTCAAAGAAAATGACTAGTGCTAAAGAAAGGCATGCCTTATCAAAAAAAAAAAAAAAAAAAAAAAAAAAAAAAAAAAAAAAAAAAAAAAAAAAAAAAAAAAAAGGGAAAGCTTGCCCCGAACTGAGAGGGGCCTTTCGTGATTAAGAAGGTGATGTCTGGAGGAGCCCTCATATTGCAAAGGAGGGATGGTAGAGGTGTTTCCATAACCCCTCAATTCCGACTCGGTTGAAGCGGTTCCAATAAAAAAAAAAAAAACAAAAAAAAAAAAAAAAAAAAAAAAAAAACAATCATCATCATCGTTTTCTCGTTGTTCTTTGAAAGAACGAACTATGTAAGACCTGATCTCCCGACTTGTGGGGGTACGTAGGCAGCCATCGTGGCACGGTCCCATTCCTTACAAAATAATACTTTCTTCTGTCAAAACCAATTTCCAACAACCAAAAAAGCCTTCCTATACCCTCAAAACCTTCCCGAAGTCAGCCACCTGATCAGCTTCATCTCAAGTGACATAACCCGGACCCAACAAAACACTTAGTCAAAAAGATCTAAGACTCAGTCCGATGAAATCAACAGGGTGTGCGGTAGTATCTGTCAAATCTCCATCAAGACTTGAGAAGAGAAAGAGGGCAAGATATCAAAATCGTGGTTGACTGGATAAAATGAGGATCCGATGAAAGGCAACGATACGAAAAAAAGGGAAAATGACTGAATTTAAATGCAGGTCTATATATATAAGTCATTTCGTTACAAGATTTCCTTTTCGATAACAGATGAAACTGACATAATCTATGCAGGAAATAAAATGATCTACAGATCTGACACTAACTGAAGCAGGATGGATAAAGTGGTGGATAGATCTGAAGCATCGGCGTCCCCTGCAATCTACTGCCCCATCATGTCGATACGATCCAATAAAGAAATGGCTCGGCTAACGGTTGTAATCAAGGCCAGTCGGATCCGGCCATCCTCAGCGACCCGACTCGGGGCAGAATCGGCTGAAATGGAATGGTGCGGTGTCATCAGTGAAAATCACTCAAGAGTCATCAAATACTCCAAACTGACTCAAACAAACCACGACAAGATGGTGAGCACCCTGGGAAGGGCTGAGATCCAAGCAAACCCGACAAGATGGTGGAGCACCCTGGGAAGGGCTGATATCCAAGCAAACCACGACAAGTTGGTGAGCACACCTAGGAAGGGCTGAGATCCAGCGCGAACCACAACAAGATGGTGAGAGCACCCCTGGGAAGGGCTGATATTTTTTTTCCACACAAAAAGAAAAAAAGACAAAAAATAACAAACCCTGGGAAGGGCTGAGATCCACGCGAACCACAACAAGATGGTGGTGAGCACCCCTGGGAAAGGGCTGATATCCACACAAAAAGAAAAAAAAATAGACAAAAAATAACAAACCCTGGGAAGGGCTGAGATCCACGCGAACCACAACAAGATGGTGAGCACCCCTTGGAAGGGCTGATATCCACACAAAAAGAAAAAAGACAAAAAATAACAAACCCTGGGAAGGGCTGAGATCCACGCGAACCACAACAAGATGGTGAGCACCCCTGGGAAGGGCCGATATCCACACAAAAAGAAAAAAGACAAAAAATAACAAACCCTGGGAAGGGCTGAGATCCACGCGAACCACAACAAGATGGTGAGCACCCCTGGGAAGGGCCGATATCCACACAAAAAGAAAAAAGACAAAAAATAACAAACCCTGGGAAGGGCTGAGATCCACGCGAACCACAACAAGATGGTGAGCACCCCTGGGAAGGGCCGATATCTACAAAAGAAAAAAGACAAAAAACAACAAACCCTGGGAAGGGCTGAGATCCAAGCAAACCACGACAAGATGGTGAGCACCCTGGGAAGGGTTGATATCCAAGCAAACCACGACAAGTTGGTGAGCAACCTGGGAAGGCATCCAAGCAAACCACGACAAGATGGTGAGCACCCTGGGAAGGGCTGATATCCAAGCAAACCACGACAAGTTGGTGAGCAACCTGGGAAGGCATCCAAGCAAACCACGACAAGATGGTGAGCACCCCTGGGAAGGGCTGATATCCAAGCAAACCACGACAAGTTGGTGAGCAACCTGGGAAGGCTTCTAAGCAAACCACGACAAGATGGTGAGCACCCTGGGAAGGGCTGATATCCAAGCAAACCACGACAAGTTGGTGAGCAACCTGGGAAGGCATCCAAGCAAACCACGACAAGATGGTGAGCACCCTGGGAAGGGCTGAGATCCAAACAAACCACCACAAGGTGGTGAGCAACCTGGGAAGGCATCCAAGCGAACCACTACAAGTGATGACAATCTGTAGAATAGTATCAAAAGACTGTACAGGGGTCATTTTTTTCTCAATTTACATGTTTGTGTCACAACGCATGAATAGATGATAATTCTGTATGTGATCCATGAAATGAAAAAAATCGAGCAGGTCAGGTGTCAAGGTCCTAGCCTATCAGAGTCAAACGAGATGGGTGACCGGCGACGGATACCCGGCCCCGACGAGACGATCGACCGGCGACGATAACCGGCGATCATGAGATGGATGTCCGGCGACGATAAACCGGCTCCGACAAGATAACCAACCGGCGACGATAACCGGGGGGTACGCGATGGGTGACCGACGACGATACCCGGCCCCGAACAAGACGATAGATAGATTGGAAGAAGTAAACCCAACGACTAACAAATACGGTCAAAGGGTTAAAACATCGACACTCTTTGCGGCTGTTTTTGCATGCGTTACATCTTGTGTTGCATCATAAATCATATGTGTTGCATCATGTATGTATTGTCAATTCTTATGCATTGCCATTCATGCATCGGGTGTCTGTTTCTTTATCCTGTTCATTTCATTTAACATTTCATAAACATGATAAAGAGGGGCAGCTGTAGACACCCAAATTTTGCACTTCGTATACTAACCTTGACAGGAGGGCAAATTCGTCAAATGGATCGGCCTGCGAGATCAAAATATTGGAAAAGTACGGACACTCGACGCCACCATGATAATTTGCAGCCGAAATCGACATGATAGCAGGGCTATCCGAATTTGGCATTCCCGGAGGATGTGGCGCGCTTCTCAATGATTCCCGGGACTATAAAATACGAGCCTGTCAGCGAAAAACCGACGTTGCGGCACACGAAAATCGGGGCGTGGCACGAAAATCGAGAAAGTCAAGCCCGCCAGCCGCGGATAGATCTGCGGCCAAGTGGGTGCGCCAGCACGGAAACCAGGAAACCAGGCA
Organism: Aralia elata; assembly: GCA_034770075.1. NCBI lineage: Eukaryota > Viridiplantae > Streptophyta > Magnoliopsida > Apiales > Araliaceae > Aralia > Aralia elata. Next base: position 34,296,703 of record CM068379.1, read on the forward strand.
CTACCAGCTGAGTGCGATGGGGGCGTGCCAGCTGGCCAGCCGCAGATCTATCTGCGGCCAGCCGCAGATAGATCTGCGGCTGGCTTTGGCCAGCCTAATTTAAACTCAGCTTTGGACAGCATACAGGGGGTGGGAGAAATTTTGAGGAAGAAGAAGAATTCAGCAGCAGCCAAGCACGGAAATAGAGAGAAAATAGCTAGATTTTTGCAATCAAATAGGAAGAAAAGAGAAAAAAAAGAGAGGAATAATTTTCTTTTGATTTGATTGTATCAAATAGATTTTCTCCTTCTATTCAAATACATCAACGTTCACATCCATTTGGATATCAATTGCAAGGTGAAATCTCTTTTGTTATATCAATTTCTATCATATTATTTGATTGAATTAAATGTAGATTTCATGAAAATTATTGTGGGAACAATGGATTTAGGAATTATTAGAGAGGTTTCCATCGGAACAAATTTCTCCCTAATAATCCGATGATATCCATTGGGTGAGGTTTTGCTCGTTCATAAACGATATATACATTAGGTGGAATTGATCTATTTAGATTGTTAATTTTGGACCATTGTGGGGCGTTAAACAATCCGTTGTTAGTTATGTTATTGTATCTATTTGATGTTTGTGATAAATTGTGGATGTGAGCCTAGGAGCGTGACGCCATGGTCCGAATCCGATGATGGACAAATTTTGACGTATGTATTTAGGAACAATGTAATCCTTCGTTGTAAACGTGTAACCATCGGGCCTTAAAACGACGCTAAGGCGAGAATCGTGCTTAAGGCCCCGAAATAGTGAAATTTGTGATTGTTGGCGTCCGAGGACATTTTGATGGCTTACATGCCCATGAATAGCCCCGACGCATGTTTATGCTCGATTTGATTTATGATATGAAATTGATTTCAAAGTTAAATGATAAGATTTTCATAAAATCAATCAAAGTAGGATATTAGAATCACGAGGTTAAAATTTGAGAAATGTTAATGAATGTCGATTCCTATCTAACGAGAAAGCTAAAGAAGGATCGTTTTCCAAAACATCACACAAAAAATGATTTTATAAGTAAGTGACGTTTTATTAAACCATTGTGCATAGGGTTAAAGAGATACTAGAAATTGCCCGATCATTTCACGAAAGCAATGTATAGATCTCGATTCCTATTTTGACGAAGGTTTAAAACTCTTGTTTTGCCAAAACGACACCTAATGAAAATCTAATAGTTTTGATAAATAAAAAATCAAATTTTTCTTATAACGAATCAAGCTTTCTCGTGTATACCGAAAAGACATTCCGAAACGTTCTCAAATTAAAAGCACGATTTTCCCTAAAATCCAAATGACTCTTTCATACAAACTCACCACAACATTCACATAGGCACACATACACACACACACGCACACCTACACACACACATTCATGAATTAAAAGATAGGAAAGCATCAAGATTGCGGTAACCGTGTTTCACGGAAGTCGAGGGGTGCCTAACACCTTCCCCTCACTTAAACAAGCCCCCGAACTCTATGAATCTCAACTCGCAGACCAATTAATTCGGAGTCACACATGAGCCAGCGATTTATAAAAAAAACGAAAACTCGGATGAGTTGGTACATCCATTTCAAATATACCAACTGGCGACTCTGGTTAATTGGCTCATCATAAAAACGATCTTTCAAAACCCCGTCGACCTCAATGCCGACCTGTTCCAAAAATCATCTAAACCAAAAGGCTAAAATTGGAAAAGAAAAAGAGAAAGCGAAAACCCGGCGTCGACACTAAGGTAAATAGTAATTAAGCGCAATAAAATTAAATAAGTGATCAACTATTATTTAGTTACTATTAAACCATGATAAATTATTATTTATTTTATAAATAATAAATAAGAATTATTAACCCACATTTAGAGACAAATAAGGGTAATAGTTGAGTACTCAAATGATAGGTAACCATGATTAACTATTATTTATTTTTAAATAATAGCTAGAGGCCATTAAATTAATTTCTGTTTAGCTAATGATTAGATGGTAATTAAATATATATAGTAAATTGTTTACCTGCTAAATAGATAGCAAAAGTGAGTGTATCGATATACAGTTATGCAATGCTAATGGATAAACCGACTTTATCAACTGATAGGTTATCCAAGATCAATTAATTAAAGCTAAATTTTACCTGTAGTTGAGCAAACAGGCAAGTTCATCTTACTCAACTTTTACATTGAGCAAGTCCTTTATATCGAAACTTTAACTGTTGCAAGTTTCTTTTCATTCGAGCAAGCTTACTATCGTATTGTAGTTTGAAATTTTATTCTAAGGATGCTTAAGTGGTTTAATTAATTTACAGTTATCCCACATCTATGATATTATTGACAATCGCATTCGATGCATTTGAATTCGTACATTTATTAAAGTTCCGAAATTTACAAACTATTCATGATTAAGTCTGAACCCTTGTTCGGTCAGGCAAGTATGTGAGGATTTATAAAAGCTATCCGAACCAATCGATGGTAAGGATTCTTAGACTAAATGGACACCCCTTTTATCATAGGGGAGTACCCCAGGTACCGTATATAAGGTACAAACAGCAGAGTTAAATGTTATGCATACACATAGCGTACGCGAGGCTGATCCCCTCAAGTACTTATTCTGTAGCCAGTAACCAGAGGGTCAATTAGCTATTGACTCCTTTGGAAGTTATTGTTCAAAGTCTACTTGACCATCTCTGTTTTAAAAGCAATTAATGTTCTTGCTTCCGATAATTGTTGAATTCTCTTTCTATATTCCCTTCATCATGATATATCCTTATTGTTGTACTTTAAACTTGTTGAGCAAACTCGTTGCTCACCCTTGCTATATCATGACTCCATTGCAGCTAAACCCGAGACGTCAGGGAAGAACAAAGGGAAGGAAAAGATGAAGTGATAGATTTCATGTAGCTGATTATACCTTAAGTGTAGTAAATTTTTATTAATGTAATTTAAACCCTGACAATTATGTGGGTATAGATTTGTGTTAAGCTTTTAAGGTTATTGTATTCTGGGACTAGTAACACCTTTCTAATGAACAACATATGTTTATTTCCGCATTTTAGTCTATGTATGTTGTTGGAGGTGAATGGATGTATTGGATCGTGATGACCGGATCCGGGTGTTTGGAGACCCGAATTTGGGGGCGTCACATTATATTTTTTAATTTAATTATTTAATTAAATTAGAATCTTATCATCACTTTAGTGTACTAAAATACACACAAATATATTCACATCAATTCACTATTTTAACTAAGTGAATTACTCACATTATTTATAAAACTTAATTCATAATAATTTTTCATTGTCCACAAGACATAACAATCAAATTATATTATCTCACAATATAATTTTAACTTAATTAAATTAACTAATATTATTCAACTAATTTCATGTTCATGACAATTTCATTTAATCTTTTCAATGGTTTAACTAATTATTAAACCATTTCTTCCCAATTACAAGAATATATAATTTCTTTCACACTGAACCAACATATTTCATAATATAAAACACATATATACACATACTCAAACTCAAAACGTCTCGTAATAAGAATTTTATTTATTAAATTTTTATTTAATAATTTCTGAAAACTTGGGTTGTAAAAAACCTTCCCTCCTTATAAGGATTCCGTCCTCGGAATCAACGAAACCTTCCTTACTCGGTTTTCACTAAATCTCTTTCACAATTATCGTTGAATAACTTAAGGCATTATCTTAGTGTAGGTTTTATTTCATCACCTTCACTTAAACTCGGAACACTTTGAGTATTATATATTCATTAACCCTTTAACGCATTCATTTCCTTTCTCTAAGGATCATTGCAAAACATACTCGTTGTAATCATAGAATATCCTGATTTAGCATCGTACAAATATTCGGGATATCACATTATTATACCCGAACATACCATATTATTTACTCTAAGAGTTTTAAGGAATATGACAAAGTATAACTCAAAACACACAAGGTACTTGATGATCTCAAGTCCAATGATCACTTGTACTACTATTACTATAGGAACTCACAAACTAGCTTAATTCTAGTTAGTTTTTCTAACCCTTTCGATTAATCAAAAGGTTGACTTTTTCTTTCGTAGTTTTTATTAGAGATTACGTCTCTAATTCCCGAATAAACGCTATTACATAATTCAAAAGGTCAAAAAAATGAAAAAGCGTTTTTTGCATGAATAGTATTTGTGTTATTTCTTAGAAAAATTTTATTTTCTTATACGAAACAACAACACTTATACTTAATCACATAGCACATAGTCTAGGTTAATAATCGACATTTAATCACATAACACAGAATAATATCCATAAAAATTTTATTTTATTAAATAATATTCAAAATCTTAATTACAAGGCTAAGCGCAATACTCGATCGTTACATTACGCATATTATTTTAATATTAATTCAATTAGTAGTTAATTGTTATACTTGAAAGTAATTTTTTTATAATTTATAACTTTAGTTGTTGAGTCTAAAATATTAAAATTAAAACAAATGTTTCCTGCTACTATTTAAATTCATTATGTTATGGAGTATACATATAAACTAATATAGCTACTTAGCAATTTCGTTTACCAACACAAGACAATATGCATATGATGATAGGGGCCATGATTTAGAATATACAATATGTGAATATATACATATACATAACTTTACATGCATACAAGATAATATGCATATAATGACAAGGGCCATGATTTAGACTATACATATATAATTTTATGTGCATACAAGTACACATTAGCACCCACTATGCCACCATATACACTATATAACATATAATTTATATTATACAATCACACCTGTACATATAAAGAAACTTTAATTATTGACATACAAGTTAATAATAAATAACATACACTAATGAAATAGCACAATCATAAATCTGTATATACTCCTATTAAAATTTGTGGACAAGTACATCAAAATAAAGATATGCATATATTGTAGAAAAATAAAAAAATAATTTCTTTTTGTTCACATAAATTATGTATACGTATAATTGTTTATAAATTTAATCATATCCATATAAAACAAGTATCATCTCATAATTAAAAAAATAAAATTAACATTTTACCCATTGAACTTGACCTATTTTGTGTAATAGCTCACTCAACTTTTAATTTAAATAATTGTCCGATTAAATTAATTAAAATAATTAGAATTGAGTCATTCTGTTAAATAAATTAAACAAACATCCATTTTTGCCTATGTGACTATTTTAAAATTAAAACAAAATACCATACTACCAAATGACATAGAAAAAAGAAAAACACAAGCTTACAATTAATGCTTATTTGGAAAATAAATTGAATTTTTAGCATTAATAGAATAAAAACAAATATTTAAATAAAATTAACAATCCCATCTTCATCATCATCATTAATAGCAAACCCTAAATCCAAAGTGAAGAAAAACCCTAAACTCATCGAACTGCAAAATCAACTGATCAGTAGCCCCATTTACCATCGTCTTCCGTCACCGCCGACCATCATACGAACATTGATTGACCATACTTGCTTCACAACATATAATTTAACCCCCCAAAAAAAATAAATTAAAGCAAGTGAAAAAAACTTCAGATCTACCACGGCGGAGATATTTTAGTCATGTTGGAGATCCTCCACGGAATTCAATAAAGATGCGCGATCGTACCATTGTCTGCAAAGATGATTGCAGTGGGCACCGTTGTCTGCAAAGATGGTTGCAGTGGGCACCGGTGGTGGCAGAGCGCAACGGGAGGTGGTGGCAGAGCGCGACGGGAGGTGTTGGCAGAGGGTTTCTTTACAATTTGTGAAAGAGAAACTCTTTTGGTTTGTATGTTGATGGGGTGCAAATGATTTGATTTTAGATTAGAAATCTATTGATGTTTCTTTCTATACATGTAGTATATATAATTTTCTCTCTCTTCATTCATAACTCAAAATGGAAAAAAGTTATATTTTTTGTTTGAATTTTTTTTTATTTTTAAGATGATGGGTCATATGATTTCAACTCCGTTTGAAGGTAAATGAACTTGGACGGTAGCTATGGAGTTTGAGATCTCCAGTTGCAGCATGTTATCTCCATTTCTCTTTTCTTTTTTCTCTGTTCTCTGTTCTTTTTACTTGTTTCTCTTTTCCCTTTTCCCTTTTCCCTTTTCCCTTTCCCCTTTTTTTTTTCTTTTTTCTTTTTTACTTTCTTATTTTTTTTTCAGGCATCCACGTAGATAATAAACTTACGGCCGTTTAATTAACTTAATAGAATGTCCCAATTACATAATTTTTAAAAGTATAATTGGTCAATTGCATAAATTAAAAGTTGAGTAAGCTATTGGTTTTATCAATTGAACAAGAAGGGTTTAATTTTACTTTTTAAATTTTTCTCAATACTTCAAAACTAAATAGTTTTTACGTTCTTTTCTTTCTCTAGTTATTTAAATATCTTTAAATTTAATGTAAAATAGATTATTAAGTAAAAGAGTTTTTTTTTTTAAATTAAGAGGTTGTTACTGTTCAAACAATTTATCTTTATAGATTTAGATATGTATAAATAATTATTAGTTACTCTTCTATTATTTAATTAAGTTATTGTTTTTATCTTATTTTACTTTTATTTTTATTTATTTATCTATTTATTTATTTTTATTTTTTGACCGGGTATTACAACCTTACGGGGAGCAATTTTACGTAAAGAATCAAGAAATTTGTAGTATTTGTCACGAACCTTGATTATCCATATTCCATATATATATATATATATATATATATATATATATATATATATATATATATATATATATATATATATCCTAATTCCATGCAATACATATGGTATGTAAAATCATGTTGTGTAATTCTATAACCATGAAATACTTTAAAAGACACAATTGCAGGAATCGTATGGATTCTATAAGAAAAATATTACCTTCTTATGATGAGCAATTTTACGTAAAGAATCAAGGAAGTCGTAGTATTTGTCATTAATCTTGATTTTCCAAATTCATGATCAAACATTTGATGGTACGCGAAATCAATTTGTGTGTAGGAAGACTATTTAAACGTGTATCCCTCGATAAACAAAATGTATGATGATGCATATGATGTTGTATTATTGTGGCTTCTTTGGAGTGAATGGATTAGGATTTTGGAAGAAGATAATGCATTTTTAATATAAGTAATGCTCTTTGGTTTGAATAATGGGGCTATTCATTATAGGATCACGAATGAATATAGGATAATATTAGAAATCTCAAATTTTATCTCATAAATTATCTAAAATAATATATTATTATTTTTTATCTTATTCAATACCACTTGAGATGCAATTGAAACAAAAAAAATTAAAACTACTTACATTTTCCATGTATATAACCCCAAGTGGACTCTAATTATTAAGTATTTTGGTGGAGAAATTTTCCAACCTCTAAGCTTGCTTTTGCTCGAGTTCTTGTCTGGAATAGGAAAAAAGACTGAACGAAGGAGGGTGAACTAGAGGAAAGAAGATGAGACGAAGAATAATAAACGTTTGACAATGAAAAATGAAAAATATAAAGGAAGAGGATTTAATACTTATGAGAGAAGGAAAAATAAATAAATAAATAAATTTCTTTCACCATAATTGTAATTTTGAAAATATTTTTAACTTAAAATAATGTATTGTTATTTTACCCTTATGAAATTACTTATGATAAATCACTACATGAATATTTTTAGTAATATAAAATTTTATACAAATCTTTGATCAATTTCCTCCAAAATCAGAAGAAAATCTAATTCTAATTTCCCACCTTTATTTTCTATCTTCAAAGAACTCACAAGCAAAAGATTTTTTAATTTCCCCTCCAAATTTATCTCATTCTTCTTTCCTTTCTCTCATTTTTAAAACTCACAAACAATGCATTAGATCGATAGGTGTCGACGCTATTTGTAACTTTTATCATATTCAATTTTTACAGTGCGATAGTTGACTATTTACGATTTAACTGTATCTACCGTTTCTGAAAAGAAGAAAAATTGAATTATTGTTCAGCTTCCACAAATTCTAAAGTCACAAGGTTTATATGTTTTTTTTTCCTCTGTTTCTTTCCCCCCCCACCCCCCCCCCCCCCCCCCCCCCCCCCCCCCCCCCCCCCAAGTTCTCTATATTTACAAATTACAATCCAGAAAGTAGGAGATGCCTATTAAAGCTGACAGAAACTCCCAGATATATAGAAGAACAAAAAAAATACCAGAGCCCAAAAAAAAAAAGGTTTCTGGCCTGTGCACTCGTAAAGGGATGGAATTGACCCAATCAATACACAAACACCATGCTCAAAGTATACACAGAAATTAGGCTGCTAATTCATGGTCCCTCTACGAGTTGATAGACCCTTCACTTTTCAAAAAAGGGGACATCAACAGGTAAGCGAAGTTGCAAAAATATGGCACCTGCTGCTGGCTAGTGACCATCGTCTTTTACCACATTTATCTTCCCTTTGGCACGATTGAAGTCCTGCAAGCTACGGTATTCTTCTACAAGCAACCTATCCAATTCCGGATGTTTCCTTAATGCTCTTTGGTCACGTGCCCGACGATAGTGATGGAACGCCCTGCCACAAATACAAGAACTAATAAACTAGGAGAAGAAAATGAGAGGAAAATATGTTTTCAAAAAGTTTACAAGGAAAACAGTTTTGTAGTTTCTTTCTTCTGCATTCTCACCTGTGAGAGAAGGGCGGGTGAGGGGGGTGCAGAACTGTTTTTATTGGAGACTAATGCTTTTAGCCTAATAGTTGGAGCCCTACTTAACCTTATCCGAGCTTTGACTTGTTTAACAAACTCGTTTAAAATTTGGGTTTTGAGCACTTATGAACTAGTCAAGTTAATCTCATCCCAAGTTCAAGTTGCAGCCATTCTCAATAAAAATTTCAAAAAGTAGCAAAATGTCTAAGAGCTTAACTATATTTTAGCTTATTCGCCTAGAGGTTTAAACAAACTATAAGTTGCATACGATATTAAATTGCTTTTGTTTTTTTATAGAAAATCTGATAAAAAAATTTTACTCGACACCTTTAATCCCAAACTAGTTGTGTTTTGGTGACCACGTGTTTATTGTGGTGCTCAATTTCTCTATCAAGTCCCCTTCAGCCTTGTAGCTAAGTAGACTTGATCACTTGTCGAATTCAGAGGAGTAGAGAACTCCATTTTTCACCATATATAGCTACTCAAGCTCAATTAGTCTTTGTTAGATCAGTGTTGACATTGATCCAACTCTTGTCTCAACTCAAACTTATTGTTCCAAGTTTCAATTTCACAAACACCTACCATACCTTTTGCACTGTGCCATGGCTAGTTCCTCAAACTCCCAAAGCATGTTGCAACAAGACTGAGAGGTTCCGTATGATAGATGAAAGGATGGAAAAATTTACAGATCTCATCAGTGGCCTAATGAAACTAGTACCGAACCAGAGTTTACCAACCCTTTTAACCAAGAAAAACAAGGAGGGGTCTATAGAGATCCCTACCATGTTGCAAGAGTCATAACTGAAATGAAAGAAGACGACAAAAGGGCAAAGGTTTGACAATGAGTAGAGGGAAGTACAATACACCAGGACTAGGAACAAATTTGGCCACAGGGCTAGGCAAGTGGTTGGTAAAGTGAAGATGAAGGAAGCCAGGACTGGGGTAATGAAGGGCATGGAGGCAGCACAGAGGAAGCCACATGGGAAGATGAAGGGCTTTTGAAGCAAAATGTTCCAATTTCTCACTTAATCCATGAGGACATGGAGGCCCTTAAGGAAGGGGGAATAAACAAGCCTCAGTAATTTTGCCTAACAGCAGAGGCTATTTCAGGAAGGGTGGTTATAAAGAGTATCTGGAATAAACTTAACGCTTGTGAGTTTGTTAGGATGAGGGTGTAGGATAACCGTATGGTATAGGATAGCAAGAGAGTAGAGAGTATATTTTATATATAATGAGATCATTTTATAAATAGCAATGAGAATATTATGAAATAGAGGTGAGAGCTCTCTTCTTCCCCAAGTTTCTCTCCTATTCTGCTCATTCTTCTCTCCCCAACACAGAATCCGTATGCTATCCTTCTACTTATATCAAATTCAGTTTGTTCACCTTGAGGGGGCCTTGACATTCTTCCTCTAAATGGTTTTTTTACGGTTCATCCAACCCAGCCTTGGTTAATCTAAGAGCATAGACTCCTGACTATGCTCTACTACAAGTAAGACCTCCGGAATTAAGGACCTTTTACTCTCATGACAACCCTAAAAATCTCTGAGTTGTGTGTTTAGTGTAGAATTACCAAACATAATCTTATTGACAAGCGAACTACGTAGTGGTACTTCTGTATCCAAACATGACAAGTGTACCAAAAAAATTTGGTTTGTTTTACCTATAGTTGCACAAATATTAATATTCTAACTTAGTTTTTGATGCTCGAACATAACATTTATACTAAAATATTTATAAAACAATCAATTTGTAGATTTAACTAAATATCTTTATAAAACCTAGGTTTATTACATTTAGATTCTAATAAAATTCCTAACTATAAGCATTCATATAAAGCTAAGCTCCAAATAGGTTGGGTATAAAAGTTGTTTCCAAAAAAGTTCGTAAAATTGTTCATTTTCTCAAACTTAGATCAACTTAAAAGTTTAAAATGTCCTAATATAGGCAGGCATAAAAAATACACATCAATACATTATTCTAGCTAACACATGTAATTGTTAGTTATCTTTTGTTTTACAATAGGAAATTCCACACTATATCCAAAATATTACTAAAAAACGAGTTTGTATCCTTATGTTTAAATATATTCTTTTTTTTTTATAACAACCCAAATTATAGGCAGGCATAAAAAATACACATCAATACATTATTCTAGCTAACACATGTAATTGTTAGTTATCTTTTGTTTTACAATAGGAAATTCCACACTATATCCAAAATATTACTAAAAAACGAGTTTGTATCCTTATGTTTAAATATATTCTTTTTTTTTTATAACAACCCAAATTATACTCCCTCCGTCCCCAAAAAGATGACTAAAGGTACAAATTTTTTTGTCTCCAAAAGGATGAGATAAAGTTTATAAAGCGAAGGGTAAATATGTCATTTAGTAGTGTTCATTAGTATAAAAAAACTAAAAGTACTCATCACTTTATATAATCTTGTGGGACCACTAAGGATAAATATTGAACTATTTTACTCTCTTTCCTCTACTTTTACTTTTTCTTAATATGTGTGCAAATTGTACTTTGCTCATCCTTTTGGGAACAATCTAGTAATCAATATTTCTTCAATGTAGATGATGGAATAATTCAGTTTATTTCTTAAATTGTGCTATGTCTTAAACCAGGTTGTGCTATGTTTTGAAGAACTCAATTTAAATTGGTATCCTGGTGAGAGACTAAGGTACACACAAGTAAACAACTTACCAGTATTTTTCAAGGCCATAAAGATTGCCCCTATTGTAGAAGTCAAGAGTTAGTTGTTCAAAGTCCTCATAGAGATCCTCCCTGAATTCCTTCTCCAACCCATAACTGGAAAAGTAAAAAAATGACACATAAATGAGCTATATATGATGTTAAATAAGCAACTCTAATTTTCGATTCCACTGAGAAGAACCGAAGAGTAAAAAAAATATTAGAACTTTCACTATCCTAAGAGATAGTACCATTTCGTTTGTAATTTTCAAAGGAAATTATACTCTTTTAGAACAGATGAAGTATTATGACACATAAAATACTCACGAATAAGTTGAATATAACATTCTCAAGAGAGTAAACATACCTATAGAACCGGAATAGGCATTCTACTCCATAATAATAATTAGCTGCCGCATCTTCTAATGCCAATTTGCGGAATTCATTATACATAGAAGGGACAAACATGTCTCTGAGGAAATATGACCAAAACCTGTATAGTGTATTCATTTCCTGCATATAAGGAGACAAGGACACCAATTATAAATTATTCTATGCACTATTGCACTATGATTTCTGAACCTGGGAAAGCAATAAGGTTTGGTTTAACTTTTCGTTCATGTGTGTGTGATATTAATGTGGGACAAATTTAGGAGATGAATAATTCTGGAAATGATTGAAAATTAAAAGAACGCTAAAACTAGGGCGGAACTCGGCACTCGACTACCCTTAGGATCCTCAACCGCAGAAGAGTAGAACTAATCACAACCAAATTTAGGCCTCAGGTACTAAACAACTTAATGCAATCCAAACATGAGAGAAATATAATAGAGGAACTCAGATGAGCGAAGCTAATTTGAATAGCTATAAACCGTAGTCTTAATCCTGGAAAAGGAGAGAATAAAAGGCTGCTCTGCAGACTTATAAAGAGAATATTATTAATTAATCAATCATTGGCAGCTAAGCATATTAATGTCTATAAATACTCCTGTGACATAAAACCCTAATAGCTCACATGACTTCACTAAAAGTCACATGACTTCTTAATAAAACTGCAGGAAATAAAGTAGTGGCCCAAAGAACTACTTACAGCCCAAAACCAACTAATTATAAAAAAATAAAAAATAAAAAATAAAATAAAATAAAATAAAAAACTGATTATAACTAGTAGGAAAAAAATATATAAGCAGCAGTCCATTAAAAGGCTCTCAAACTTCATTTGTTGTTCCTTTTTGGATGCTCAAAAGTCTGAAAATAATTCTCTGCAACATGATCTGCATCAGTCTCCCCGAGTGAGAAAGAACTTGACCTCGAGTCGAAGTCATCTTCGCTGGAATCACCCTGGTACGGAATCAAATGTCGAACATTAAAAATATCTGAAGTTTTGATGTGACTAGGAAGCTTTAACATGTACGTGTTGTCGTTGATCCTCTCAAGAACTTCACACGGCCCAATCTTTCTCGCACTTAACTTGTTGTATTCACCAGCGGGATAACGGTCACAAGTGAGGACAGCCCATACATAGTCTCCTTCATAAAAAACAAGACGTCGTCTGCCCTTGTCAACACTCTTTGTATTTCTTGTTGCTTTCTTTGATCTGCCGATGTACCTTGTTGTGGATCTCTTTGATTTGCACAGCTAAATCCTCTTCCTTAGAGCTTAAAGGATGGTTAACGGGTAGGGGAACAAGATCCAAGACACTATTTGGATTATGTCTATAAACAACCTTGAATGGACTCATCTTTGTAGTACGATTCTTAGACCTGTTGAAAGCGAATTCAACTTGAGAAAGCACCTGGTCCCATTTCTTAGGATTGCAGCCAATGTGACTTCTAATTAAGTTTCCCAAGTTTCTGTTCACTACTTCTGTCTGCCCATCAGTTTGAGGATGGTAGGCTGAACTGAAGTTCAGATCAGATCCTAATTTCTTCCAAAGGGTCCTCCAAAAGTGGCATATAAACTTTCTATCTCGGTCAGAAGTGATGGACTGAGGTACACCATGTAAACAAACTATTTCTTTAAAGAACAGATTAGCTACCTTAGAAGCATCCATGGTTTTCCTGCAAGGTATAAAGTGTGCCATTTTAGAAAATATATCAACAACTAGGACAGAATCCATACTCCTTTGCGTTCTAGGAAGTCCAAGAACAAAATCCATGCTAACATTAATCCACAGAGCATGAGGTGTAGGCAATGGGGTGTATAAACCAGCATTAGTAAGTCCACCTTTTGACACTTGGCAAACATGACAACGATCAACCAACCTATGGACATCTCTCCTTAATTTGGGCCAAAAATATTTTTCAGCAACCAAGGAATAAGTCTTGTCTCTACCAAAATGGCCTTCATTATGCAGCTCAAGAAGAATTTTTTTCTTTTAAGGAACATGCTGGAAAACACAACTTTGTGCATTTGAAGAGAAATCCTGAACTTTGTGCATTTGAAGAGAAATCCTGATTGCAAGCTGTTAGAAGATATGATATGGTTTTCATAATTATAGTTAGTCATATCCCATAATTAGTGTGTATACATAGCTGTAACTAGAGATTACCATAAATATACTTGTGTATATAAACCAATGTAATTGAGATGAAATAAATCAAGGAATTATAAACCCAAACTCGGAGTATTCCTTTTTACATGGTATCAGAGCTTGGTCCTTATTTTTCAGAAAAACACTGTTCATCGGCATTGTTCACTGGCACTGTTCATCGACACTGTTCATCGCTCTGTTATTAGTACTGAGATTCCCATCGCTTCTAAAGTGTAGTACAATTAGTTGATATCCTTTGGAAAGTTTATATTTTCCTTGGTATATATTGTATCTACCTATTATATGGCGAAACAAAGTAGTGCTAGTAGTGGGGTTCATAACAGTAGTATGGGACAACAAGCTGTTAGAAGCCATACCTTAATTCAGCATTGGTTCTCAGCCTCTTCAAACTGGATGGAACCAACTATTTGGCATGGTCTCAAGCGTGCCGTACGTTAATTGAGGCTAATCGTATGCAACACTTCATCAATGGAACAACTACTATGCCTGAAAAATCAGGTATGGCCCAAGAAGAATGGAAAGCTGATAATTCCATGGTGAAGACATGGATTTTTAATTCGATGGAACCTAGTATGCAGAGTAGTTACATGTTCTTAGACACTGCCTATGAGCTTTGGGAGGCTATCTCTCAAACTTTCTCTATTTCTGGTGATATGTCTAAGGCATATGACATTCGTAAACGAATCCGTGAGCTGGGTCAAGGGGAGAAGACTGTGGCACAGTATTATGCGGAGATTAATGCTCTTTGGCAGTAGCTTGATCATTTTTTTCAGCCAAATGTACGGAAGATGCAGCAGCTTATCAAAAGTTTGTTAGTGAAGACCGAGTTGTAGATTTTTTGGCTGGTTTGAACATAGAGTATGATCAAGTTCGAGTACAGTTGATTGGTCAGACACCTTTTCCATCACTGCGAGAGGCTCATGCTAGAGTCCAGCAAGAGGAAAGTAGACGTCGGGTGATGGTTCTAAATTTAAATCCTATTGACCGATCAACCATGGTTGCTTCGTCTCCTAAGCCTAGCTTCTCCATTCAGTCTCCTATTGAGAAGGAGTCCAGCGAATATGACTACTGTGGGGGAAAAAATCATACTAGGGATCGCTGTATTAAGCTTCATGGGCGTCCTAAAGGGCGTGGAGGTCGGTCTGGTAATGGTCGTGGACGTGGATCCCAGGCCTATGTGTCTACTACACCACTTCTTGTTGATGCATCCAGTACTTTAGAAACTACCACTGCACTCACTCCTGAGGAAATCTTAGCTTTTCGGAAATTCTGTTCCAAATCTACTTCTTCTCATTATGCCCAGTCAGGTATACATTCTTGTGCTTTTCATGTTTCATCAATTTGCCCTAGTTGGATCATAGACATAGGTGCTTCTGAGCATATGACCAGGTCCTCCAACCTCTTTACTTCATATACGCCTTGTATTAGAAAAGACAAGGTTCGAGTAGCTGATAATTCCCTTTCTTCTATCTCTGGGAGTGGTTCAGTAGTTTGTACTCCTTCATTAACACTATCATCAGTTCTTCCTATTCCTACATTTACTGCAAATTTATTATCTGTCCAACGTCTTTCTTAATCCTTACACTGTTCGATGACTTTTTTCCTAATTCATTGTGTTTTTCAGGACTTGGTGACGGGGCAGAAGATTGACAGTGGTAGTGCAGTTGGTGGCCTATATTATTTAGATGTTCCCTCGTCTAACATGTTCTCTACTCAGGCACTTCAATCTACTTATGACTCCAACAGCCTGACTTCTCTCCATCAATGGCATCGACGTTTGGGACATCCCTCTTTTTCAGTATTAGAGTCTTTATTTCCATCTTTAGTTAAGTAATGTAATAAAACTCAGTTTTTATGTGAACCGTGTGAATTGGGTAAACACAAACGTTCTATTTATTTTGCTATTAACAGTCGAAATTCTAAATCTTTTGCTATTATACATACTGATGTGTAGGGACCCTCTCAGGTTGTTTCCCGTTCCGGTCATAGATGATGTGTTAGTTTGATTGATTGTCATTCTCGTGTCAGTTGGATTTATCTTCTTCATTCCAAAAATGAGGTGTTTGATTGTTTTCAGGAATTTCATAAAATGATTCAAACCCAATTTGAAGCTAAAGTCAAAATTCTTCATAGTAATAATGGTCGTGAATATAGTAATAATACTGCTTTCGCATCTTATCTCTCTCAGCATAGCATCATTCTTCAAACCTCCTGTGTCAAAACTACAGAACAAAATGGAGTAGCGAAAAGAAAAAATGGACATTTACTAGAGGTAGCCCACACTCTTATGTTCACTATGAACACACCTAAATTTCTATGGGAAGATGTTGTTCTAACTGCTGCATGTCTTATAAACCGGCTTCCTTCTAGAATTCTTGGGAACAAAAGCCCCATCTCTTTTATCCAACACACGACAAGTCCTTCTCCTTCGCCTCGAGTTTTTGGTTGTGTGCTATGTTCATGATAAATCTCCAACTCGGGAAAAATTAGATCCCAAAGCTCTTCGGTGTGTTTTCATTGGGTATTCTTCAACCCAAAAAGGTTATAAATGTTATCATCCTCCTTCCCACAAAGTATTTATCACTCGGGATGTCACTTTTTGGGAATTAAAACTTTTTTAGTCTCCTTCATCTTCTCCTCAGGGGGAGGATGTTATTGATGAGGAGAAACTTCCTCCTGAGGTTGGTATTACAAGTAGTACTATACCATCTTATCCTATAAACTTTTCTCCTGTTCCTGTTGTTGTCTATGATAAATCTGCACAGGGGGAGTTACAGGAGTCATATGCTAGACAGGATGAGCCTGAGTTAAGGACCTATGTTCGAAGATGTAAGAATAAGGTCACCATCTCTGCACCACTACACCAACCCTGCTCAGAACCTAGTGCAAATAATGCTAATGGTGAGAATCCTCATTCTACTTGTTCTTCTGATAATACTGACCTTCCTATTGCTCTTAGGAAAGGGGTTAGATCTGGTACTCAACATCCTATCGCTAATTTCTTAGCCTATAATAAATTATCTACATCCTACCATTCCTTTGTTTCTTCCTTGTCTGCAATATCTGTTCCTCAGGGGTGGAAAGAAGCAGTTAGTGATAAGAGCTGGAAACAGGCTATGATAGAGGAGATGAATGCCCTAAAAAAGAATGATACATGGGAACTAGTTATTCTTTCTTATGGGAACAAACCAGTTGGTTGCAAATGAATATATACAGTCAAACAGAAGCCAGATGGGACAGTTGAGAGACTCAAAGCCAGACTATTTGCAAAAGGGTATACTCAAACCCATAGGATTGATTACCAGGAGACACTTGCTCCTGTGGCAAAGATGAACTCTGTTCGTACCATAATCTCATGTGCAGCAAACTTCGGCTGGGATCTTCAACAATTGGATGTAAAAAAATGCGTTTCTTCATGGTGACTTGGAGGAGGAAGTATACATGGAAATACCCCCTGGTTTTGCTTCATCTGCCACCAAGGGTAAGGTTTGTAAACTGCGAAAAGCTTTATATGGTTTGAAGCAATCTCCCAGAGCCTGGTTTGGTAAATTCCACAAAGCAATGATAAAATTTGGGTACAAGCAGAGTCGAGCAGATCATACTTTATTTGTTAGACAGATAAAAGGTAAGACTACCATTCTTATTGTTTATGTTGATGATATTGTGGTGACAGGAGATAATAGAGAAGAGATAGTTAATCTCAAAGCAAGACTGACCAAAGAGTTTGAGATCAAAGATCTTGATCCTTTGAAATATTTCCTTGGTATTGAAGTTGCAAGATCTTCCAGTGGGATTTTTCTTTCTCAAAGGAAATATGTACTTGATCTTCTAACAGAAACTGACATGTTGGGATGTAAGTCTGCTGATTCTCCTATTGAAGTTAATCATCATCTAGTAGGTGGCACAAGATCTACGGTTGATAGAGAAAGATAACGTTTGGTGGGACGATTGATATACCTTTCTCATACTAGACCTGATATGTCTTATGATATGGAATAGTGAGTCAGTATATGCATGATTCTCAACATTGTCATATGGAAACTGTCTACAGAATTATGAAGTATCTCAAGTCTGCTCTCGGGAAAGGTTTATTGTTCGCACCACATGGTCATATGAGAGTTGAAGCATTTTCCGACTGGGCTGGCTCTATAGAGAATCGTCGTTCTACTTCGGGTTACTGTTCATTTGTTGGAGGCAATCTCGTTACTTGGCGCAGTAAAAAACAATCTGTGGTGGCAAGATCCAGTGTTGTAGCTGAATATCGAGCTATAGCCTTGGGTATATGTGAACTAATGTGGCTTCGAACCTTGCTAGAAAATTTGGCTATTACAACTAAAAGGCCTATGCAGTTATTTTGTGATAATAAGGCAACCATTAGTATTGCAAACGACCCAGTATAGCATGATAGAATGAAGCACATTGAGATTGACAGACACTTCATTAAAGAAAAGTTAACTAGTGGTCTTATTTGCTTACCTTTTGTCAAAACAGAGCACCAACTTGTTGATATTTTGACTAAGGGTCCTAGTAGTAAGATGTTTCATCCATTGTGTTTCAAGATGGGTATGCGAGACATATATACACCAACTTGAGGGGGAGTGTTAGAAGATATGATATGGTTTCCATAATTATAGTTAGTCATATCCCATAATTAGTGTGTATACATAGATGTAATTAGAGATTACCATAAATATACTTGTGTATATAAACCAATGTAATTGAGATGAAATAAATTAAGGAATTATAAACCCAAACTCAGAGTATTCCTTTCTACACAAGCAATAATCAAACCTCTTTCCTTCTATCACCTCTTTGTAAACACTCCCAAAAAACAGATCAGTGGCATACAAGTCCTTGAAGGTGTCAAATCCAACGGCCTTGACATGCATAACGGACAATAAATGAAGTCTGCGACTTAAAGCATCTGCTACCTTATTTTGAACACCAGATTTGTGTTGTAAAATGAAGGTAAACTGCTGCAAATACACTGCCCATTTCCCATGTCTACGATTTAAAATTTTCTGCCCATTTAAGTACTTCAAAGCTTCATGGTCTGAATACGAAACAAACTCCTTTTGCACTAAATAATGTTCCCAATGTTGAAGAGTCTGCACAATTGCAAAGAATTCCACATCATAGGTTGAATAATTCAGTCGAGCTCCATTTAACTTCTCACTAAATAATGAAACGGGCCTGCCTTCTTGACTAAGCACTGCACCAATGCCTATTTTAGAAGCATCACAATGGACTTCAAAGACCTTATCAAAATCTGGTAAAATGAGGACAGGAGCTTTTGTCAACTTGTTTTTGAGCTGTTGAAAGCTTGCTTCAGCATCCATTGTCCATTTGAATGGTCCTTTCTTCATGCAACTTGTGATTGGTGCTGCCAACGAACTGAAATCTTTTATAATACGACGGTAAAATGAGGCTAAACCATGAAAACTGTGTACTTCATGAATGTTTGTTGGACTTGGCCACTCAACAATAGCTTGCACTTTTGATTGATCAACTCGTATTCCTTCTGCAGAGACCTCAAATCCTAAAAATAATACCTTATCAGCCATGAAGCTACACTTCTTCAAGTTAAGAAACAATTTTTCCTCCCTCAAAGTTGTGAAAAGAGACCTTAAATGTTGGATATGTTCCTTGACGGACGGGGCTGTACACAAATATATCATCAAAATACACCACTATGAATTTGCCAATATATGATTTCAGCACATGATTCATCACTCACATAAAAGTACATGGTGCATTTGATAACCCAAAAGACATAACTAACCACTCATATAACCCTTCTCGAGTTTTGAACACTGTTTTCCACTCGTCTCCAGGCCGAATTCTAATCTGATGGTAACCAGATTTCAAGTCAACTTTAGTAAACACCTTAGCCCCTGCAGATTATCAAGCATGTCTTCCAATCGAGGAATAGGAAACCTATACTTAATAGTAATTTTATTAATCGCTCTACTATCAATACACATCCTCCTAGTTCCATCTTTTTTCGGCACTAACAAAGCTGGCACAGCGCATGGACTCATACTTTCTCATATATAACCTATCTCCAATAAACTCTACACTTTGTGTTAAGCTCTTCCTACTCTTTCGGACTCATTCGATAGTGAGGTCTATTGGGAAGTACGGCACCAGGTATCAAATCAATATGGTGTTGGATGTCCCTCATAGGATGCAATCCTTGTGGCAAATTTTGTGGCATGACATCAGCAAACTCTTCCAAAAGTGGCTGAACTAAAGATGGACAATCAGAACCACCAAACACCTCTTTTGCAATCAAAATGTAGACTACATCACTCTCCTTCAACTCATCTTCAAACTTGGCCATGGACAGCAAATTAACACCACCACCTTGTTTTGGTTTCAGCATAATTGCATCTTTTGTCGGAACCAAAATGATCTTATTATCTTTATAGAAAGTATATGAATTCTTATTGCCATCATGCTGAACTTTATTGTCATACTGCCACGGTTGACCAAATAAAATATGGCATGCATCCATAATGACAACGTCACACCACACTTTGTCAAAGTACCCATTACCAATCGATAAATTAACTAAACATCTTTTTGTAACAGATATTTCGTTACCTTTCTTGAACCAAGATAGCTTGTATGGCTGCAGATGTGCTTCCACTGGTAAATTTAGCTTCGAAACCACCACTTGAGAAATCATATTCTCGCAACTCCCACTGTCTATTATAAGCTTACAAACTCTCCCACCAATGGTGCAAGTGGTCTGGAAAATGTTATTGCGCAGCCACTCCACAGAGTCTTCATACTTGGGTGCAATAAATGCTTTCCTGGTAACAAGCGACTGTCCAATATCTCTGTAAACAATAACATCCTCATCATCTTCATCATATGTAGGTGATTCATCCTCGCCTTGTTCTTCATCAAAGTCTTCAATAAGGAGCTGCTTTCCTTCACGACTATTTTCCTTGCGACATTGAGCCGACTTGTGTCCTGGAGCCCGACATTTAAAACAGTTAATGCCTGAGCCACTTGGCTGCAATTTGGCTCTTTATGCGCCAGCATTGGACTGCTCGGCAAGGTTGTATTGCCACCCTTTTGAAGTCTAGCAGCTGTGCCACCACTAGTGGTATTACCACGAGAAGATTGAATTACTTGACCTCGGTTTTGTCCCTCTTCCTTCCCGTGTTTCAGCTGATTTTTCACGTTGGTATGCTTGAGAAACAGTCCATATATCATATTGATTCAATTCAGCTTGCAAACTTGTGCGCAGTCCTCCAATATAGCGTGCTACTCTTTGCTCCTCATTCTCATTCAAGTCATTCCTAGCAACAATTTCATAAAATTCATCAGTGTAGTCATCCACAGATCGGCTCCTTTGCCGACAATTTTGAAGCCTCTGATACGCTACTCGAGTATAATTGTAAGGAAGAAAATTCTCGCAAAGTTTCTTGCGCATTTTGTCCCAATCAACCAACTTCGGTTTACCTTGCCTTTGGCGTGTCATGGTCAGCTGATCCCACCATGCTGAGGCTCTCCCTTTTAACTTGACAACAACTAATTTCACCCTTTTATCTTCAGGTATATCTTTCAATATTTAGTTTAATTCAATATACTTTATTAAACAAGTTCTTTCTCTTAAATACAGGGTAATTGTCGGGGAATATATATATATATATATATATATATATATATATATATATATATGTGTGTGTGTGTGTGTGTGTGTGTGTGTGTGTCGGGGAATATATATATGTGTGTGGGTGTGTGTGTATAATAGATTAATTCGTATGTCCCAAACAGGTTTACATGTTTTACAGTTCATAAAGGTTTTGATGTCTTGGTATTCTTAGCGTATTAAGTTTATTAGTTCCTGGTCGTCTGGAGTTTTGAATTTTGTTGTCTGATGTTTACTTTGTCATTATACAATATAAAAGAAATTGAGCATATAAAGTAATGCAAAGAGTGAAAGAGCAAAATAATATATTTTACTTGGTTTATGCTCTCCCAAGTGAAGACAAACCTTAGTGGGCAGCAAAATCAGAAGCTAGTGGAGGGGCAGCAGCTAATGGAGCACGGGGATGTGTGTATATATATACACATATATATGAGTGTATGTATATATATATATATGTGTGCGTGTGTGTGGAGCATGGGGATGTGTGTGTGTATATATGTATATATATATATATATATAAAATATATATATGTGTGCATATATATATAAATTTTGCTGCCCACTAAGGCTGCCCACTAAAGTTTGTCTTCACCAAGTATCATCAGTATTCAAAAATTTGCTCAATCACAAAGTCGTCCAAGTCGCCCAAGTCGTCCAAGTCGCCAACCAAGTGGCTCGACTTTCTCCCCTCCCACCAAGTCGCCCAAACGCATTCCCAATATGCACCGATTGGATACCTAGGTGACGCCTAGGCGACGACTTGATAACCGAGAGAGATACATTTCAAAAATGACGGTTTTTATGGACAATTTTCCACTTCCAGCTTTACCCTTAAAAAATATTTGGTGTTATATACAAGTGGCATTGATGCAATACAAAAACAGAACCATACACTTTACAAAAGATCGCTATAGGTGAGTGAGATGAGCCTAATTATAATTATATGTGCCTGTTGGGACTCATTTTTAAATTTCAATCCTATTATTAATTACGTTGTTGGTTTTTTTAATCTTTTTTTCAAAAGAAACAAAGATATAACTTTCATTTGTTTCACAGCTTGTTTGTGTGCTCAATTACTCTTCAAAATTTCAACTAAGCAGTAGCTAGTTGAGTTTAAATTTTGTTCTTGTTGGATACTCAGTTTGCTTCACTGAGGAAGTCCATTTCCCATTTAAAAAGCTACTCAATTTCAATTCTCATAATCAGGGAGTATTGCGGCTACTTGATCATTTTTCATACTCATAATCACAATAATTTTGTGATTCATTTCATTCTAAAACTTTTCATACTCATAATCACAATAATTTTGTGATTCATTTCATTCTAAAACTCTGAGAAACATGGCTGGACCTACACACCAAGTGTTCAACCAAATGCTTCAACAAGATTTTTTGAGTTATAGAGATTGTGGCAATGAGAAGTTGCAGCTCATTGATGGAAAAATAGAGTTCATAGCGAGAATGAATAAGCTATTGAAGCAAAAAGGCTCAGATTGTGTGGTGGGTTTTGTTAACCCTGTTGGTGATAAAAGGAAGGGTAAGATGCCGGTTCAAATGGGCCATAGAGAAGATAAGGGAATTTTTAAAAATCCCAGCCATGATGAGAAGTTAAGGGCCAGAACAATGAAGAAGATGATGTCCAATGGAGGACGAACAATTGTGATGAAAAAAATGAAGAGGGAAAGGAACTTGAGCATCTCAAATTTGTGTTTTCATCATTCACTGAAGATGATGATGCTAGGAGTTGTGTGCAGAGTCACAAGGAGTCCATGTTATGATGGTCCACCCACCTATGATGAACCACCACAATATGAAGGGAATCATTTCTTTGATGAAGAGGCTGACTTCATTGACAACATTCAACAAGGTGCTAAACAACCAGAATCTAAAGAAGAGTTCTGGTATGATGAAGTTCCATTGTTTGACAATATCCTGAAGTGGAGCAAGGATTCATAAAGGTAGAGGGAGCGTTGGCACTTCCTGAACAGCAAAGGGTTTCCTTAGTAAGGGAGCTGTCAAACCAGTCTCACATGCTGCAAATCAGCACAGAAAGTGATGACAGAGTCACCTACATTTCAGCTCCACAAGGTCCAAAGATTTATACAGAACTTTTTGAGAAAATGGGATTCACTCAGGTGATGTTTGCTATCCAAAACGGTCCAAAACTGACTGCCTTGCATCTCTTGAACCTTGGAGAGAAGATCGAAACCTTTATACAAAACTCACATTCAAAGGAAAGTAGGAAACTAGTACACCAAAAAAATTTCCCTACCTTGAGTCCACCCTATTTCCTTACATTTCTACTTCAATACCTATATCCCTCATTGCATACAAAGGATTTTGTTGTTACTATGTTGAAAGCCATGATGTGGGGCACAACTGTAAGACACCTCAATGCTTCATAACAGTTATTAAAGATAAGGAGGCAGAAAATTATGACTGTCCAATTTATGATGAAGAAATAACTTGTGCTGATGATGAATATGAAGGCAATCCTTTATATGATGAACAAGCAGAATGTACAGAAGCTTTGAACAAAGGGATCACAGTAATTGATGAAGAGCATCTTGTGATGGTACATGAGAATCCTTTGAATGGAGGAAAACATGTCACTAGCTGGTATATATCAAGGGATTTCTCACAACCTGATAATGCAACCAATGAGGTATTATTTGATAAGACTATAGCTTACCTTAAGGACAAGTTTGTTCAAAACGGGAAAGCATTCCCAAATACAGTTTTCATTCTCTCCAAACATCAACCAAAATACAAGGCAGCCTCCACCAATTCTCTTATCCTATCCTAGAGTTATTGCCACTTGTTCCTTAACTTCCAGAACTGAAGTTGTGCCAACATCAGCTCACTCTTCAGCTGATAGGAAGTTGGTGCTGAGCCAAAAATCTATTGAACTTAAAAGAATTTTGTGAAAGTCAAGAGGTGCAGTTCAAGGAAGAATGTCAACCACTTATTGAGTTCCATCTTGAGCAGAAAACTCCAGGATTCTTACATGTCAATCTCTTTATTGGGGAACATGAATACACACTCATGGGACCAGGGTCCTTCCTTTTATAGCTAACATCATTTTGGTGGTGCAGTATTGATGCAGTATGTTAGAATCCTCAGTTCAAAGAGGATGGGGTTACTGGCCTATTCCTTGGATAGATAAAAATGGAATTACACCTCCAAAACTTTCAGCTTGAGAGTTTATTTACAAGGCAAGATGATCAAACAAAGGAACGTGTGATGCAGAAGCTATACTCGACCTTCTTCCTTGGAAATTCTCTAAAGCTAACAGACCCATATCAGTAGAGTTGGACAACAACCATGGTTTATTTGAATTATTCAAGTCCTACTAACCTTGGTGCTGTTAGGATCCTGATAAATAAGCTGGTTGCACTCAATCAGCTAGGCACTATAACTGAAGAGACTTCCTTGATGAATGAAGAAACTACAAAGATGATGTTTCAGTTGTTTTTTCAAATGGTTATAGGATGAAGCTGTGATTGGGCTATGGTAGCCAAGGGCAATAATCTGGATTTTGAATTAACATCTGTTTGTTGGTGTGCATTGATGCTCAACAGAAAGATAATAAAGGGTTGTTTGTCCTACTTCATAGCTCAAGAAAGGTTGGATCACTTTGGAAATGTGACAGTTACAGCTGTATATCAAAGAGAAAGTATTACAAATCAGCTAGTTATGATGGAGATCAGCAAGCATCAATGGTGGCTGTATTTGAAGGAAAAGAAATTCAAGAACTTAAGGCATGCAAAAGCTAATAATGAGACGAGATTTTTGATGAGTGGGTTTTATACCTACGAATCGGGTGCTTTTGGGCTTGAATTCTTGTTTATTCTCGAGTGTTTTTGTTACTTTTGATGCATTTTGTGTGTTTGTGTAGGTTATGTTTCATGGAGATTGGAACTGGAAGAGTTGGGATGATAGCAGCAAGAGAAAGAAGTTTTAACAGGATTTCTGATTAGCTGGCGCGGCAGCGCTACCCATCCAGGAAATCAAGAAGAGAAAACTGTGCGGCAGCGCCAAAAAGAGTATAGGAGATGGTGTGGCAGCGCTAGGAATATAGGAATCCAAGAAAGTTGCTTGGCACGACAGCGCCAACACAGAGCACAAACCTGGCGCGGCAGCGCCAGGTCGGGCAGGAAAATTTGATAATTTTGTAACTAAAGGATTTGATTTGGAATTGAATTGTTACTTCCAAGAGGGTTAGGACTTTGGTTAGGGGTTATAAATAGAATACTATGAGCATATTGAAGACACCTATTGCTAACCATAGATTGGAGACAATTTGAAGGCTTGAAGCAGAGTTTTGATCACAAAGGCAGAGCAACATAAGAGGAGTTCAAGAATTGCGTCACAACAGTTTTTCTCTCTCTTCTTTACTTTTTATTTTTGTAATTCCTGGATGATGTTTAACTTGTGGATGATGAATTTTATTTCCAATTATGAACTAAATTTGTATTTTAATATTATAATGGAACTTGATGAGTAACTTTACTTAATTTGCTTCCTTGTTGATTACTATTGATTATAACTGGATTATCTTTTATATCTTATACTTGTTTAATTGCCTGGCCAGTAAATTAGCATGGTAATCTATATGAAATTAGTAGATGGAGTATAGGTTTAGACCTGAATATAATAGCATATGATTATGTCTTCTACATGAGATGAAACTCGTAATTTGTGTATAAGATAGAAAATACACCTATATGCCTTATATAATCTGAAGGAGAACCTGAGCGTGAAATCCTTGTTAATTCTAGTTCACATAAAAATATAGTGAGTTGATTAGCTGGGGTGTTCTTTCCAATTCTAATTTTAATTAGATTTAGGAAGATTGGTTTATAAGATCATCGAAAGGCGCTTATAGATGCTAATGAGTTCTTGATTAACGATCCAGGGTAATTGATATAATTTAATAGGGAGTTTTGAAATTAAAGTGAATCATCAAGGGAAATTGTAATATTAAACCTTTAAATTTGAATTCAACCTTTTGGTAGTTAGTGATTAGTTAGTCTAGTTTAACTTATTTTCAATGTTCCAAAAATTTAATAGTTACTATACACAATTCTCTGTTGGACGATACTCTTCTTGCCATTATATTATTAGTCGATCGCGTATACTTGAGTGAATTTTGCTAGTATAGATTTAGACAAATAAGTTTTTGGCGCCATTGTCGGGGAATTGTTTTAATAATCTGTCATATTAATTTCAATTAAATTAATCTTAGTTAAACACTTGTTCTTTTATTTATGTTTCAGGTACTCTTGTTTAGTGTATGCAAACTCAATCAAAAGGGCAGGAACTAGAGTCGTACGAGAACGAAATTGAAAGAAAGTTACGACAGTTGCGGAAGTTCTGCCGAGAAACATTAAAACAAGAGAAAATGGATGCGGAGGAGCAAAAATCTTTACGAGACTATGCAATGCCGAAAGTGGATGAGATTAAGTCGAGCATTCAGAGGCCTGTAATCAATGCCAACGCTTTCGAGATTAAACCGGGTAGCATTCAAATGATTCAGAACTCGGTACAGTGTGGGGGATTGGCAAATGATGATCCGAAATTACACTTGGTCAGTTTCTTAGAAATTTGCGATACATTCAAGTACAACGGAGTCACAAAGGATGCAATAAGACTCCGGTTATTCCCTTTCACTCTGCGAGCCAAGGCAAAAAGCTGGCGACACTCACTTCCACCAGGCTCAATTATAACATGGGATGACTTGGCACAAGTTTTGATGAGTGGGTTTTATACCTACGAATCGAGTACTTTTGGGCTTGAATTCTTGTTTATTCTCGAGTGTTTTTGTTACTTTTGATGCATTTTGTGTGTTTGTGTAAGTTATGTTTCATGGAGATTGGAACTGGAAGAGTTGGGATGATAACAGCAAGAGAAAGAAGTTTCAACAGGATTTCTGATTACCTAGCGCGGCAGCGGCAGGCATAGAGTAGTAATTGGCGCGGCAGTGCTACCCATTCAGGAAATCAAGAAGAGAGAACGGCACGGCAGCCCCAGAAAGAGTATAGGAGATGGCGCGGCAGCGCTAGGAATACAGGAATCTGCGCCAACACAAAGCACAAACCTAGCGCGGCAGCGCCAGGTCGGACAAGGATATTTGATAATTTTGTAACTCTAAAGGATTTGATTTGGAATTGAATTGTTACTTCCTAGAGAGTTAGGACTTTGGTTAGGGGTTATAAATAGAATACTATGAGCATATTGAAGACACCTATTGCTAACCCTAGATTGGAGACAATTTGAAGGCTTGAAGCAGAGTTTTGATCACAAAGGCAGAGCAACATAAGAGGAGTTCAAGAATTGTGTCACAACAATTTTTATCTCTCTTCTTTACTCTTATTTTGTAATTCATGGATGATGTTTAACTTGTGGATGATGAATTTTATTTCAATAATGAACTAAATTTTTATTTTAAGATTACAATGGAACTTGATGAGTAACTTTAATTAATTTGCTTCCTTGTTGATTACTATTGATAATATCTGGATTGTCTATTATATCTCATACTTAATTGTTTAATTGCCTGGCCAGTAATTAGCGTGGTAATCTATATGAAATTGATAGATGAAGTATAGGTTTAGACCTGGATATAATAGCATATGATTATGTCTTTCTGCATGAGATAAAACTCGTAATTTGTAGAGACAGAAGTATATTTATATGCCTTATGTAATCTGAAGGAGAACCTGAGCGTGAAATCCTTGTTAATTCCAGTTTACATAGACATATAGTGAGTTGATAAGCTAGGGTGTTCTTTCTAATTCTAATTTTAATTGGATTTAGGAAGGAAGATTTGTTTATAAGATCATTGGAAGCTGCTTATATCTACTAATGAGTTCTTGATTAACAATCCAAGGTAATTGATATAATTTAATAGGGAGTTTTGAAACTGAAGTGAATCATCAAAGGAAATTGTAATCTTAAGCCTTTAAATCTGAATTCAACATTTTGGTAGTTAGTGATTAGTTAGTCTAGTTTTAACTTATTTTCAATATTTCAAAATTTTGAGATATTTGTTTAATAAAATTGATTTAATATAAAATTAATAGTTGATAGTTATTATACACAATTTTCTGTGGGACAATACTCTTCTTGCCATTATATTATTAGTCGATCGCATATACTTGTGTGAATTTTGCTAGTATAGATTTAGGCAAACACTTTTGCAATGGAGAAGTTACACTAAATCAAAATCTGAAATTGTTAGTGTTAACTTTTGATACTGGGGAATATGAGAAGCCAGAAGTTTCAAAGAATTGTTATGGGAAGGTTCAACTAAACAAGTTCCTGAGTTATGTTTTTGACACTGGAAAGGTGGTGAGAGCTACCAAGACTAGAAAGTAGAAAATCAGCACTATCCATGAGGACATGTATGCTATTAAGGGGGAGGGAATGTCAGGCAGAGGGCAGTTTGGGGCAGCAAGGAATATATTAGTAGATTCTAGTAGTAATAGAATACATGTGAGCACATGCATAGTTAGCTATATTTCAGTGAAGGATAAGAAAAGTAGTGAAGGTTAGGAGATTTATTTTAAGCATTGTTTTCCTTTAAATAGATGCAAAGGGAAGAATATTCCCCAAGTATAATGATATAAATTTCGATGAAAGGAATGCAAGAGGAAAGCTTTCCACTGCTTTCCCCTTTATCTCTCTCTCGCTCTCTCTCTCTCATGAACTCAGTGAGTTCTTCTTCCTCCCAATTTCTCTCTATTCTCTCTAATTCTTTGTTCTATCTCTGTTTCTCTCTTATTTTCTGGTTAGGCTACAAACAGAGCCTGACATATACACACATATATATGTACAGATATATGTGCGTGTTGGTGTGTGTATTTGTACATGTGTAGGCGTGCTCCCCAAGTTTCTTTTAATATATTTGTACAAAATAATAACCAGGGGATGAAGACTAAACTAAAAATATTGGAAAGGAAGAATAAAAAACAAAGCTCTAGGAAAGGGTGACCGTACAGACCCCTTTAAATTTGAAGAAGAAATGCCACCAAAAGCATTCATCATTAAAGAGCACAAAGAAGATAGAAAAAGTATCATGTCCCAAAGGAGATGAGAGGACATATACAAGACATTAAAAATTGAAGCATTCCTCCCATCCAAATGCCCCACACAACTCTCAATCACATCATCTAAATGACAGCAACAAGCTTCCATGCCATGGGGAAATGGAGAAACCTAAAAAGCAGGGGTGCGGCTGTTGGGCACCGCACTTCGCACGGGGTGTCACGGGGTGTGTCAGGTGTGCTGCCCTGCCAGTGCGCCAGGATATGCACCCTGTGTGGCAACTGAAGATCGAAGACGAAAGTCAGAGAAGAAAAATCGGCTGTCCACCCCTTTCTCTCTTCGTTGTCTCATCTGATACAGACTTGTGGCTTTTCAACTTTATTTATCATACAAACTTACATCAAAACCTTGTTGTTTTATACAGTAGTTCATAGTCCCCTATATCTATATTTTTACACATTAGTCCCTACACTTTAGTTATGTGCAAATTTAAAAGTATACTAGTATTAAATAATACAGCAGTTTCATAATCTAATACTATATCATATATACTATGTATTTAATATGTGTCGGATCCCTGCCACACCCAAATCCCCACACCTGTGTCCCATGTCGCGCACCCCCAAATTCCCATACTTGTATCGCGCTTCCTAGGGAGAAACATATAAGAGCTAGTCTGGCTAGCTTCCACACACACAAGGTTAAAAATTCAAATTGTTTATATAAATATATAAAGGCCTCTTTATGTTGTCAAACATTATTTTGATGATTGGATATTGGAATTATCTCTTGCTCCCCAAGTCTCTTTTGTTTCTCGCTTACTATTCTCTCTCCACTCTCTTCTTCCCAAGGATCGTATCTCCCTCTCTTTATCTACGTAATTATATTTGTCCCTAAAGGTTCTAGATATTATGTCGACACAAGGGAGTAACTAAACAACACATTTGTGTACTTTGGGTTTGTGAACAGGCTGAAAAATCTTTGGCTTGAAGGAGAAAAAGGGGGCCCAGAGTACAAGGTCATGGATAAACATTTTCATTGAATTTACAACAATAGTAATATCCAGTTCCAGTGCTTATATTCTACTTAACAGAATTACGTTGCTTGTCTAAATGATACCACAAAGAAATTAACTAGCGAAAGAATGGCTTGGAGAACCATAAAGAAGTTCCAAGTTTATTAAGTGCAACTAGAGAGAAACACAAACAAGAAGGAAAATGTGATGTTGCTGAGTAGTTCATAGCCCACTAAAGAATTAAGTATACTAGTGATAAAAATGGCAAAACTGAATATTTACCCATCAAAACTAAAATTCCTCATGCCACATGACTAATAGAAGTATAGAACTACCAAAGTCAAACATAACATTCTCTCTAGAAAAACAAAGACATCTGATCAGAATTTAGAGAAATATGCACCTCACTGCAACCAATTCCCGACTTCTTTCTGTCACTTAGGCACCGCTTCTGATACTTCAGATACCTAATATAAGAGAAACCAAGTTAGCCAATTTAAAGGTTATATTATATGGATCACACATACCTGTACAAGCATGCATGTACAATTGCACCCTTACTTCTGCTGCTTGAACCCATTTTCTTCTAGAAGCTGATGACTTGGATGCTGAAAAGGTGGAAATGACTTTGGCATGGATCTCACAGGTGGACTACTTTCGGAAAGGTTGGCATGAGACGCACCACCCAACTTCGAAGATCTTGGGCTGTAAAATGTGATTAGCTTCATATTAACAAAGTGGGTTACTAATTATAAAATAAAATAATAATAAATAAATCAGTGTTTGTAAAGCTTTATAAATGTTCTAACACTAATCTTTGAACTAGAAGTATACTTTCACTTTCAGAAGCAACATACTTTCAGAATGCTAGAATCAATGCCTTAGCTTTAGAAATAGATCTATAATAGAAATAGCAGACCGTAGGCTGAACTCACACATGATTATCAGGTGGAGTAGACCCGAAGAAAAATCCAACTGAATTACTAGGTGGACTTTCTGATATAATTCCATGAGTACGACCAGTTCCATGATTTCTGAACGTGCTTGAGAAGAGGCGTTGTTTATGAATTGGTTGTTGCTTGGAAAAGCCTTTATTTTGCTTCTTTCGAGAATTAGCATTTCCTGGCACTTCACACCCACTGCCTCCAGCAGAATTTTCAACAGCTATTGACCCTGCTGCAGAACTTACATAAGATCTCGAGTTTCCATGTCTAGTTTCATTACTTAAGGTATTCCTTCTACAATTCGATCGCTGGGCCTTTAATTCCTGATAGTGACAAACAGAGAAGATAAGGTAAGGTAGTTTTAAACGCGAATAAGGCTGACAAGTAACAGTATGAATAACATGATCAACCTGCTCATAAAAGTAGAGGCCGTCACTTATAGCAGACGCAAGCTCAATTGATATAGATTCTGATTCATTTACACTAGTTCTAGGTTCTTCACCTGTCCGGCTATTCTGCAGAAGGTGTACAAGAAATCATTAGCTATCATATGTCAGAAAATTTGCTTTTAACAATATTAATCAGTAGCTCAATTTTGACAACAGCAGAGAGAGAGAGAGAGTAAAACCAATAAACAAATTAGTGGAACCTTTGCCCCAACCAAACTTCAGAAAATGGAGAGAATAATGTGATTAAGTAGCAGAACTGGGATTCATCAATTAAGTACTGATATACAACAATGAAGAAAGACATGCATCCAAGAAAGAAAACTTAAATGATTTTTGCCCATAATTTTAAAGTGGAAGTTTAGCCTATCAATAGATTTTGCTTATAATTTAGTGTGTTGATATAATAGTTTTATGTAAAGACTCTGAAGCCCTAATAATATTTTCAAAAGAAATTTAGTTATCACCTTAAAAAATCATTTAACAGTCCAAGTGCCCAATTCAGTGTATGTGCCAGAATGACGGCAAATAACTAGAGCATCAATCAAACTCTAAGTTCCTTACAAGTGTCTATGTAAATATAAATATAATATGTGTGTGTATATATAAGTACTTGCCTACACAAACATTAATATATATATATATATATGTATAATTTTACTAATATTGTATACTTTCAACATTCGAGAAGAATTCCGTACTTATGTTGAGCTTATGGAAACCTTTAACAAGTGAGGTTTTTTAATGCAAAATGCTTGCAACGGAGACATTAGGAGTTATTCAGTGTGCCACAGCTCAATATGTGATAGAATACTTAATTTAAACAACCATGTATTGTTTTTCATTGAAGAAACAACAATTCACAGTTTTAACCACAAGAGTGCATGGATTTAACAAAATGACGAAAATTTCCCATGAATTTGATCAGAAACATCACTCCTCACTCCTTTAGACTGGTCAATAAAACAGCTGTACTTAAGAGACGGTAAAACATGATCTGTCACCTTATGCTTTGAACTATAATACATAAATTTATGCAAAAAATGCTTTCTCCTGGTCATAATCCCCCCATAATGCACTGGTCATGTCCCCTGCAAACGAAAAAGCTCCTTCCAAAATGCACTGGTAAAAATAGGATGACAATCACAAACAATGGATTGGGGCATCCCATGCAACTTA
Source organism: Aralia elata (assembly GCA_034770075.1). NCBI lineage: Eukaryota > Viridiplantae > Streptophyta > Magnoliopsida > Apiales > Araliaceae > Aralia > Aralia elata. The sequence goes on from CM068379.1 coordinate 34,329,997, forward strand.
AAAATGTGTTCAACAAAAACTTGAGCAACAGTTGCAGCAGTATAAGGGTGAGATAATGCACAAAAGTGGCCATACTTAGTTAAACAGTTCACGACAAAAAGTACTTCCTTCCCTAGTGATAAGGGTAAGCCTTCCACAAAATCCATAAAGATACATGACCAGATAAGAGAAGGAATGAGCAATGGCTGCAAGAAACCAGGGCTAGCTATGGTCTCACCCTTGTTCCTTTGACAAACATCACATTCCTGTACAAAACATTTTACTTCCCGGCGCATTCCCTTCCAATAGAAGAGCGCTTATAAGTACAAAGATAACCAGATTGACCAGCTGAAGGGACCGCACGGAATTCTTTCAATAATAACGACTTTTGGGAAGAATCAATTGTCAACACCAAGTGACCCTTGTATCTAAGATCTGTCCCATCCCAAGAATAATGTGATACAAAATTTGAGTCAGCTTGTAATTTGTGAATCAACTCCTGCAATTCATTATTAGCTGCCGCTTCCATCTGAATCTTATCAAGACCAGCATAAATAGGCACTGTTATGGTGAACATGTGACAATCTAGATAATGCATCAGCCACCACATTATCAACCTCCTTTTTATAAACAACTTCATAATCATACCCCAACAATTTTGACACCCAACATTGTTGCTCCATCGAAGAAATCTTTTGCTCTAAAATATATTTCATACTTCTATGATCTGTTCTAATCTGAAACCGGTGGCCAATGAGATAAGGTCTCCTCTTTGTAACAGCATGCACCATTGCCATCATCTCCTTATCATAAACAGACATTTGCAAGTGTAACGGTGACAACGCCTTACTAGTGAAGGCTAAAGGACGTCCATCTTGCAGTAGGACATCACCGATTCCTACTCCAGACGCGTCACACTCCGACAGATAGCTTTTGAAAATTAGGAAGAGCGAGAACCGGAGTTGTAGACATTGCACCCTTCAATTTAACAAATGCTTCTTCTACCAAAGGGCTCCACTTAAATGCATGTTTGCGCAAGAGAGCAGTTAAGGGTGCACTGATCTTGCCATAATCCTTCATAAATTTTTGTAGTACCCTGTTAAGCCAAGGAACCCCTGTAATGCTCGTACAATCTTTGGGGTTGGCCACTCCTTCATAACCAGTACTTTTGCCGGATCAGCTGCCACACCATTATTGGATAATACATGAACAAGGTACTCAACCTCTGGCTGGCCAAAACTGCACTTGGACCTTTTTGCAAATAAATGGTTCTCACGCAATATAGTCAGTGCAATTTGTAAATGATACAAAATCTTCTACCCATGAAGAACTATATATTAAAATATCATAAAGTACCAAAATGAACTTAAGAATGCAAGGACGAAATAGATCATTCATCAAGCTCTGAAAAGTGGATGGGGCATTAGTAAGTCCAAACGGCATGACTAAGAACCAGTGTTCTAAAAAATCCCCGTCTAGGCCCGCCGAGGCGGGTTAGGCCCCCCCTGGCGCCTCGCCTAGGCCCAAGGCGGCAAAAAAATCCCTTTAGGAGATTAGGTGGGCCTAGGCGGAGAAATTAGGGCTGCAATTGTTTTTTTTTATTTTTTTTTATTTTAATAACTAAGCTACAAAATAACGTCGTGGGTCATTATTTTGAAGGAGTATGATTGTGAGTCCGATGGGGACATTATCTTAGAAGGATATGGAGAAGAAGAGTTTGAGATATAGAGGGATATGGAAATGAGGACTATTAGTTTGTATTTTTGATTATTTGTTTGTGTTTAAACTTTGAACAATTGCATGTTTGTATTTGAACTTTGACATTGGAAATATGGATATGTGTTTGAACTTTAAGCAAAGGCCTTTATTATCTTTATTATAAATTGTTTTGCTTTATATTATTATTTTGTTTGGATAAATGTAAGATAAAATATTAAAATTGACTTAAAATAAAAATCTCGCCTAGGCCCCTAGGCGCTAGGCCCCCTCCGGTCCGCCCGCCTAGCGCCTTTTAGAACCTTGCTAAGAACTCGTAGTGATTCATCATGAGTTCTAAATGTCGTCTTAGGTATGTCCTCATGCAACTCGTATCTGATGATAACCAGAACATAAGTCCACCCTAGAAAAATACCAAGCTCCACCCAACTCATCAAGTAACTTATCCACGATGGGAATAGGAATATGTATCCATCACTGTTATCCCATTTAATGCCACGATAATTGACACACAATCGCCATGAGCCATCCTTCTAGGCAAACAAGCAATACGGTGGGGAGAGGATAAGGTGGACTAACCATCTTGGGTCCAAATGGGATTTGCCTGCTTCCAACTAATCTCTGCCGAACTATTTTCTTCAAATCCTTCAAGCCCTTCTGGATATAAGGGATAACGGTTATGGATCGAATGGTTAGCCTGGGTCCCGCTATTTGGGAAATAACAGTATGCGGATGGTTCCCATGTGCTCTTCTCTTTGGCATAAAAGTCCCCTTAGGTTCCTCAAAACACATCCTAAAATTCAGACTCAGTTTGCAAGGACTGTTGTATGTATGTTGCACCTCTGGCATGAAGAAGATCATGGAGTATCTAATTTTCTGCAATTGAATCAAAAGCAGTTCAGCGCTTTTTTTTTTCAAAATTTCTCTCCATTTCGGAATGAGTAATAACAACTGACACTTTCTCCTGGTACTCTTGCCTTTGAATTTTGACCAGCTTCCCATGTTGTAAGGTGAATTGCACTAAGAAGCTTCTCAAAATTCCAATATTATGTCACCCAAAGTACACAAACGAGCGGGGCCTCGAGAACCAAATTGCATCCTTTCCAATGGTTAGTAAAAAATAAACTTGTAGTGGAGTTTTTCTTGCCCTGTTTGCTATAGCAAATTTCAATGCCGTCTGAACAATTTTCCCTAGAGCCAAGCCAAAGACCTCCCCCCTTTTCCATTCTGCTACCTTCACCTCAAATTGTTCACAAACGATCAATAGGACATGGTCTTTTCTAGCAAATTTGAATCAATTGAAATTATCAGATACTTTCCAAAATTCAATCAAAATCATTCACCGGGTTGTAGCTTTTTGTTTAAAACCCCTTAACCACGCATAGTTTTGAGGGTTTCAAAATAACCTGCTAAAGCGATTGAAACAGAAATAGCAAGTTGGATCATTCATCATAATTGGTAATTAAGGGACCTTCCTCATCAGCATTTATAAGTCCTCCAGTTCTTTCAACGTACTTGTGTTCATCAAAATCCCTTGCTGGTTCGATAATTCAAAAATGCGTATTTTAACCCTGCAATTGTGGTTCCTTTGACTCCATTTCTCATCGCAATACCAACAAATTTCCTTTAGCCGTTTTTATTCTTTAGTTCTCTGAATCTGTAAGCCAACGTGGATTGGTTTCAAACTCATTCTCTCCAACTGTGTGCAGCTGAAAATTTATTTGGGGGCTTTTGGCACACAACGAGTCTCTTCACTAAATTTTTCCTCCTGCATACAAGCACAAGAAATAAAATTTTTGCAGCAGGCATTGTTCGGAAGGTTTAGTCACCTCTTTAACCTCCCGACAAATCTCAGCCAGGAAGCCCTTCAATAAATGTTCCCACCAACTTGCCTTTCCGTCCATTCAAGCATTGTCAGGGCATGATTTAGATATAGGCCATTCAAAACAACCTTGATATTCAACAATAGTAGATCTGTTTATTGAATTTTCACAGTTCTCTCATCAACATTCTCATATTCAGAAGATCCTGAAAGTGCTGACAAGGAGGGGACCATACTACAAATTCGTCCCCACGTTAGCAAATCCCTAATGACATGATTCAAACCAATCATACCACTGGATGGCATCTCCGTTCAAGATTGATCGAAGGCTAGTAATTTCCACATTGTTAAATTTTTGGAGGTTCTATAAATGCGGAAGAATTTTTCCGGCTCGCTGGGAGATCCATCCAATTGATCGCATCTATCCATTCCAATCTAATCGCCTCCTTCCCACCGCGAGAAAAAATTCCACCTTCATCGTCGTGGAAGATAAAAAATCTTCCAACCACCATTAGTTCCGCTGTTTCTTGGTTGTTCCTCAAGAAAGCCCAGACCATGATGTTCCATCATCAACAGAACCCGACCACGGCGCTTCATTTTTGATTACCAACTGATGCAGATCCAGATTCTTGTTTTCCTTTTAAGAGTATTCCATAAGTTCTGCAAATTTTCTGATCAAACTTTTCTTGTCAAACTTTGCTTCGATTCATGACTCCAACTGTGTTTCGTCACGTATGCAAATGAAAGAGTTTTCCCGCGAGCATAGAGTATTCTGTTGAATCAAAGGATACCTTTGTAATAATTTTTTATTACGTCGTTATGTTGAATGGCATAAACCAGGTTCGGATACTTCTGATACCTAGTTGATAGTGAATCAGTACCTTCAATCAATTGATAATAAATTTCTGGAAATATTAAAGAGAAAACTAGAAAGAAGAGAGAGTAGATGATCACTTCGAGGGGATCTGACCTCCCAAAATGGGCCTTATGGCAACTTAATTCAAAGTCATACCGACATCTACTAAACTTAATAGCTGATTCATTATCCATCAACAAAAGGAAACTCTCAAAATCAAAGGCATGACAAAATCTAATTATCTACCCAACATTTTATTCCCATAAATTATTTTGCCATAACAAAAGCTAACTTAAAACCCCCTTAATTTGTTTAAGTAAAATAATTATTAGCAGCAAATAGGGGAATATTCTATCAATTCTAGCATTCCTTTCAGTCCAGATTTTGTAAATAGTGTATAGGCAGACCAAGAGGTTTTTGTTTCTGGAAACTTATATGAGGACATGATGGAGGAAACCCGTTTATCTAGAAACCTTAAGGAAGCATTATCACTCCATTCTAGGAGGGCAGTCTTCTCCTACTTGGATACGGCGTAAATAAAATTAGATAGCACACTAGACGAGAGAATGGCATTCAAAGAAGTAATCCAAACGATTTCTGCCTCCTGAGATTTCCGTAATGAATCAGGTAGGATCTACCATTCTGCCCTGGCCTAAAGAAGCACTGTTAGTAGATAGTAGTGACCCTTCTAAGAATAACCAGCCAGAGGATGAAAGGAAACCTAGGGACATAAAACTTATGCCACACAATTTTCCCAATTCAACCTCAATAGCAGATTATCTAGTAGAATTCCACATATCAGCAGCTTTGACATTAGTATAATCCTATTTGGACCCCAAAGAAATCTGGTCTTCAGTTAGAACGTTTATAAAAAGCAGGAGAGTAGTCAAAAAATTGCACAAGTTCAAGCACCAATGTTATGATTACAAGAAGGCATATAACCCAGGTGTTATTTCAATAAGAAAACTAACCTTAAACATGAACTCTTAATCTAGTACAAGGAAACCAAGCTTAATGATGGAGTTAAGGATTGCATGAGCAAGCAAAAGGATCAAACACAAACTGGATATGTATTGATATATCTCATACTCTTAACTAATAAGTTGACTGGCAAGAAGGTTTAAGTTGAAGAAACCCTTCTCCTAATCCAAGAACAATCCTGACAGATGTTCTGGCTCCAGAAATTATGATCTTTCAATAACAGAAAACTACGATTGATACTTCCGGACAACATTCCTGATTTGTGAAAATAAAAAAATGATTTTCTTAGAACCTTTGCAACCACAAACAATAACTGATCAGAATAGTTTCTTGGGTGTTGGGTTTTCACTTTTTTAGATATTTATTTTGATGGATAAACAAATTAATAACAATTAATAGACTTTTAGGTAAACGAAAAATATTTAATAAGAATATATACTTTTAATTTACTTATTCTAGAAACTTATTGACCCAAAATCTTTTTTCATCAATAATTGAATTAATTACATCCTTTTGACCTTGATAAATCTTAAGTATTCAAAGTGTTAGATAAATTTGATTCATAAAAATAACATTTCTAAGGCAAGGAGTATTGGCTGATCTACCAAAATGATTTTCAAAAAAATTACCTCTTCAATATTATTTTTCATATATTAACCAAGTATGTAAAACAAAAGTTGATCCATTCCTAGAGTTAGAAGCCGGAAAATGGCTAGTTAAAATTGGTTTATAGGTTTTTGTCCATTTTGCTTCATAAAAATAAAAAATTTATCTAATGGAACCTTAACCTTTGGACAAAAGGAATGTTGGCAAATTAAATTATATTACTAATCCATTGGTCCTCCTTTGAGATAAATCAAAGTATTCTCTCATTTTTGAATTAATGATGCTTAACATTGGCATCCTTTTGGTTTAAGATAAATAATGCTGGCTACTTGATCTTGGCTTTTACAAAAGTTCACATGGGCTTTGCGAAAAGTTTAAATGGAAGGTTGATCTTGGCCCTTAAATACAAATTTACTTGATATTGGCCATTAAAATTATTTTGGACAAAACTACCTCTTGGAGGCCCTCCCCATTTCATTCCAATCACCAATTCACAAATTACTCCTCAGCTTGATAAACTTAAATCTCCTTGTCAAACATTTTCTAAAATTTTCAATAAATCTCCTGTTTGTTATACTAATTGTGTATACTTATTATGTTGATTATACTGAACTACATATATCAAGTATGATTTATATCCTTTATACCTGACTTATACTATTATCACAAAGTATCTGTGTTATGTGTGTGTGATAAATCTGCTTTTCACACACACTTATCTTTGAAAGGGATTTGGGAGTTTTAATTTATTTTTATGTATCTGTGAGAAAGACAGATAATCAAAGACCAGAGTCTTAAACTATGGTTCCAACAACGAGTTGGGGTATTTTCTAGTGCACTTGTGAGGAGAAGGAGGAGAACTGTCTGTTTCAATGCCAGCATTCTAAAAATAGGAATGTACAAACTAAGTTTGAGGAAGGCATCGGAGGGAGCTACTACCCAAATCAATTAGTTGTAGTCAGTCGCAGTTTGGAAGTTTTGCCGCACAAAAAAATTTTTGTTTATAAAGGGTTTCTTTGATTGTAGGAAAGAGTTTTTATTTTTGCGTTAGAAATAAGATCTCAAGTCACGGAGAGGAGTTTGGGATAAATAAATCTCTGTGATTGAATTTATCTATCTTTCATTTATTTGTAAAAAAATTTGGAACGGTAATAAATCTATACAATATCCCCCCCCCCCCCTTCAAGGATAATTATTACTCCCTTCATTGGGGATGATCTACCAATAAATATGGATTCACACTTTTATTCTTTGTTAGTAAGTAAGAAGATAAAAGGTAACATTACTAAAATAAACACTACCAAAAATCCAAAAAAAAAATGTCACCATTCACCTTTAAATAGGGCAGCAAACACATAAATTCCCCAACATGCTGTATCCAGTCTCATGTTTTTTGATAATACCGTTATGATATATCTTACACTTAACCGTTCCCTTTTCAAGTTCAGGTTAGTCGTCTTGAATTATTGTTCAAGTACACACTCTGTCAATGTAAAAACCATTCAACACTGGAACCCGGTCTTCTCTTTCACCCATCCATTGTCTATTATCAACTCTCAGGAAATCAGAGTGTCTGTTATAACCATCGTAAAGTTCAAACACTTTTAGCAATCATCGTCATAAGACTAAAAAGAAAACTAAAAACGCTGTGACTAATTAGAACATATAGAAATGGATTATGAAGGATGAAGTATCAATTTTTTGGACATTCTTACTATCGAACAACTGAAAATACGCAGATAGGATTTAACTTTTTTGATTGAAGAGGACTTCAAGGGCTAGGAATTGTAGTATGAAAGTTAGAGGAGTTTTCTGCATAATTTTTGGATTGTTTTGACTGTCCATAAGTTCCAAAACGACAAACACCTTTTGGTATATTGATCCAGATTCTCATATTTTGGACCATATTTGGCATGACAGGCTTTTTTGATATGGGAAAGATAATATTGCAGATTGCAGATTTTTTTGCAGATTTTTATCTACTTCCCTCTTCTTATTTTTAGGCACTCCGTTTTAAACTCGATGTAATTGGTCAGAACTTCCCTTTTTTATTGTTATTTCTTTCTCTTTGCTCATCCTATATTAATAGGTTGGTTTCGCTACAATTGCAAGGCAGTCTATAGATTTCCAAATAAAAGTTTCACCAAGGGATTTGCTTTCTTTTTTTCTTCTCCTAGTGGATTCTAGAGTATGTTTACTTAGAACGGATATCTTGTCTTGACTTGTGAGCTGGCATCAACTTAATTAATTTAAAACAAATATATATCATTAACCGTTACAAGCATAGTAGGAATGAAATTAAAAATGCACCATCACCTGTGATTTTAACAATTGTTATAATTATACAGGATTTGATCTGCTGCTCCACAAACTGTACCTGGGTGACAATTAACAAAGTCTGCTCAAACAGCTATGATCATTGACAGTCTTCTCCTCATCATCATCATCAATCCTTTGGGAACTAATACAACAGATTACCAAGAGTAGGCCAATCACTATTATAGTTCCTTCAATACATACGCAAGGTACAAAAACTACAGTGCATATATGAACAGAACCTGCAATCCTGATCATACACCTAATTATGAAAAAAGTATAAAAACTATGCTGAAAAGAACATTTTAAAATCAGTACTTGTTGTCTCAATAAATGAAATAACATACCCCAATCACAAAATTGATGGGAAAACAACGAAAATTCTAAACGTCACCCCAGCTTGCAAAGTGTTTGCCAATTAATAATTTAATGACCAAATAGTTCTCTGCTTAAAAAGTACCCAAAAAAAAAATCGTAAGTAAAACAATAATAAATGGACAAAAAGAAAAGATAATAAGCAATAAAATATTAAAAAGTCATCCTCAAAGCATAATGGTATAAACTGGATAAATCTAACACACAGATTGAACTATACTTGATTTTGAAAACAAGAATATAAATCAAAGATATTTCAATAGGAGAGATTATAAATCACACAAAAAATAGTGGGAGGATCTGAAAACACAATTTCCCCATATGCCTTATGTTCACCTGATCTCTGAGTTTTATTAGTCTTATTGTCCCTGATACGTATTGATTTTATCTTTTTCTCTATATTAAAATTTTTTTATCCTCTTTAACTATCTACTGAATTTATTTTTATATTATATCTTCTTTTTTTTTTAGTGCGTTGTGCTACTCTAGCTGGAGAGGCTTTAGACTTCTCTTTTTTGGAATTTTCTAGGTGGACACTACACGAGGATGCCAAGATTCTATGGAGGGTGTGCTTTATTGAATATTTTATGGGGCATTCGGACTGGAAAAGGAATGCTTAGAATCTTGAAAATTAATCCATCTCTCTTCTACCTTTAATTTGGGATAGGATTTCCATTTCTCTTTAGAGATCTTGCTATTTCAGATGTGGAGTCGAAAATAGGCGACCCCGATGCTCCAATAGTTGTTTTCTTATTTCCACTATTGTATGTCTTTGGATTAACTACTTGTCCTCCCTCTAGGCCACTATTTCTTACCTTGATAAAAATTGTTTTTTTATACATTTATGGCATTAAATTTTGTTCTGCTTTACAATCGTGGGAAACTATTAATTTTATGAAATCTATTTGGTGTTTTGAAAGTTAAACCACAAACAGAGGTCAATCAACATGGACTAACTAGATAGCAAGGGACAATCTGCCGTCGAACTAAAAAGCTCAAATAAAGATCAAGTAACAAAAAGGGCCATTAAACAATGGGATCAATTTGCATGTGACTTCTCTTGAGCAGTTTTCAACAAACAGATGCGTTTTCTCATGTTGTAACGACATACCTATCAGAATCCTGACTATCAGATGAGGGTAATTAATGGAACGATTCTGTTCAATAGGAACAAAAGAGAATGCAAATCTATTCTATACTCGATGATAAGTACCAAATATGCAATGGGGAGGGTTGACACCGTTTTCTAATGAGCGAAATGCTGTCCATCACATCTTCATCCATAGAAGGGCCTATAGTCATAAGAATTTTTCCTTATTTATATTTATTTCTGTATTTCTAATCTATGTCGTGAATTTCTACAATGGTAATTACATAATGAAAATTTTTTCTTGAGTCAATCTTCTTTAGGTTCCATCGTCGATTTCTGTCTCTAATGAATTCCGTTGGGAGGATGAAATACCAAAAAATCTACAATTACCAAGCCAAGCTAAATTTCCAGCTAGTCTATACTTTCATTTATCATCAATGTAAAACATTGAAACTGTGTCCATCAAAAAAGGAGCCGGAGGGAGGGAGAAACTTCTTAAAGGATTTATATTGCCCATATAGCAATAAGAGCTGTTTCCAAACATTGTGTTGGTGTGAATAAGCCGGGAGGGAGGGTGAGGATGACGTCACGTCATCATGCCCCATTATGCCTTGGATGGCAGAACACAAATGCTACAATGGACCGGACAAAAGGGCCGCCTCCAAGTAGTAGTATGTGGTTAGAATGTGTTAGGTAAGGAAAACATAGTTTCCATGATGGTTGTTAAATGCTTTTTTGGTCAGTTTTGTATACTTTATTGTTGGAATCTTACAAAATGGATAACTGAACTTTTTTTTTTCTTACAATCAAACTCACTGAACTGTTATTTACTTACCAATCCGTTAGAAAATCCGTCAAGTCCTTTGACTTTTAAACGAATAATTAACACCTCTAGGTTGCTCTGAGTATTAAAAAAATGCTGACGGTAGAAATAATAATGCGACAATGGTCGTGCTTATGTGGATTATGGAGGAAAATTTTGATGGAGAAAATGAAAAAAATATTTTAAAGTATAATTTAAATTTAAAAAGAGTTAAACAAAAAAAAAAACATAAGAAAAATAAATGAAAAAATGTATTTAATTTATTTTTGTAATTAATATCAAATGAATTTTTAATTTATAGTTAAGCCAGTTATAAAACATAAAAATTTCAAAAAATATTGCCAATTGAAAATATTAAGGGGATTATGAAATAAATTTAGGGGAAAATGGAAAGAAAAATTATAATAAAATCAGAAAATTTAGCAAAAAATACATGGAAGAAATTAAAAAATTAAAAAAGAGTTAGTTTAGTTATTTTTGTAATTAATAGCAAATGGTTTTTTTATATAATTAATAAAACAAAATATTAATTAAGAAAAATTATAGGAAATTTAATTAAAATTAAAAATATTATAAAATTAAAAATCTTTTCAAAATAAATTTGTATTTACATATAAATGGTTGTTATATATGTTTAGGCAAAGAAATTATTACGATTATTGAGAGCAAAATATTATGGGTATATGTAACAAGAAGAACTTTTCAGGATGAAAATATGCTTATGGATGTCGGACAAAAAATATCCATCATTCAGTTAGAACAAAATGTTGCCTGCAAGAGTTGGATGTTACTCCGGGTGAGAAATTAGAGATCTTGCAGAAGAAACATCAGGAAAAGAGTATAGAGTTTGAAATCAAAATTCCGATGTTTAATGAGATTGATTTTCATGATTTTATATCATGATGGAAGATTTAGAGAGAACCCTAAATTTTGCCCCTTTTTGATGTTTGATTTTCTTATATTGAACAGATACCCATCACCTTTACTCCTGCCCACCATCATCTCTCAGATCAAAAAGAGAAAACATCTCACCAAAACCCGATACCCATCAAACAGGAAGAAATCATATGTCACCATCGCATTCAAAAACACAATTTTCATATCAAACATCTTGAAGGCCACACCATGTTAAAAAAGGTTTCAAATGGAGTGTCAGACTTTGTCATGATCCAATATAAAATCCAAAACAAAAAACAATAATAAAATTAAAAATAAGATCAAAACAAAATTGATTCTTTCTCAAAACCCAGATAAAATCTTATAGGAAAGGGAAAAACTTCCTCCACCTCAAACCCAGAATAAGTTATCTCAGATCCAACTACAAATTTATTAAAAAACCGCCACGGAAGACCATATCATGATATACCATGACCTGGTCTCGAAATTCGCTAAATAAGTCGCACAAACAAATTCAATCATCCATCTAATGTCTGGCCAAACTGGTATGCTAAAAAACACTTGATTAGATCAAAGTGATGTGTCGTCTCCAGTGATGGAAAGAGGAAGAGGATGTGGTTGTGGACGAAAATAAACTTTGTTGGGTGGTTCGGATCTGTTGTTCGGTAGGGTTGTTTGCCATCGGGTGGGGTTATCAGCTGAGGTGGTTAAAATCTAGTTACAGCTTGGCTCCAGCTTGGATTTTAGTGGGACATGGCGCGGAACACGTTCACTCTACAGTTTAGTCGAACTTAACGCCTGTTCACAAAAAATTCAAATTTTTGTTAGAAAAGTATAGTTCAGATTGAGGTTGAATGTAAGGGAAAAATAAAGTTCAGTTATCCATTTGTAAGTTGACCTTTATTTACAGTGATCAAACAAAAAGCTATTTAACCCGTTTTTTTCCAGGTTTTCCTCTCCATGTTTTATCCTCCTAGATTTAGGACGCCCCATTTGGTGTATATATATTGCTACTTAACCAATTCTGGAATGAATACAAATGATTGTATAGTATTCTTTACTCATTACTAACATCCGGATATCAGAGCACTGATCATTTAATTAGGATTTCTTTTTTTTCCTTCATTTGTTCGCTGATCGTCGCTTGTTGTTGCCTAGTTTCCATCGGAAAATAGAGTTGGACAAGTACATATAGAGAAATTGAGATTATAATTGGGTTATCCATAGTCGGGCGAGAAACCCAACTCAGAGCTTTCAAATTTCCGTCCCACTGTCTCACGTGCCATCACGCGTTCGCCCCAACTAGCCGGAACTGACGACGCCACGCGACGGCTCTGGTGAACCCACTGCCGGCGGCGACATTCTTCAACCAGTGAGTCGCCTCTCTCTCTACTTCCCAGCTACAGTGGTTCTAATAGAGAGAAAGAAATTCAGGTTTGCGTGTGTTGGATTACTGTTGGTTCGATTGGCACGTTTAACTGTCTACTATTAATCTTGGTTTCTCTTCCTTTTTCACTTACTGTTTAGCTCATTAAAGGAGTTCCTTTACTACTATTTCATGTGGGCTCATATAAGGTGAATTCTAAAAGAAAAAAAATTTAGCTTGCACATAAATTTATTGGTTTTTTGAGACGTGCCTATATCTTATCCTTGTTGTTATTTCCGTAGGATTAATATCTCTTGTTTGCTCCATAAGTTCTGTCTTCTAAGTGTAGTGCAATTTTTTGATATCCTTTGGAAAAGGTTTATTCTACTCTCGGATATTTATTGTAGCCTACCTGGTTATAATGGGCAAAACAGTAGTGATGCTAGCTGATAGGATTATAACAGTAGAATGGGACAACAATGGTTCCAAATATATTTTCTCAGTTATGCACAAGTCAGGGTATACATCTCTTGTGAACTTTAATGTCTCATTCGCTACTTGCCCTAGTTTCGATCATTGACACAAAAAGGGTTGCTTGCTGAGCATATGACTGGTGTCCCTCCAATCTCTTTACCTCATATCCCACGCCCTTGTGTCTGGCAAAGACAAGGTGACCCCGAGTAGCTGATGGTTTCTCTTTCTCTCATATCTGGTAGAGGTTCAGGAGTTTGTACTCCTTTATTAAATTTATCAATCCGTTCGTCATGTTCCTTCAATTTACCGGAAAACTTATTATCTATCCAACGAGTTTTATCGAATCCTTACATTGCTCAGGGTCACCTTTTTCCCAACTCATTGTATTTTTCAGCACTTGGTAACAGGGAAAGAAGGTTGGCAGTGGTAGTGTAGTTGGTGGTCTATATTCATTTGGATGTTCCCACGTCCAAACATGTCTCTGATTACAGATTGGGAATGCTACTCAGGCCTCTGAAATCTACTCTTAAATCCTAACTTCGACTTCTCTTCATCAATGTTCTTCAACAGTATGGGACATCATCCCTTTATCAATACTAGGGGTCTTTTATTCCCCTCTTTTGCTAAGCTAGAGTCACAAAACCCCGTTTTTGTTGTGAACCATGTGAATTAGGTAAACCACAAGAAGTGATCTACTTATTTGATGCTATTTAATCAGTCGACATTCTGAACCTTTTGCTTACTTATACATTACTGATGTGTGGGGACGCTCTTGGGTTGTCTCTCGTTCATGGTCATAGATGGATTGTTAGTTTTAATCGATTGTCATTCTCGTGTCACTTGAATTTACCTTTTGTACCGTTCCAAGGAATGAATGTTTTTGATTTGTTTGCACGACTTTCATTAAAAATGAATTCGAAATCCCAATTTAACGCTTAAAGTCATAATTATCCAATTGTGATTAATGGTCGTGATTTATTTTAATAATCATGTTTTTGAAATCTTACCTCTGCTCTGCATTGCATCATTCGTCAAACCTCCTGTGTCACAACTCCAGAACATTATGGTTGAGGTAGTGGTGTAAAGTGAAAGGAAAAAAAATCTGGACACTCTACTCGCAGGTCGCCGCACTCTTATGTTCACGAATGACAACCTCTAAATTTTCTTTGGGGGAAATATGTGATTCTAACTGCGTGCAATTATGTTAGAGTTTATGCCCCTAGAGGCCAATTATTTGATTGTTATTGCTTATCTTTTCTTCGTGATATTTGATTGAATGAATGAAATTTTTTTATTACAGGTTTCATTTAACTGTGTTATATTAAATGTTAGCATGATTAAAAATGTCAGTTAGAAATATTGATACAAATTATATAAACTTCAAGGTATTGTGTTGTGACTTGAACATGAGATTATATAATTTACAATTAGTATCACTTAATCTTAAATGTCCCTAGCTTCGGAGTAAAATTTCATTTGTCGTAAATGGGACATCAATGATACATTGAGGACTAGTATGTGGATTTGACATGATGGTCAAAATATCATTGGTCATTTAATATATGAAAATATTGTGTCTATGCATAGTGTATCATGTTAGTGACACATTGTACTGGACAAGATTCCCACCATGAGAATTCTACGTGGGTGCATTAATGCTCCATAGTGTCATAAGCAATTCTCATAATGACATTGTTGTAATGGTCCTCCGACATGAAATCACTATATTACTATACGTGAAATTTATATGAACTTTGAGTATCATCAAAGGTCACCTTTAATAGGGTGGACACATAAAAGGTGATTATTGGGTGATCATCATGAATCGTTCGTGAGGAATAATGATGTGGATCGAGATGGTATTTAACCCTTCCTATTTATTAGGGGTGATATCCATAGGCCTCTTGATTGAGTAGGGATATGAAATGCATGGAACCATGCTCAAAATAGTGATTTTGGTTTCATATAGTATACCTCGTTGATCAAGAAATACTCAGATTAAGATTATGATGAAGTATGACAGATTCCATGGCTCGAGTTTGAATCTAGAGATGTCAATGTTCAAAAGGATTAAATTACATTAAAACATTGGTCTCGAAAAGGTTTGCATTCAAATCACCGATCTTAATATTTACTTTGGGGATTGCAGTGATGCATTACTAGTGATTAGATGTTACTCACTGTTTTATAAATGTATATATATGATTTTATAAGTTATTGGCAATATTAATTATATACCTATAGGGTCAACACACTATAGAACGTAATTACTAAAAGGGGAATTAATTTAAATTGTTAGAGATTAAAGTATGTCAATATGATTTGATAGTATTTAAATTACGAATAGTTTAAATTAACAGGTTAATTTGTTATTATATATGTATACTAATTATAGTAAGACTTAATTAAAATTATAATAGATATTATAATATAAATTCGGATTTTACTTTTCATATTGTGGTTTAGGGTTTTGGGTTTAATTACTTCTGGACGCTATTTATTATTTGAGATATCAGAAGTCTTGTTTACGTTGAGATCAAAGAAAACAAAAACCCTAGCCGTTTTAGAAAAGAGAGTTGAGATGGAAAGGAAACTTCAGTAAAATCCAGATCTGAGGCGGCTAGTTAACGAAGAAATCTCTTTGACATGGAGCGATCGTTTAACCGTTCGCGGAGGCGTTCGTTGTTTGTGGAGTACGTAGAGACGCAGTTCCGTTGGATTGCGTTGGAGATTCGTCAGCCGCGTTTAAGAATTTCATCGTTCCATTCAAGCTCGGATCAATCCTGGTTTAAACAATATCTAAACCGTATGAATTTAATTTGTTTTTGCATGGGATCATGTTTTAGGGGTTTTCGGTATATCGTTTTAAAATTTTTTAAATTCCGCCTACGTTTATGTGCACGGAATCACTTTACACATTACTTATCAAACGCCTTACCTTCTAGTATCCTTGGATACAAAAGTCCTATCTCTTTTCTACCAGCACTTAAACAGTTTCATTTCTCCTTCACCCTTCGAAGTTTTTGGTGGTGTTTTATTTTGTGTGTGCTATGTTCAATGTATAAATCTCCCAATTCGTGGGGGAAAATTAGATCCCAAGGCTCATAGGTGTGTTTTCATTGGGTTTTCTTCCCACCCAAAAAAGTTACAAATGTTTTCACTACCTCCTTTCAACCACAAAGTTTTTGTCCACTCGTGATGTCACTTTTCTGGGGGTTTCGTGTGTGCTATTTCAGAGACTCAGAAATCGTTTTTATTCTTACGCTCACCTTCTCCTCAGGGGGAGGGATGTTATTGACGAGAAGAGAAGCTTCCTTCTGAGGCTGGTATTACAGAAGTACTATTATACCATTTTTTCCTGTTCATTGTTGTTTCTGTTAATTCTACACAGGGGGATGGTTAACAGTTACAAGAGTCATGTGCTAAAACAGTATGAGCCTGAGTTGAGGGCTATATGTTTCGAAAAAAAGAAGAAAATATAATGGTCACCATTTCTGCTCCAGTACACCTTCTTGTTCCGAATCCTTAGTCGTGATCTTTTAATGGTGAGAATCCCCTATCCGCTACTATGTTCTCTTCTGTAGATTGAGCTGACATTCCTATTGCTATTAGGAAAGGGGTGAGATCTTTTACCAAAATTCCTTATCTTCGAAGTTTATAACCTGATGATAAATTATTTGCATTCCTATCATTACTTAGCTTCTTCTTTGTTCTTCTAGATCTATTTCATCTGTGGTGGTGAGAAGCATATTAGCAAACAAAAACTGGAAACATGATAATGTTAGAAGAGCATGAATGCCTCAAAAAAGAATTGATACGATGGGGAACTAGTTTACTCTTTTTAATTTCCTTTTATGGAAATAAAACCAGGTTAGTTGCAAGTGGATGATATACAGTTAAAAAGAAGCCAGATGGAAAAAGTTGAGAGACTCAAAGCACTTCAGAGGCTAGTTGCAAAAGGAGTGATACTCAAACCCATGGGATTAATTACCAGGAGCCATTTTCTCATTATGGCAAGATGAGCACTTTGCCCGTGCCCATACATATTATGTTGGCTAGCGAATCTTCGGCTGGGTATATTCAACAATTAGATGTGAAAAATGCATTCCTTTATAATGACTGTGGAAGAAGAAGTGTACATGGAAATTACCCCACGTGGATTTTGCTTCATATGAATACTGTAGGGTAAGGTCTGTAAACTGGCGAAAAGGCTCTTGTGAATGGTCTGAAGCAATATCCCTAGACGCCTGTTTGGGTCGACTTCCACAAGGGCAACTGATAAGGTTTGGGTACAAGCAGAGTCGACCAGGATCATACTCAATTTGTCAAACATAGAAAGGGTAAGACTACCATTCTTATTGTTTTTTGTTGATGACATTGTGGGGATGACAAGGGGATTATAGAGAAGAGATTTTAATCTCAAAGCAAACTGGTCATCGGAAGAGTTTGGAAATTCATAGGATCTTGGTCCTTTGAAATATTTCCTTGGTATTGAAGAGTTGCAAGATCTTTCCCAGTGGGAGATTTTATATCTCATAAAGATGTTTGTACTTGGATATTTTTAACAGGAAACTGGCATGTTGGGATGTAAGCCTGCTAATTCTCCTATTGTAAGGTTTAATCATCATCTAGTAGGTGGCCACAGGATCTTACGGGTTGATTTAAAAGACAAGCATGATAAACGTTTGGTGGGAGGGCACATACTGAATATAAATTTCTCATACTAAACCCGGATATATCTTATGATGTGGGTATAGTAAGTTAATATAGGCATGATCCTCGACATTGTCATATGGAAATGTTTACAGAATTTCGGAGGTATCTCACGTCTGCTCCTGGCGAAAAGGTTTGTTGTTTGCACCCAAGTATGGGTATATGAGTTGAGTCAGAAACTTTTTTCGAATCAGATTGGTATGGCTCTATAGAGAACCGGAGCGATCGTACATCAGGCTTACTGTTCATTTGTTGGAGCGTAATCTTGTTAAACCCTTGGCGTAGTAAGAAACAGTCCGTAATGGTGGGCAGAGATCTAGTGTTGAGGATGAATAACGAGCTATCGCCTTGGGTATATCGTGAACTAATGTGGCTTCGAACTTTGCTAGAAGATTTTGGGGTTACAACTAAATTAAGGGCCTGCAGTTTTTTTGTTGATAACAAGGCAGCATTAGAAATATTGCTAACGATCCCAGTACAGCACGATTAGAACGAATGCCCATGAGTTTGACAGGGAACACATACATCAAAGAAAAATATTATCAGTGGCTTATTTGCATTACCTTGTTGGTAAAATCAGAACATCAGTTAGCCCGGATATTCTGGGGACTATGGGGCCTTTGTGGTATAAATGTGTTCAATCCATTGTGTTTCAGGTTGGGTATTGCGAGATATCTATACACCAACTTGAGGGGATGAGTGTGTAGAATGTGGTGTGGTTTGTGAGCGTTTTTCCTCCTAGAATTTGGGCAGCATCTTGTGTATTAAATATAGCTACTAACAATCTATGAGATGAATACTATCTGTATGTATATTTTCTTAATTTCTAAAAATGTTGTTTTACAAATTTGAGAAACAAGAAACTTGTTATAGCCATTTCTTGTACAGTCAATGGTACTTTCTCTGGATAGATAGGGGAATACATTATAGTTTAACATAGTAAATAAGGGGAATTGAAAAGATTTAGTTATAAATTGTTTGTTTGGAAATTTACCGAAAGCTAAGTGGGATGCAAACAATGAAAAATAGCACAGGACATTTATAGGAGAGAGAAACCAGCTTTCCCAAATCTTATTGTCTTGGGTGAATGACGATTTGAACGGTATGCAAGGATTTATATATACACACAATTCTAAACGAATTTTATAAATTCAAATAAAGTAAAAATCAATTTGGTATTCACAATTATATGTCAACAAAGTTTTAAAGAGGAGGCGGTGTTTTTAATATTAGAAATTTGGAAAGGAGTATTGGTGTTTCTTTCTATCAAAAACTAATGTTTACATGACATTTTGCCCTATTTAAGAGATAGATCTTGTTGAGGTTTAGTTTTCCCCACCTTTGGAAAATAGTTAGATTTTTCGTTATATGTTTTTATTTAGGAAAAATCCTTTTTCCTTTTTCGCTCTATCCATTGATTCAAAAGAGTTAGGCGTATCGGATGATATTTCGGCGGAATTGGAGCGGTTTCGGCCCTTGCCGAACCGCAACCTTGACCACGATGTCGTTGGATCATTTCATGTAAAAGGTTATGTTAGTCGGCCAAAATTTTCAGCATCAAAGGAGACACACCCACCACACTAAAAAAAACTATATTTAATACATGTTTTAACTAGTACCCTAAATTGGTATTAAAAAATAAAATAAAATAAAGTTAACTACAGCATGTAAGATTATACTTAAACTACTTAGCAATAAAATAATTAAATATATACTATTATTAGTAACCTATGTTAAACTAGAGCGTTTTAAAAAAATGTAACCATTTTACTTAGAAATATATTTTACACCATCAATTAAAAAAACGTTGTGTATCTTATATATAGTTTACCTAGGTATAACTTGAAAATATCTTAAGAATTACAGTTCAAATTTTATGCATAATTGTCGAGTGATAACTTATACACATCTGCGAGATGTCTTTTTTATCATTTGGACAGTGCTATGCGTATTAGATCGTGTATTTTGTGAAACTTAATTGATCCATCTAGTTGTTTCTAAATATTGTAGAATTATTTTATAATTTATATAAAAGAAAATTTGAAGCTTACCAGTTGTTGGTGTGTGTATCGCCGAAACCGAAACCGACGTCAAAAAATGACCCTTAAGAAACACACGTAGCAACCGCGACTTTGAAACTATGCTATCTCCCATAAAATATTACCATCCAGACGAAGTATATACATATTAGTTTATAGTATATATAAATTATGATATATTTATATTATTGATTTTATGCAGCAGCAGCACTATTGATTATATTTAATGAGATTAGATCCATCCACAATTAAATTTCAAGAGTGATTTCCATATACGGGAATAGATATTTAAAAACAACAAAGTATTTCAAATAATACATGGGAAAAATCTTTGGCAGAATATCTCCACTACAGAATTTAATCAAAAGAGTGAAATGTAAGAGTTGGAATGTTGCCAACTGCCAATATAGGGACCCCCCACCCCGTCATCTCTAAAGAATAAAGTTTGAGAAGAACAGGTCTGAACAATATAGACTCCCGTGGATAATTTAAAGGCCGATACTCAAAATTTTGAAAATACATCAAGCATGTGGAAGAGCATGTACCTTTTTAGGTGAAGAAGGATATTATTTTCCTTTGTAGATTTGTAGTTTGCTTTTCAACTCATGTTCTATCTCTTCATCAAACATGAATGTACGTTGAAAAATTCATTACCACATGCTATCTTGAATCTCTGCCAGAAAAATGCTCTGCAGTACATTGTCATTCTTTCACTGTCGATGGATTTTCATGATCAACAAATTTTTTGCAGTTTTACATTTTGAATAGACTCCATCTGAGCCATCAATAATTTCCATGGGGTGGAATCTTGGATATGCGATCTCAGAATTAGACCCCATATTTGATTCAGGATTACCTTCACCCATTGCTTTGAGTTTGAGCATCAAACAAATACGGTCTTACACCATTGTGCTCTGCATATACTTTTCAACTAAGTTTTTTTAGCATCCTCTTGTCTGATGTTGATGAGTGCCACCAAGCTAACTTGTCTCAAAAATAAATCATCAGGACTCTCCATGAGGTTTCCATTGCTATATCTTCACTGACATCATTATTCTTGTCAAATCACTGGTAACCTTTCTTTGCAGGTTGTCCCGATATTTTAAACTTCTACTAAAGACGATTTTTTTTTGTCTACAGAAGCTGGAAAACCACTTTGACCAATCACCACGCCTTCTTACCTTTTCACCCTCTAAAGCAGTAAAACCAAGGATGAACTTAGAGGGGGGGGCATTATAACCCCAAATTAAAATATAAACAAATAAAAACCCCTTACTTTTTATGTATAAATAATAATATCCTAAATGAAATTTTAAGGTTGATTGCCACTAAAATTTCGCGTTAATGTTTCACAGTTGTACAAATATATTATCTGTAGCCAATCATGAAACAGTAACTACTAATTTAATATTTTGTCAGCAGAAAGTTTGTACACTGAAATAATATCCCATTGTAAGATTCTCTACCAGTTAAGAAAACTGAATTTTATCTAGATTACCGGAAAAGTGGGGGAGAAAAAAAAAGCCTTCAGTCTCATCTGTTAAGTGATAAAACTTAATAAAGAAAAAGAGACGGATTATGCTTAGAAACATACGCAATTACCAAGGAAATGGGAAAAAAGACTTCTAAAAAGCAAGGGGAGTATGGGAGGAGCTGTCAACGTGTTATTTCCCACTTCTATTTCTATGGAGGACCACTTTGTCGCTCCCTTTATGTACTCTCTCTTTTTATTCTAATAAAACTGTCTACAAAATAAAAAATTGCTGAACAATATTATTAGTTTTCCTCTGTTGATTTCCTTTCTGATTTCAGATAATTTGTTGTTTGCTTACTTGAATATCGTTATTGGATAGTTCCTCCTTTTACACGCCTAATCTTGAAAAAATAAAAAAAAAAAAAACCCATTTATAATACCAATGGATCTAATGTAAACATATTAATTGCTATGAAAGATCCACTTAAAAATAAAAAAATAAAAAATAAAAATTTGCAACATAATGGAATTACAAACTATATCAGGAGATGATTTTATGCATCGGGAAAGGAGCATTGGTAGGAAAATTTATGTACAGATTTCAACTACAACTCAAGTAGCTAAAAGTTTTGCAATGTATTTAGGAAGTATTCTTCTTAAGGAAGAATGGACAAGATGTACTCTTAACACAAGGAAAAAAAAATGGAAAAAACTAAAGTTTTTCAAACAAGTAAAAGAAGGCGTGCCCTCCATTCCCTCAGAAATGAGCTATGATTCATTTTTCTTTAAAAATAAAAACAGAGAGAAGATTTTATTCAGAAAGTGTGGCATATTTTCGATATCATTTACTTTACATCTAGGCCTTAGCAAACGGGCCGTGGGTATGGTCGGGACTCCAGGGGAACCCCTACCCTACCTCCACGCCACCAATTATGGAGCTATCCCTCGACCCGCTCCCCGAAAAACATACCCAATTACCCGCTCCCCATCCGCCCCGTTGTCTTACCCGATTACTCTACTTTTTCTCAAATTAAATTTCTCTAATTTTTTTTATATTACTTTGTACAACTATTTTTAATTCAAAAATCAAACAAACAATGGCAACGATTTTCTGATTACGTAGTACAATATTATATATAACAAATGTTATGACATTTATAATGAAAGTAACCTAAATTAAAATAAATAATTACATTAGTATACCACATGCTAATTTTAAAAAATATTATATATATATACATATAATCGGGATTCGGGAAGACTGGAGTGAGAGAAGGGTAATATCTCATACCCGACCCTAAGGGTTTTTTAAAAAATCAAGGTCCCATTAGGGTCGGAATTGAGCGGGGTCCCGTCGGGGGGTTCGGGGACAAATTGGCAGGTCTCACACTTACATCTAGTAAGCAACTGAGTCGTAGGCTAACAAAACTAAAGTATAATATAAAATCAATTAATGGAAGTGTTTTTTATCTGATTGGTACACCGAAATAAAAGACTGTTTTAGCTTCACCCCTAAATAAAACTCGAGGTTTTCCACTAGGATCTTGAATAATACTAGATCAAATTCAAAAGCATATTGGTGCTCTTCTCGATACTTATTACATAACTTTATGTACAGCTAGATTACTTGAGTAAATTATCTATCTTACCCTCCTTGTCCTAACTAACTTCAATGATTCCATATCACATAATCACCATTGGATGTCCTACCTTCTGTAGTGCATAACTATGTACTACTACTATAATTACTATAGGACATTTCTCCTTCAAAAATATCCATGCCCTCATGGATGATTAAGTCAAAACTCGGGAAGTAGTAAAATTGTTAATCCTCCCCAAGTTGTTGATTGTTGATGATGACAAAGGAAAGAATGTGGCACTTGTTTTGTAGTTAGTCAAGTACAATGGTGAAATTGATTGAATTTCCTTGAGAAAGCCAAGGACTAAGCTGGACTTAAAA